>CM070550.1:12268836-12638533 GCA_036346405.1 Phyllostachys edulis | reverse complement strand
GCGTGGGTAGTCCGCGACAAGAGTTTGGACAAAGACCAATAGCGCCCCCTAATGGTCCACTCGCGGTTGATTTGACGCGACTTGCAGCATCCCAACACCAGCAAAGGGTGGTGTCACCCCATCGGGATTCTTCCGCGTTCATTGGGGATAGGAGGGTGCGGCTTGACCCAAAGATGGGTAGTGTGTGTAAGGTCACGACTATACACCTTATGGCGAAGCGGCGGTCTTTTAGACCCACCCATCCATCAAAAGCTCATGGATGCGCTTCCATTCCTTGTTCTTATCCATGTTATCTAGGTAGTGTTGTTGGTGTGGAGTTCCCGCCGAGTCGCTACAGATGAGAGGAGAGCGGATGGACGGTCAGAGTGGCTCCATTGCGATGAGGCGCGGATGTGTTAGCACGTCATGACGCGTGTTCCTTCAAGCGCACTCAGTAGGGTCACATCGCAAGCAAAACCGCTTTGTCAGGTCATGTCGCTGCACAAAGCTTCCTCATTGTGTCACATCACTGCGCAAAACTGTCTCATGGTGTCACGTTGCTGGGCAAAATTGCCTCGTCAGGTCACGCCCTGCTTTGCAGAGTGTGTTCATGTCCTGCTTTTCAGAGCAATGTCACATCCTAATTAGGGTTTCATGGATTAGGGTTTGCAATGAAGTTGCAATGTACGTTTTCATACAGATAATTGTCGACATTTGAAACGTTACAAGCATTACATGAAATACGCGCAGGTTTATTACAATCGGGATGAAGAAGGAGGGGTATTATCACATGTAACCCGATCAAACATTGACGAGGATATAATAATCCTCATTTTACCTTTTATCTATAATTTTTATTATAGGTAAATATGACGCCATGTGAACCCCCGAGTGTACCTTTAATGTTATGAAGGAAGAACCAAATGGATGGTCGTAAGTTCTTCTACGACCACCCCATAGTCGTAAGTTATGCTACGACTATCCCATAGTCGTAAGTCTTGCTACGACTACCTCATAGTCGAGATTCTCTACGACTAGGTCAGCCACGACCACCTTATAATCAAATGAACCTCAGCATAAGGGTCTTATTGATTAAGGGATTCAAACAAATATCATATCCGTTATTCTACGTAATAATGGCGCGAATACCCTATTATCTCTCGTATATAGTCTTGTTGAGCGACGTGAGGAATTAATACACCGTAATTACTACCAACATGCGCCTGCTACAGAGGTGATGAGGCGCCGCTTCTGAGTAATCGCGCCTTCACGCATTATAAAAGGCGGCAACTAGAGAAAGGGAGGGAGGATCGAGCCATCAGAATACAAGCACTATCTGTAATAGTCTTAGTTTTTCCTCGATTGTTCAAGATACACTCAATACCATACACACACAGAGTAGGGTTGTTATTCTCTCCTGAGAAGGCCCGAACCAGATAAAAATTCCGTGTCAATCTCTCTCGCATGATTCTATTCTAGGAGACCTCCTAATCAAACAATCTTTACGTAAGTTCGGTTCTAAAACACCGGCGGTTGGCGCCGACCGGGGGATCTTCCGTAATTTCTTGTCAAACATTCTCTGCTTTCCAAATCTCATGCACTCATGGCAGGAGAATGGAACGAGGAGAACTGGTTCGACTTGGCAGATTACGCAGACGTCGACATGGATGCCGGATTCGGTTACGAACCGAGTGATGACTCATCCTATGGCATTGCCGCCTCCGGGGATCTTCCCACGATCCGTGAGATAATGTCACGGGTGGAGTTGAGGAGGATCCTTATCCCCCACAACAAGACGCCCAAGAGAGGAATCTACCCTCTCAAGGGGCAAGGGTCAATCGACCAGACCACACCTAAGTGGACTCACGACACGACGAGAGTTTTTCCTCGGTGTCCAAGTTCCCTAAGGCGGTCCGACTTGGTGAGGCAAGCTCTAGAAGCCACACCGGGACTTCACCGCATCTCGGTGATTCTCTCTCGGATAACGCCAGAGAGAGCGGATCAAGCATGTTTTTCCCGCAAATTCGACCATCTCTCCGCAGTCACACCGCCGACGGAGACGGTTATAACCCTGACTTCCCTACTTGGAGGATTACTCCAAGTCGCCAGATGGTGTCTCTCGACGACTCTCGCGGAGAGGCCTCGAGCGCAAGTGAGAATCATCAACGGAGGTCTTCGCCCTTCCTCGGATCAAGATCACTCTTCTAGAAACCGAGATGGAGACCCTTCCCAAGGTCACACATCATACCGTGGCAATGGCCAGACACCACCATCAAGTGACACGACTCAACGCCTTCATGAACGCCAGGGAAATCTCGACATTCTCAAGGCTTCATTGAGGCAATCTCAAGAGTCTAACATGGAAAATCTTGAGGCAATTCAAGGAAGAAGATTGAAGCTCGTAAGAATTTGCTCGGGCGATTCAATATCAATCGAGGAAGCTCGAGAGCTCCAAAGACATCAATGATTTGCTCGAAATCCAACTCAAGAGCTAGCCCGAACGCCAAAGTTACGACCTCTTTCAAGAAGAGATCGCACAAAGGCTTCGAGTACAATGAAAAGCCGAAGCTCCAAGTCGACATCATTCAAGTAGTCGCATCCATACGACTTCTTCTGCCACAAATAATCCAACATATCACCGCCAGAGAAATCGGGCGCAATGTTAGAAGTCGTGGTCGATCTCCTACTCAAGAAATGTCTTCCAAATGACCGATGATCAACAAGCTCCTCTGAAAGGTGATCGCTCACCACTCCGACATGGAAATCGAATCACAGATAAACTACGAGGAGTATTCCCTCAGAGGACCGAGACCTATTACAGTGTCGGGTCAACTCATATCGGGTATCGCCGAGTACGACCACCGATGATATCAACCCTTCTTTTCTCGCAAAGGAGGCGCCAAGAAGTCATTATCGATGTCGCATTCTCGCCGATTCTCCGAGTTGTTCACCGCCACCTCGCTTTCGATCAAAGGAACATGGAGAAGTTTGATGGTTCCCAAAATCCCATCGAATTCCTTCAAATTTATACAACAGCTTGTTCGAGCAGCAGCAGGAGGAGAGCATGTGATGGCAAATTACCTTCCAATCTGGTTTTTCGGGATCCGCTTTCGATCGTGGTTATTAAACCAACCACTCGAGTCGATCTATTCTGGCAACATCTCTGCGATCTTCATCGTAAATTTCAAGGCACATACAATCGCCTCGAAAGGAGGACGACTTGCACCGATGAGACAGAATCTATTAACGAGACATTGCGCCACCATCAAGCGCCAACAAAGTTCAGAACTCAATTCCTAAGTTTCGATTCATCTGTCATCGTGGCTTTCAAGCCAGGAGTCCGAGTAGAAGGATAACAGAGGATATTGTTTTAAATCCTCCTACTGTCATGCCAACTCTTCGAAATGGCCGATCGATATGCTATCGCCTCGAGGCGGTCGAGTGGAACAACACAATTGATCGTGAAGACAATCCATCTCGAGAGCCAAAGCGGTTGGTAAGAAGAAGGATAAGAAAGCAAAAAGTCCAAGAATAAGATGAAGGGTCAAAACTCAGCGGTTCCAAGGAGGTATTGGTGGAATGATAAAGAGCCACGACATCCAGCCACACTCCGACAGAGGCAAAGGTAAGCGCCCGATCGAAAAATGATAAGCCTAGGTGGTGTCCTTTCCATAAAAAGGAAGGGCATGACCTTCAGAATCGCCGGTCTTCCAACGAAAGCTTGAAGACTACTACACCGAAAAGGACCACTTCCCACCCTCGAGCAGTAGGTCAAACAAGTGGTCATAAATCTTCAGATGACGAAGAGGAGATGCTGCCCAGATCCGCAACATACCATTGAACACATCTACGGGATCATCGGCATATGAATCAAAGCGACAAATAAGGTCACAACGCGAGGTAAACTCCATAGATCCTCCTCGTCGTCAATAAATTATCGTGGTCAAGTCACCATTTCTTTCGAGAAGAGTGACTCGCCCGATCCTTCGACTCGACCAGTGTCGATACTCAATCGTGGTCGAACCCACCGACGAGGATTAAAACCTCTATGTATTATTTTAAATGCATAATAAAAGACCATACGTTTTCATGGTCGAACCCCTAAGACTAACGACCCCCCGGTCGTTAGTATTCAGAGGTTACTTATCGGGTACTCGGCCTGATGAGGCTTTGTGCCTAATCCTCACCGATAACCGCCGTAAAATTATCGAATCGGTATTTCTTATCGTATGATGAATGGAACACGTGTTATAATGCTCCAAACCATGCGATGGTACAACCCCGAGACATCGACTATTAACCACCCTACTAAGCTTTTCACAAGCAATCGCAAGGAAGTTAGCACATTGCTAACTTTCTACCGCTCCAACCAACCGTAACGCTTCACCAGGACGCCTTTCTCCAGAGTAACGCCACCTCTTCGAAGTTATTTAAAGGTGAAGCACAAGGGAGAAAAACAGAGACAAGAAGGAGACGATAGGCTACACAAAAACAAGGCCAAGGCAAAGATATGCATGTGGCCAAGCGGAATTAGAAGCTAGATAATCACTTTAGACTCATATTCTAAGTCCGATTGTCTTGCTACATTCCTCCATTCAAGGTAATTCAGGTAGTACTTAGCCACATCTTGTAAATCCAGCTCATATCAATAAAGAGCGACCCCATTCCATTCCGTGATATTCCACGCCATTTTCTCGCTTATTTTCGAAGATCGGCGATTCGATCGCGACAAATGGGCGCCATCTGTGGGGAAGAAGGCGAAGTTTCAAGAAATTTTTTTTCGCCAAGAAAATCTCGCCCAAAAACTCGCAATCGCCATGCGACTATGCCCGAGTTTGGGATGAGGAAAATCGTTCGACGGCGACTACGCCAACCTCGACATGGAAGGATGTATCCGCCATGGAAGAAAATGGCAGTCATCCTCCTCATCCTCCTCACGGCCGCACGCCGACGCTAGCGAGGTCGACGGATGGATGAAGATGCGCCGCCACTACCGGTGGCGAATCAGAGAACCGCCGTTCACCAGCCCGAATGCCAGAGATCTTCAAGCCCGCCTTCTCGACCGCTAAACAGTGAAGAAATTTCAACCCATCACCCGAAAACTCTATACCATTGATGAAATCATGGTCGAAAGATACTCTCCTTCGCTTCCGCAATTCCAGAGTCAACCGTCACCGGTAATCTGTGTCGATGAAACCTCCATCGGTCGAGGCCATGTGGGATGATCACACTCAAGATACGACGGCGGTTCGTCGATCAGCCGAGAAGACCTCGTGAAGTGCTCATCTCCGACCGATCTCCATCGTGGAAGATTCCGCGTATACCGACAAGCTCTCCATTAGTTATGATGGAAGCTCATCTAAGATCAATGCCGAAGCACGAGGTCAACGCGACGGAGATGAAGATCAAGATGCCCCGCGACGGTCCTACACTCTACCCACGCCATCACGTGTTGTTAGAGATGATCCGCCGCTAAGCACCAACTTCCGGAGGCAACGGAACTAATCGACGCCAATCGCTTAACTCGCTCGCATCGCCCCACCCAGAGTGACCGACAGATCGAACAAACCGGGTCAGGAGGGTTCGACAGCGCACACCCACGACCAAGATGAACCAATTCGAGACCTTCTAGAATCGTGACAAAACTTATGACGATTCAAAACATGTTAAATAATTCCGATCCTCGCTCTAGCAGAACGCCTAGTTTTGTACAACTCGAGGTCGTATCCAAATTCTCCAACAGACTATGCAAATAACTAAGCGACGAGAACAGAGGGGTTCAGAAGTCGACTAGGACTTCGCCCCAACGCCTCCTCTCAAGAGGGGACAAGATGGTCATACCAGAGAGCGCCGATACCAAGACCTCTCGACGATTCCACCAAGGAGTCACGAGGGAGAAGGCTATTTCAAGAGGATACTCCCCATCGGCCGAGAAGAACCACCACTAGGACCTAACGATCTCGACATCGCTTGAATTAGTAGCGGTCGTGACATCATATCAATGTCCACGATCGGACGCAGACACCGGAGTTCCAGCTGCTCCATCTTAGGGATCGGTCTCCCATCGACATAATCCCGCACCTTCCTGCAGAAGACGCCATGAATCAATCACAGTGTTGTCGAGCCATTGGCTCCAAGCCGTCAGGCGTATAAGGCTCAGCTTGCCCGATCGGCTAACTTGGACAAATTCAATGGAACTCAAAACCCATTGAATTTCTCCAAATATATACCACCGCTATCGTGGTCATGGCGATGAGAATGTAATGGCCAACTATTTACCCACCGTGCTCAAGGGTCCGCCTTGGCCGTGGTTGTTAAACTTACCGGCCGGATCCATATATACTTGGGAACAACTCAGGATCTTCTCGATTGCCAACTTCCAGTGGTACGACGATCGCCGAAGGAGGACGATCTCCACGTAATCCCAGGATCCGATGAGACTTTACGCCAATATATCAAGAGGTTCAAATGTGTTCAGTAACTCTATACCAAGTCGCAGAGTCCTCTCGTTATTCAAAGCTTTTAAAATGTGTCTAAGGAATCGGCGGTTTACGAGGACATAGCAATGAACCCTCCAAGAACAACCGCTGAGCTTTTTGATATGGCGACAAATATGCCATCGCTAGTGAAGCAATCGAGTGGTGTGAAGCCATCGATCGGAAGACAAGATTCCCACTTTGGCCCGACAAACAGAGAAAAGAACAAGAAGTCTCTCAAGAAGAAAAAGAACCGCAGACCGACGACAAAGAAGTCCTCGCTGCCTGCATAAGATCAGAAGGGCAAGAAGGACTATGCCGGCGAAGCAAAGCAAAAGTTCCACCAAGGATTCTGCATTTAATAAGAAGTGGTGTCCACTTCACCAAAGAAAGGCATGATTCAAGACTGCCGTGGTCTCGCGTAAGAAACTGGAGGATTATTATGCGTAAAGGACCATTTCAAAGAATACAGAACATGGAGAAACGAGCTCCAAAAAGGACAAGGATGGCGACGAGGAGATGGAGTACCGTGATCCCCAACACACACCAACATGATTTTTGGAGGATCTTCTTCATACGAGTCCAGACGCCATCAAGGCCATGGAGCGGAGGTCAACCTCGCCGAATCTCCAATCGTAATCAAGCACTCAAGTGGCTCGGACACCGCAATTTCTTCAAAGAAAGACGATCGCACCATCCCATCGACTCGACCGGTAGGTTCCCCATCGCCGCTGAACCAACTATTAATAATTGCTCAAGTTAATCGGGTCTTAGTGGATGGGGTAGTTCCTTGAATATATTATTTGTAGGAGCTTTAGAAGAAATGCAGTCCCCATGTCAAAGGTGAAACCTGTGAAATATGCTTTTCATGGCATAGTTCCGGTTCTACCGCTAAACCGATAGGACAAGTTTCTTACCGTGACGCTTGGAAAACCCGACAATTTCCGAACAGAGAAGATCCCGCTTGATGTAGTAAACTTTAATCCGATACAACGGAATCCTCTACGACCAAAGATTAGCAAAATTCTTGATAGCCACGATTACGGTTATCAAAGTTTGAAAATGCCGGCCAAGGGAGTCATCACACCGAGGAGATCGAAAATGGCTTACGATGCGATCGGAAATCCTTTGCATCGTTGATGAACTTCCACCGAGAGAGGTTAATCCGCCTCCCATGCAGTCAAGCACTCGCCAAAGATGACGCCCAAACCATCCGACTGCATCAAGGAGGTACTACTCGACAAAAGCGCTTCCTGACAAATCAAGTCGTCACATGGGTCAGACAACCAGATCCAACCGCCGAAGATTCTCGTCGGGCAAGACTCGACCCTAAATAGGAAGAGTCGCCGTCTCTTCCTCCGAGCAAATCAAGACGGTTTGCTTGGCAAGCGTCCGATATGCCCGAGTCCCCGAGGTGATCGAGCACAGCTTGCTCTCCACCGATAAAAACCGATCAAGCGTAAACTACGACGCTTTGCACCGATCGGAAGGAAGCAATCCAATGAGATTGACAAGCTTCTCCAGCAGATTTATTCGTGAAGTCGACCACCCACAATGGCTTGCTAATCCTGTAATGGTTAGGAAAAATAATGGGAAATGGCGAATGTGTATCGACTTTACGATCTTAATAAAGCTTGTCCGAAGGATGACTTTCCCTTCCTCCGCATTGATCAACTAGTAGACTCTACTCGGGTGCGAAGTTACTAAGTTTTTAGATGCGATTCGTGGTACCACCAGATTAGTATGTGTAAAGAAGATGAGGAGAAAACTTCCTTCATCACCCCATATGGTACTTATCGTTATATTAAGATGCCATTTGGTCTCAAAAATGCCGTGCAACTTTTCAAAGGTTGATGCAAAAACTTTTAGTCCACAAATCGGTCGGAATCTAGAAGCTTATGTTGACGATCCGTCAGAAGACCACCAACGCTAGCACCACATTCCCGACTTACAAGAAACTTTAATAACTTGAGAAGACATAACCTCAAGTTAAATCCAAAAAGTGTGTGTTCGAGTTTCACTGAAAACCGCTGGTTTCCTAGTTTCGCTAGAGGTATTGAAGCTAATCCAAAGAAAAATTGCGCCATCGACCTGATGCGCCCGACCACGAAGAAGGAAGTCCAAAACTAATCGTCAGATGGCGTCAAGTAAGTCGCTTCATAGCAAGATTAGGGGAAAAAGGATTACCTTTCTTTAAACTTCTTCGAAACATGGGAGTTTCGAGGGACTAAAGAGGCAAACGATGCCTTTGAGGAACTCAAAAGTACCTTACGAAGTACTTTGGTCTTAGTTTCTCCGAGATCGGAGAAACATTGCTAATTTACGGGCAAAGAACACCACGCATGCTTAGCGTGTAATCGTTGTAGAAAGGAATAATATCCAACGACTCACCTATTACGTAGTTTAAGTCTTACATGGACCAAAGGAAAGATACCCACAGTACAAAAGTTGCTCTATGGCCTCCTTATGTCTTCAAGGAAGCTAAGGCACTACTTTCGTGCCCACAAAGTGGTCGACTTCTACGGATATCCCTTGGTCAAGTCCTTGAAACAGGAATCATCGTGATTTAATAGCCAAATGGGCGGTCGAGCTAGGGCGCTCGATTCCATTTCATTTCACTTAACAGCAATAAAGTCCTGTGCAATAGCGGAATTCATTGCCGAATGGACAAACCCTGAACCCACCCAAGGACCCGAGTACGAACACCACGACGAGTGGACAATGTATTTCGACGGTTCCTTGATGTTACAAGGATCGGGGTGGAGTGGTCTTGATATCCTCATCGGGTAACACATCAAGCACGCCATCCAAGAATTTTCCCCGCCACCAATAATGTGGCGTAATATGAAGGTTTATCGCAGACTCGAGCAGCTCGCTCGCCGGATTCGCAGACATTAGTGAAAGGCGATTCTCAACTAGTAGCTAATCAAGTGGGGAAAGAGTATCAATGCTCTAGTACCAAGATGTCATCTTATCTGGCGGAAGTACGAAAACTCGAAAAGCACTTCTTCGGTTTTCAGATCCAACATATTCCTAGAAAGGAAAACTTTCGCGCATCAGCTTGGCACGGATGGCCTCCACGAGGTCGACTGCCCCGCCCGGAGTTTTTCTCGAGCAACTCAATTCACCCTCGGTAGTTGAGCCTTCCGAGAACATACATGATTCTTTGCAAGTTGAACAAACTAATCAAGGAACATGGATGCTCCACAGTCGTTGACGGTTGGCGCGCCACGATCAAGGTAGAGATCGATGACATCGATCTACAATTATCTTCAAAGATGACACAATTCCAGAAGATGATGTAGAGGCCGATCAGATAGCACGAAAAGCCAAATCATACACTCTAATCGAAAGTACCTTGTATAAACGAGGATCTCATGGAGTGTTGATGAGATGCATATCTCAAACGGATGGCATTAGATTGCTAACCAAATCCATGAAGGTGTTCAGGAGCACACCATTCCTACGTAACCTCGGTTTCAGAAAGCCTTCCCAAGAAGGCTATTATCGCCAACCGCCTTCATGATGCAAAAGAGCTTGTGATGAAGTGTGTACAATGTCATTTATAGCCGATAAGTACACCACCAAAGACAAGCCTTACAAACAATTCTCTTTCTTGGCCTTTTGCAACCTGGGATCGACATTCGGGACCTTTCCTAAGAGCACCGGGCTTCAATTTTTTCGCCATGATTGACACGCTTACAAAATGGATTGAAGCGAGCCATTGTTAAAATAACAACCGAGGCCGCTAAGAGATTTCTCTGAAAAATGTGATCACGATTTGGTGTACCCAACAGATCATCACAGCATAATGGTTCCCGCCTCCAAAGAATAATTCCAGAGTTCTCGCGATGAACTTGGTGTCAAAGTTCATTTTGCTTCACAGCATATCCGCAGAGCAACGGAGCAGCTTGAGCGGCTAATGGTATCCTTATGCGGGATCAAACGCCGAGTATTCACCGCTTAATCAAACGGTCAGCGCTTAAGTTAAAGAACTTCCTCTCGTGTTATGGGTCGTTCGAACCACTACTACCGTATGTATACGGTGAAACTCCATTCTTTTTGGTTTATGGTGTCAAGCCATGCTTCCTCCGTAACTCAAAATTGGCTCGCCGAATCGATCGCTTTGACGAAAATGATCGTAATGAACGACGACTCGACGACGCCGATTTCTTTGAAGAACGATTTAAACCAAGCCCTTGTACGATCGCTAGCCTACCAACAAGCCATGCGAAGGTACCATAGTCGTAAGTGCAAACCGCAATTTTTTGTCAGAGGTGATCCGTTCTCGTAAAAATTCAGAGCCAAACAAATCGCAATAAACTTTCTCCTAAATGGGAAGGTCTCTTACATCGTGGTCAAGTAACCCGACTGTGTTCCGACGATCGCTATGTCCGATGGGCAAATTTTGTCAAATTCTTGGAACATCGATCAATTGCGTAAGTTCTATGTTTAATTTTCATTCTTTCATTTCTTTCAATTTCAATTTCATTAAATTCATTAATTAATTAAGAAGTGCAACCTTGCTTATATATATACACCTACATTCTCGGTCGCTTATTATTGTTAGTCCGGCCTGAGAAGACATTTTTCTCTCCGATATCCTTTTTAAGGATCTCTCGATACTCTATGGTCCTAGTCGTGAGCATTTTCTTCAAATGATTCCCACGCTACGACTACACTCTTTTCTCAAAGAAAATGAGTAATCGAGCACCACACAACTAACTATCTCATGAATGATATGCTTACGATTCTCAAGATTATGCTTCATTATTTTAAGATTCGGTCTATTCTTGTCCTGCTATCGGTCGACACGGAAAGCCTCCTAGTCAAGTCTCTCTTTTTCGCGACGTGGTCCCGCCTAATCGAAGGAGCTTCCTAGCGACGGTTCTTTTCTTACGATCCTCGCTACTACTGGATATGTAATTTGAACACGCTTTCAAGAAATGTGTCGATGCCTTCGTGTCTTAGCATTAGTTCCACCGCATTATGGGACAATAGATATAAACAAAGTTCACTTATAATTTGTTGCATACATATTTGCATTTCTTCTTATGTCAAGTTTGACAAAGTCTTTTTCCGACCATATATAGTGTTTTTGATTGGTATTTCCATTATGACAAACAAAGATCTATAACTAGTCGAAATCATACCGTCCCGACCACATTTGATTTCCTAGTATCGCAACGATCGCTTTTGTCTTACATGTCCAAACATACCTTCAAAACTCACATACATGGTTATGACCTCTTTTTATTCTCTTTCTTGGCTCACCGCTTGTACAAGAACGCTCTTCTACTATAAAGCGCCGGGGCTAGGAAATATACGAGAATTTTAAAAAGTCAAACAGATAAACAAAAGCTTTGTCAATGACATAAAAGGTAAGTTTTCATAGATATTCAAATATTTTTACACTTGCAGAACCTACTCTAAGAAATATTCCCACTTAACTATCGCTTTGTCTGAGATTCGACCTCCATCTCCTCTACAACTATATCTCCGAGTGGCCCGAGTTCTTCCATGAACTTGGTCGCCTCAAAGGGGCGCTGAAGTCATCTTTAACAGCTTGGAGATCAATGGAGGGTCGGAAGCTTTCGCTTTGCCAAAGCAAAACTAACTCCACTTGCAACACCTGCTTTTAGGGCCCGCATAATTCGTCCGAGTAGTTTTGACAGTAACTTTAAGATCCCCTAGAAGTTGACCCAAATAGTTCATTTTCTATTGGATCTCTTAAGATAGGCACGCTTGATCCTCGATCCCAAATCAAAGATCATCTTGTTCAAAGTATGAATCTTTTCATCAATATTTTGAGCAAGAGCCTCCTTATCCTCGCTTCAAATTTCGTAGTTTTTACTCGCTTAGCATTTGCGCTTGCTCGCAAAACAAATCGCTTAATGAACACAAGCATCATTGAAGGGAAAATCAAGCTTACGACATATTACCTTCATTTGTTTTGCTAAGTGTTTCATATTTGGTCGTTGTTTCAATGATCAACCGGTCTTTAGTCAACTTGCTTCAAAGAAATGATCGGTCTTTAGCTTTTATTTCTTCTTCAAGAAGAGCCGCCTTTGGCTTTCACCACAACCTCCTCTTTTATTTTCTCCAGATCTATCGAATACGATAAGGAGAATAATTGTAGAGGAGCAAAGTATTGAAGAAGAAACAAAAGTTCAAAAGGAAAAGTTCTTACTTTCCAACTCTGAGTGCTTTTGCTCCAAGTCCTTAACTCATTGGGTCACCTCCGATCACAAAGAAAGTTCTCGACCAAATGCTACACAAATAGCGCTTCTTTCTTAAGTTTCTTATAAACTTTTAAAGAAGAGCTATGAAGCTGGGTCGAGAATACTTATCTGAATTGCTTCGGTCATTATAACCAAAGAAAATCAAATCAGGTGCATCTTGAGTTGAGTATCCGATACTTTCGCCACGCCTCATCAAGCTCCTTATCCTCGATAAATCGGGGACTAAAAGGAACTTGTTAGGTTGGGAAGGGTTATCAACAAAGGATCGAACTGTTGAGACCTCTCGAGGCATCTACCTCCACGTAAGGGGTTTCAATCACCAAAGGATCCAACTCAACCGCTGTCTTGTCACCGCCGGGGCTTCTTCGACCACTATTTCTCAGAACTTTGTCCCGAGAAGTGCTCGTCCTGAACTTCCACAGTGCCAGTCCTCAGAAGAACTCCGGCCTGAAACGACCGAACACCGTAAGACCTATGCAAACCGAAGATGGAAGTTCAAAGTATCAAATCATCAAGGAATTATTAGAGGTACATACTTATACGACCACTTTCATTTGTACATACCTTGTTAATCTCCGGATTTGACTCAAACGCCGCAAGAGAGAAATCTGTGCCGCTTAGCCTTCCTTTTCTTCTCCTCCAATTTTGCCGGTTCTCGACCAAAGAAGGTTTGTTGAACCTCACATCCTCCAACAAGATGTCGGAAGTTATGTCCTCGACTCAGCCATCAAGGACCGCATTCCCACTATCCGCCTGAGGGAGTGGTTTCATCAATCTCCGATCGCTTGTTTCAAGAATAACCGTAAGGTCGCACACACCACTCTGAGTTCATGCCCGCAGCTACATTCTCATGCCCTCAGCTTATCCACCCAAATCAAAGAACAAATTTGATTGGGTGAAGAAATCCTTTATCTAAAAAATTCGCATATATGATTCCAAATGTTCTATTACCTCGAGGATTCATCTCCTTCAAGTGCCTCAGGCACGACTCGATCGCGAACTAAGGGGACGTTGATCCTCACCAGATTGTATGATTCGCAATCCGACCGATCGCAAAAAGTAGAGCACGATTGGAAATCTGGTCGAATATATGTATACACATGGTAAAAGGAATTTTTGATTAAATTACCTTAAGCCTTGCCGCCTCCCTTCAATAGGAGTTACTGCTAAGATCTTGGGGCATTCAAATTTTTCTCCAGTGCTCCCCGACAGATCATCCCGACTCGCTCTCTAATTTCCCTGGGAAAGAGCTTTAATGTATGGAAGAATAGACAGATTTTAAGGTAATACATTAATCAAATCAAAATACCGATCGAATTTATCTCAAAGACTTACCACCTTCCGAGGTAGCTTCATCACGATCAAGGCACCAGAGCAGGAATGAGTCCTGAGCTTCAATGGGCTAATCTCGACGAAAGGTGAAATCCTTCACCACATGCCACGAAGTCGCCCCGACTCGAAGTCATAGATGGCATCCGCCCATCTTTTGACTATCCTCGCCTTCTTTACGGCCTCCTTCCATTTGGAGTTTTCACTTGCTCTAGTTCCGCCGAAGTAGAGGCCATCGTTTTCAGAATCGCCATGTAAAACCAAGATTTTTCCATGACGACCACGAAGATTTCACAGACATGAAGATGTACTCATCGGCCTTCCCGCCATGAAGACGCAATGTGCATTCCCCAGAGCGCCTCAGATTTTGCCGCAGATTTTCCCATCACCATGCGGTAGAAATAACTAAAGAGCTTCAAGTTCTTGTATTCCCAGTATGCCTCGCACAAATATGCGAAAATATCGATATTTGCGATCGAATTTAAATAATTCACTAATTCCACCTCGTAATGTTCAAGAACGCGGAGGAGGAATTTGTACCAGTAATCTCAAATTTCACATTCGATGTAGGCAAGAAAACAGGATTTCTCATCTTCACGGCTCGAAAATGCTCTCCAAATGCGGTCTCCAATTAATCGATTTCTATCCGAGCATTCCATCTTCGCCAAAGCCTCAAGTTTTTTCTTGCCCAATTCAAGGCAACCACTTTGTAATCTGCTCCGACATGGCTAAAATCCTCAAGAATGAGTAGCAAAAGTTGGAGACTTTGTGGTCAAGAACAGAAAAGACTCGGAGGATTTCTTGGCAGAAGCTAAAGGATCGAAGGATTCTCGAAGCATAAAAATTCTAAGAGCCCAAAATGAGAGGAGATCTTATAACCTTCCGATACTTTCAAGGATTTCTACAAAAGTCCAACCGACAAAAAGCTTTTTTTGTTCAAACGACAGAGGAACTCTTCGCTTCCCAAGGCAAGTTCTCAACTTTAAAGTGAACATGCATCACTTTCAGATACCACTTACATTAAATGGGTTCCGCCTGATACGATTTCATCGGGAAAAGGTATATACACCACTCAGCTCATTTAAAGTTCGGGGCTAGCCGACGAGGATTAAAACCTCTATGTATTATTTTAAATGCATAATAAAAGACCATACGTTTTCATGGTCGTGAATCCCTAAGACCGACGACCCCCGGTCGTTAGTATTCAGAGGTTACTTATCGGGTACCTGGCCTGATGAGGCTTTGTGCCTAATCCCCACCGTATAACCGCCAGAAAATTATCGAATCGGTATTTCTTATCGATGATGAATGGAACACGGTTATAATGCTCCAAACCATGCGATGGTACAACCCCGAGACACCGACTATTAACCACCCTACTGCTAAGCTTTTCACAAGAATCGCAAGGAAGTTAGCACATTGTTAATTTTCTACCGCTCCGACCACCGTACGCTTCACCAGGACGCTTTCTCCAGAGTAATCGCCACCTCTTCGAAGTTATTTAAAGGTGAAGCACAAGGAGAAAACAGAGACAAGAAGGAGACGATAGGCTAAGTACACAAAACAAGGCCAAGGCAAAGATATGCACGTAAGCTTCTGCTGGAATTAGAGTTAGATAATCAGCCTTAGACTCATATTCTAAGTCCGATTGTCTTGCTACATTCCTCCATTCAAAGGTAATTCAGGTAGTACTTAGCCACATCTTGTAAATCCAGCTCATATCAATAAAGAGCGACCCCATTCCATTCCAAGATATTCCACGCCATTTTCCTCGCTTATTTTCGTAAGATCGGCGATTCGATCGTCGACACCCACCATCAACAATTGTCGGGTCATTCGAAGTTTTGTTGATGGTGGAAGCTCGTTAAATATTTTATTTACGAAAGTGCCCTGGATGACATGCAAGTACCAGACCAAAGTAAGACCGAGACGACATTTTTCCATGGATTGTATGGATCTTCGCCAAACCAATTGGTCAAGTTTTCTTCCTTTAACATTTGGTTCACCAAGTAATTTCGTGACGAGAAAATCTCCTTTGATGTGGTCGATTTCGACATTTCAAGATATAACGCCATACTCGGACGACCAACTTTGGCAAAATTCCTAATGGCTACTCATTATGGATATCAATGTATTAAGATGCTAGTCCCAAAGGAGTAATTACAATCCATTGTGACAAGAAGATGGCGATACCGCGATCGCCGATCCCTTGAGATGGTAGGACAAATACCAACTCGAGAAGAAGTCACCTTCGACTAGCAAGTCGGCTTCAAAGTCGCACCAAAGCCGAACGACAAAGTCAAAGAGGTTCCTCCGACGCAGGGAGCCTCAAGATCGTTACTCGCATCGGGGATACTTCCGACCCCAAATAGGAAGACGCCTCATCACCTTCCTCCGAGCTAACGCAGATGTATTCGCGGGCAAGCATCCGACATGCCCGAGTCCCTGGGAGGTGATCGAGCACAACTAGCCTTACGCCCGACAAAGTACCCGTAAAAAAAAATTGCGGAGATTTGCCCTTGATCGATTTAGATGCTATTAAATCGAAATTGAATAAGCTACTTAAAGCAAAGCTTTATAAGAGAGGTCAACCATCCGTAATGGTTGGCTAACCTCGTAATGGTTAGAAAGTCAAACGGCAAATGGCGATAAAGCGAGACTTTATCGATCTTAATAAAGCTTGTCCAAAAGACGATTTTCCTTTACCTCAGACGATCGCTTGGTTGACTCTATCGCAGTTGTGAAATGTTAAGTTTTTAGATGCATATTCGGATATCACCAGATTAATATGTGTCTAGACGATGAAGAAAAGACCGTGATTTATTACACCATTTGGTATATTTTGCTATGTCAAAATGCCATTTGGTCTAAAAATGCCGCGCTTCTTTTCAACGCTTGATGCAGTAACTTTTTCATCTCAATTAGGCCGAAATCTAGAAGCCTATGTTGATGACTTAGTTGTCAAAAGCATCAAGAAACTTAATCATATTACCGACCTACAAGAAACATTCGACAATCTCGTAAAACATCGCTAAAACTTAATCTCGAGAAGTGTGTGTTTGGAATCTCTTCAGGAAATTGCTTGGATTCCTAGTATCTATACGAGGAATTGAAGCTTAATCCCTAAAAGATAAAAGCCATTTTACAAATGCACCCTCCAACTACACGGAAAGAAGTCCAGAAACTCACTAGGTGCATGGCGGCTCTAAGTCGCTTCATCGCACGATCGGGAGAAAAGGGACTACCTTTCTTTAAACTTCTAAGGAGACACGAAAGTTTTGAGTGGTCGAATGAGGCAAACACCGCTTTTGAGGATGTCAAGAGGTACCTTATTTAGTGTTCCTATTCGGTCTCCGAGGCCGTAAGAAACGCCTTGGTTTACCTAGTCGCCACGCCACAGCAACAACAAGAAGATCGTTGTAGAACATGAAAATGTACAATGACCAGCTTTACTACGTAAGTGAAAGTTTACACGGACCTAAGGAGCGCACCTCAGTCCAAAAGCTTCAGATGCCCTCCTCATGTCTTCGAGGAAATCATGCATTATTTTCAAAGACAAACTAGTCTATGCCGCCCGAGTTTCCCTTGGGAGCGATCCTCCGTATTAGGGAAACAATGACGATGGCAAAATGGTCACGAACTTGGGGAGTTCGACATCCATTTCGTGTCCCGAACGGCCGTTAAATCCTCAGATCTTGGCGACTTTGTCGCCGAATGGACAAATCTCAACTCTGCTCAGATCCCCAAGACGATTCCCACGACCAAAGGGATCTATGTACTTTGACGGTCGCTACTTTAAGTGGCTCTGGGTCGGGTGGTCTTGGTATTCCTACCGGAGAGACCTTAAAGTATGCCATACAATTAAACTTTCGTGCCACTAATAATGTGGCGTATCAAGGTTTGCTAGTCGGTATACGAGCAATGAAGCGCTCGATTCGCCGACTACTCGTGAGAGGAGACTCTCAACTAGTCGTGAATCAAGTCTCAGAAGAGTACCAAAGGTTTCTAACCCGACAATGTCTCTGTACTTATCGAAGTACGTAAGCTAGAAAAGCATTTTTAGGTTTCGAGGCACAATTCATCCTCGAAGGATAATTTCTCGCAGCACCAAATTTGCTCGAATAGCTTCTTCCAGATCTGGTACCAAAAGGAGTCTTCTTGGAACAACTCCAGAGCCTTCTCGTCGAAGAGCCGAGACACCTCCTATTGAGACAGTTTCTAGAATACGAGGATACATGGATGGCGCCCATCTATGATTATCTTCGTATGGTTCTCAGACCAAGACGATCTCGAGGCGCATCGCTTATCCCTAAAAGCCAAAATGTATACTTTGGTCGAAGGAGTTCTCTATAAACGAGGTATTAAGGGGTGCTCATGCGATGCATTCCGCAGAGCGAAGGATTAACACTCCTTCACGACATACATGGTGGCATTTGTGGAAATCATGCTTCCTACGTAACGCTGGTTCGGCAAGGCTTTTCGACAAGGTTTTTATCGCCAACAAATTTCTATACGATGCTAAAGAGTTGGTTAAAAGTGTGTCCAAGGCCGCTTCATAGCAGCAAATACACCAACCAAATTTCGTGCATTACAAACAATACCTCTATCTTGGCCTTTTGCAACTCGGGGTCTTGATATCCCGGGACCGCTTCCTAAAGCTCCAGAGGTTTCGAGTTCCTTTTGTGGCTATTGATACGCTCACAAAATGGATTGAAGCCAACTCGTGGATCGATAACAACGAAGTAGCAAAACGGTTTATGATGAGATGCGAATTACTCGATTTGGAGTACCAAGTCGAATAATTACGATAATGGTAAGCATTTCGCGCAAAATTTCGTGAATTTTATGCGAGTTGGGTACCAAGTTATGTTATGCTTCGCGGCCCATCCCCAGAGTAATGGGGCAATGAACGCAAACGCCAAATAATGAGAGGAATTAAAACTCGAGTCTTCGACCACTCATCAAACGCCGGGGCTTGGGTACAAGAATTACCTTCAGATATGGGCGATTCAGACAACTACTAGTCAAGCACAGGAGAAACACCTTTCTTTTTAGTCTTCTTTGAAGCTATGCTTCCTCCTAACTAAAGATACGGTCAACACGAGTCTAAACATTCACTTAACTCCAACCAGAACAAATTCGAGCAGATGATATTAATCTACTTGAAGAAAGGAGAAACCAGCCCTAATTCGCTCGGCAATCTACCAACAAGCCTGCGAAGATACTACGATCGAAGGTTCAACCTCGCAGCCTTTGTCAGAGGTGACTTGGTATTGAGGCTTTGCCAATCCAAGTCTAATCGAACAAACTTTCTCCCAAGTGGGAAGGTCCTTACACAAAGGGTCGGGTTACTCGTCTGTGGTCGAGACGATTGGCAATGGAAGACGGCCAGTTCTCTCGAATTCTTGGAACATTGACCGCCACGCAAGTTCTATGTGTAACTGTACCATTCTGGACAATAAAGAATCGTGTTTTTCTATCTCTATTGTCTTACTTTTGAGTAGTGCTTTCATTATTTTTCGACTATGTTTTAAACACCCGCTTTTTTTACACCGTCAAGGCGATAACATCACCTAGTCGAAGCCTCTCCTCTCTCGCATGTGGTCCCGCCCACTAGAAGGAGTTTCCTAGTGTCGACTGCTACTCGCTTATGGCCAACACAAAGAACTCGGGTTTTATTTAGTCGAAATATTTTTGAAGGCCAACTCTTTTCACCTTAGTTTATTTCTTTAGTTAATTTGAAAATACTCTAAGAAGAGCGACTTTCTCGATTTGCTTAACCGCCTTGGGTGTACTCGCTTTCATCTCAACTGGTCTGAGGAAGAGACACATCTAGTCGAAGTTTCTCCTCTCTCGACGTGGTCCCGCCTAATCGGAAGGAGCTTCCTAGCTTTGTTCGCTTCCTACTCTTGCTACCAGATGACTTATCGAGTCCACCGGAGAAGGACGAGTAAATATTTTAAAGTCCTCTAGACGCTTGCTTAACTCTGTTGCCGCTTCTCGATTTGATTAAACTAGTCGGAGATGTTAACATTACCTAGTCGAAGCCTCTCCTCTCAAGACGTGGTCCCGCCCACTAGAAGGAACTTCCTAGTGTCAACTCGCTACCACCCTTTCGACCAAGGCATGACAATTGAGACCCAAAACTACAAGTTAAACAAACCTCTCTGCTTTAAACCTTTTACAGACTATTTACTTAGTTTGTCTAAACAAACTCAAAGAAATAGTCGGGGCTAGGATAATTTGATTTCAATTCTTAGTCTTTATTTCGTTAATTATCTTTTGAGTTACTAACTACTCGACAAGATGATTTGTAGAGATAAAACTATTTACTTAGTTTTCACAAACTAAGCAAATAGTCGGGGCTAGGATAAAGTCATCACATTTGACTTTATTTCTTAGTCTTTAAATTCGCTAATTATCTTTTGAGTTACTAACTACTCGACAAGATGATTTGCAGGAACAAGATGGATTACATCAACAAAAGACTGCTTTTCACAAGTTCATTACAGACTACTCAAGAGGAGAGCCCAATCGCATCTCCTCTCAAACTTTCCTACCAACCGATTGCATCTCCTCCATCAGACGTCTTCCTTCCGCTTCAGAGCAGTTGAAGTCGGCTTTGAGTGGTTGCACATTAAGGTTGGGGTCATGAGCTTTAAGTTTTGCTAATGCATAACTTACTGCAGTTTCGACCGCCTCTTTTATCGATTCAAATTTAGTTGGCCTTCAGAGTGGTCACCAGATCTTGCAAAATCCCGACTTGATCCCCAATGGTACTTGTGTGAGCAGCTATTGTATCATCTTGAGGAGTCTTTCCTCACTATGTAGCTCACCAAGCACATTGTTCAGAGCGTGATGTTTCCTTGAAGTTTAATCTTCATTGCTTCCATCTCCTGCTAAGGTACAAGTCGAAGCTCATGAGCTTTTTGTTTTCACCACTTGCTCAAGAAATAAGATTGGTCAAACAAAAATAAACTCCTAGAGGAAAAAGAAAACAAAAATAATCACGGTAAAAGAATTTCTTACCCACTAGTTGAGAATCCAACTTCTTGACCTCTTCATTATGGGAAGCAACGGTCTCAAAGATACTTTTTCTCCCATGATACAATATCCTCTACATTCTTCTTTGCAATAAGGACGGTTCGTTATAAATCACGGCTTTATCCGCGATTTCAGCCTCAAGTTCTCTCAATTTAACGCCCATTGCTAGAAAGGAAGTGGAAGTGAGAAAAGGAAATAACTCAGAAGGATCGCAGTAAAGAATGACTTACTTGATATTCGAAGTTCTCAAGATCTCAAGGTTTTGATCTTTATTTTTGGACATACGATTAAGCTCGTGAATAATCAAGTTTTCTCTAACTTCATTCTCGAGCTTTTTTCATCTCGCCTTCTTTTTCTCAAAAGAAGCAAGAGTTAGGTAAAGATCAAAGATATAAGCAGTTTTAAGTTCAAGACTTCATCGCTTAATTTTTCTCGCGACTTCATGGTTGCAGAGTTAGCTTTTTAAGCTTTCTCTGAGGTTTAATACCTCTTCCTAAACTTTTTCGACTCTCTTTTTCATAATCGAGCGAGTCGGCTATAGTTCTTAGCGCCACCGCTTAACCCGCAAAGGATAACAAAGGACATGAGCATGGGTCAATCGATTGTAAGTTCTTCTACAACCATTGACCTAGTCGAAGTTCTTCTACGACAAAGCCACTGGTCATAAGTCTTTTACGACCATTACCTAGTCATGAGTTTTTCCATGACAAATCCCGTAAGCACTATATAAGTAGTCAAATCCAAGGTGACTATGAATAGCAAAGACTTACCACCTCTCTACTGCTTTGCAGAGTTCCTCTTTTCCCTGTCATAGTTTCTAGAAGTTGTCGATGATATTCACCGACAAAGAATTTGCTCTATGGCTTTCGCAAGATGAAAAGATAGTGAGAAACAAGAGAAGATTATACCAGATATATAAGTACGATTAAGTACTTACATTCATGGTTGATCGAGCAAACATCGAGTAAACCAGCCCGGATCTTCACTTGTCTACCCTCGTGACTTGGTCCCACCAAACCTTCTCAAGACGCTCATTATCAAAGGTATCCTCTATTGGGAATATCGCTGGGATGGGGACTTCGGTCGCGAGATCCGAAAGCGTAAGACCCTACGATGGAAGCAGTCCAAAGAAGTCGCAGGTTGAAATACTCTTCTTCTTCTTCGATTCAGAATTTCGCTTTGGGTACCGGAGGAACGTCAGAACGATCTCCTTTCCCAAGACGGTGATGTAATCGCCACCATCTTGACCAGAGGCTTCGCAATGCTCTGTTCTATCCACGACCATCTCAAGGGTCGAAGCGACCGCCTCAAGAGTCGCAATGTTGTCGAGCTTTCACGACCATCTCGGTGGGTCGCAGCCGCCGGAGTCTCCACGACCATCTCGTGGTCACCGCTGCTACTTCAGAGGTTGTAGCCGCTACTCATCGGGTACAACAGTACCTCATTGGTTGTCGTAACCACTTCAGCGCCACGACTTCCTCTACCACCGGCGAGGATGATCCTCGACCACTTCCTTGTTGTCTCTCCAAAGAATGGAGAGGTAGCAATAGGCTTCTCAACTAAGCATTCTCGGGGTCAAGGAGTCGGGCTAAAAATAGCAAAAGGAAAGCAATTCAAAGTTGTGAAAATGAAAAAGGTAAATTCGTTTTACACTTTAGTATATTTCACATACCTCGCACCTTGGACCTAAACAGAATTTGGGAGTCACTTTCCCAACGAAAGATTTCTTCTTCTCACGACCACTTCTAGTCGGGTTCGAGTTGAAGAATGGCTTAGCCACCACCACGCCCTCGTCGTGGATTTTGAACAGGACCATCTCTCCGTCTCCCGACTTCGGATGGCCGAGATCGCCTCGACCACTCCAAGAGCAAAGATTGCCATCACCATAGGCTCTCATCGAGCGGTATTATCCTTCATTAAAGACATAAAATCCTTCCGCCTCCTTTTCCAAGTGCTTAACAAAACCAGAGAGGCGTAAATCGCAAAGATTTTTTGTCATAATAGAAGGGTATCTTGGCCTTGCGAGGTTTGCGCTTTAGAGGTTCAAATTACTTCGACCTCCTCTACTTCAAATATTTTAGCCTCGGCTTCAGCTATGCTATGACTAGAACTCGAGCTCGCCTCCTTTGTCGTCACCCCTTAAAAGTCGACGCCTCTTGGACGAAGGAGCCGAGCCTTTGTCCTTTGTCAACCCCGCACCGATGGTTATCAAGATGCCTTCTTCATCATCCCGACGATTTTCCATGCCTACTTTCGTAAGCAAAACAGAAGAGAAGAATTACTAACTCGTCGTAAGATTTTCTACGACCAAGATCAAGTCGTAAGTTTTTCATTTACCTTTCCTCGACCGTAAGATTTCCTACGGTCACGACTAAGTTGTAAGTTTTTCTACAACATTTCTCTAGTCGTAAGTTCTTTCTACGACTATAAAGTCTTAAAGATAAAATCAACTACCGATTACCTTTAGGCTTAACCATCCTTTCCTCTCATGGATACGATCGCAAGGATTTTAGGAACCGCCACACTAAGTGGCGGAGACTTCTCACAAACGAAGTTTGACTCTAACGCCAATCTCCGCGGTGAAAGATCTGCTCAAACAGATAAAGGCATCTTTTAAACAACTTTGCGTAAAGACCAAACCGAGAGCTAAGTCGAAAATTCACTTACCCTCGCTAGTAGTCCCCGGTTGGGTCTCATAGCCCCAGTATCTCCACATAGGGATGCTCGCTTTTCAAAGGACTAATTCGGCGGTGATGAAATCTTTCACCACATGCCATCCGGTCACCCTTCCTTCTTCAAGTCCTTGATAGCTTGAACATAAGGGCAATCCTACCGATATCTTCGTGAGTCGAATCCCATGAAGATTTCTTTTCAGAGCCTTTCCCACTTAAAGAGAGGTCAGTTTCCGAGGTGACTTTCCAAGAAACCACCTCTTCCTCCATCCCGCCACGAAGACCGGTGAAACTCAATATACTCCTCGACTTCCGTCGTGGAGTTTTAGACCACAACTTCCAAAGAATCCCGCTTGCCGAGACATTCCATAGAAATATTGAAAAGCTCAAGGTCCGCCGGAATTCCTGTGCACGCCGCACAAATATATAAAAACGCCAAGATGGTGATGGAGTTAGGACCAAGGTTCACTAACTCCACCCCAAAATGCTCGAGCACAACGGTGAGAAAGGGGTGAGCAGCAAATGAAGGCCACACTCACAATAAGCCCGAAGACGGAATTTGCCCATTCTCCTCGACGGCTAATGTCGCCCAATTGCTTAAGCCATTTCACAAGAGTCTTCTCGAATCTTCCCACGACAACTAGGGCTTGAATTTCGCAAGATCCATCTCCGACTCTTCCCACTCGAAACTTTCTCGCCATCTCTCTGAAATAGGAAATTTTGGGTCGAAAAAGAGGGCACAATTGGAGTGGCAATGAGAAGGCAAGAACGACTCGGCAAGGAGAAGGCAAGAGCTTGAAGAACAAAGAGGAGCAATTTGGGGAAAAGTAAGATCTTAGGTTTTACCCTCCTGAGTATATATAATCACAGACCTTGAGCCGGAGGCGTGACATTCCAAGGGTCGCCACCGCCTCGAACCGCTTCAACAGACAAAGCTAATCCAAGGCCGCTTTGAGATTCCCTGTGTCCGCTCGAGAAATTCAGGTTTATGCTACATCTCAAGCGAAATTACTTCCTTGGTTAGATCTTTTCAACCAAAGGAAATGATAATCGGAAAGTTACTTCTTCCGATCACTATATTACGACCACCTTGTGATCGTAGAAATGCTTTTACGACCACTTGATAGTCGAAGCAATTTTCTTGACCAAGCACATTTCGGTCAAAGTAGTATACAATCAAGAGTTTTTCCTTCGATTATTTTCTACGATCCTCTCATGATCGTAAGACCATCTAGAACCCTTTACCAAGTAAGTTGCTTTCACTTGAAGTCAGGGGCTAGATGACGAGGATATAATAATCCTCATTTTACCTTTTATCTATAATTTTTATTATAGGTAAATATGACGCCATGTGAACTCGAGTGTACCCCTTAATGTTATGAAGGAAGAACCAAATGGATGGTCGTAAGTTCTTCTACGACCACCCCCATAGTCGTAAGTTATGCTACGACTATCCCATAGTCGTAAGTCTTGCTACGACTACCTCATAGTCGAGATTCCTCTACGACTAGGTCACCTACGACCACCTTATAATCAAATGAACCCGCAGACAAGTGGGTCTTATTGATTAAGGGATTCAAACAAATATCATATCGTTGTTATTCTACGTAATAATAGCGTAATACCCCATTATCTCGGTATATAGTCATGAGCGACGTGGAGGAATTAATACACCGTAATTACTACCAACATGCGCTGCATATAGAGGTGATGAGGCGCCGCTACTCGAGTAATCGCCGCCTCCTTCACGCACTATAAAAGGCGGCAACTAGAGAAAGGAGGAGGATCGAGCCATCAGAATACAAGCACTATCTGTAATAGTCTTAGTTTTTCCCCGATTGTTCAAGATACACTCAATACCATACACACACAGAGTAGGGTTGTTATTCTCTCCGGAGAAGGCCCAACTCAGATAAAAATTCCCGTGTCAATCTCTCTGCATGATTCTATTCTAGGAGACCCCCCGAATCAAACAATCTTTACGTAAGTTCGGTTCTAAAACACCGACAAACATGATACTCTTTGTTTATTTATCGGTTTAATGTGGATGATGTTCTTTAATATTGTACATTTGCTTCGTAAGGTTTATTAGCACAGGAAACGAAAATGGCAATGCCGATTCAAGTGATGCTGATCCTCGGGATAGGTTAGCCTATCATTGGAGCGCCGCACATCTCGTAGATGCCCCTAATGTTCCATTGGTCGTCTTCGATGAATCTGTTCCTGCGGAAACGTCAGCCTCTGGGGTGACTGTGGGTTCTACCATAGGTCGTAACAGGGCTCCTCACCCGACGTGTCATCATGCTGGGGGGGTATCACCTGGGGGAGTGGCGTTGAGAACATCTCGGTGATCCAATCCCCTGGATGCGTAGTACGATCTGCGGAGGGGCACCAACTCGGCTGAGCTTGCGGGGTGATCTGCGTGGAACGGAGCTATTAGGCAAAAATACAAATGAAGGTTGTACTTTCATTAAGTAAAATTTTTACCTGCTGCTATGAAATGGATGGCCTCCCATACCCGTAGGTGTACGAAGGCTTGGGGTATGGCGTGTAGCCGGACTGTAGCAACAGTGCAACACTTTCTCAGGAGAATCCATCGAAGTATATTTTTTGTAGGAATTTTTGGATATGGTAAATGAGCTCTAAAAATTATGAATTTTTTTTGTAGAGCCTCCGGACATAGTGTACTTATTTTTATATTTTTTTCATAATTTCATCCATTCTAAATTTTCCTCTAAAATTCATTTAAGTACACTATTTGCATGAATTCTAAGGAAAAACCAAGAATGGATAAAATTATGGAAACATTAAAAACCAAGTACACTGTGTTCGGAGGCTCCACAAAAAATATCATAATTTTTGGAGCTCATGTGCTACATCTAAAAATTCATACAAAACATATGCTTCAGCGGATTTTCCCCAAAAAGCGCTACAATATTGCTACAACGCCAATGACTGTCGCCCCCATATAGGACAGTCACCGCCCCACCGGTGCAAGGGCAAGTCCTCGCCGCACTGGGCTAGGGCTACAGGGAGGCTAGATCTATAAATTGTGGTGGAAGGGGGCTAGTTTTGCAAAAAGAAAAAAGAAAGATCAGGAACTAGAAATGCCAAAATTTCGTAAAAAAACAGCACAAAAGGTGCCGATTAAAGCCCTAAATCACTTTGCATCATCCTACCAGTGCAAATTGCTAACACCAGCGTTGCAGTTTGTGCCCTTTGCGCCATTGCTGCAGACTCTGAAACTACCGCTAATTTTTTATGCACGCAGCCACACAGCATATGCAGTAGTAAGAGCATCTACAATAATTTGTTTCTTAGCTTGTTACTAAGGGGAGATAGAGTACTCAATCTAATAAAAGGAAATGAGCCTTTCAATGGATTGTTTCTTGAGTTTGTATCTAAGACTTTAATTGCTACCCACAAAACAAGTTTTTAAGTAACAAGCAAGTCTTCATTAGTTATTTTGTTGTCTCCTGTGTCTTGGCATCAACTTGCTTGTTTCTTTATTTAGAAATAAGTTCACATTCTCTCATCACTATCCCGCCTCCACACCACCTAAATGTTAATATATTCATCATTTAGTAATAAGTGATATAGACTATTGTAGATGCGTAGCACACCAACAGCACCATGTGGGGCTTGCAATCCTACACATGTCGGCAATGCAAGCGGCCAACCGTGTGTGTTCGTCCATGGGCATGAGCCGTCCCTGGATAGACAGACGTACGTGTCGGCGTGGCCCCACGGCTTCAAGATCCCCCTCCCTGTAGAAATAAATGTGGTGGGGAAAAGCCTAGGGGAGGCCCTTTCATCCCCCGTTCATTTCAACCCCCTAATGGAGCGGCCCCGGGTCCCCCACAGGCATGCATGCATCGCCGCGCACACATCTCGACGCGCGCGCCACTGTCGATCACCACCTCCGCGAATAACTAACTCGAATACTCGAAAACTAGTCACTCCCCCACTCTGAGGAAGCTTGGCTTCTACATCACTCGAATACTCGAAAACTAGTCACTCCTCCCCCACTCTGAGGAAGCTTGGCTTCTACATCACTCGACCATAAGTCCATAACTACACCACCAGCAACAGCCTCGTCATCGCTAGCTAGCTCGTGCTGCCGCCGCGCGCTAGTGTCACAAGCCGCACGTCGACGCGCGCGACACCCAATTAATCGGCACCGGCCACCGGGAGGCGGGGAGAGAGCGGCGGCATGGGCGCCGAGATTAGGATTCTAGTGGCATTCTTGGTGCTCGCGGCCGCCGGCACGACGCGCTGCGCGGCGCAGCTCCGGGAGGGCTACTACGAGGGCGTCTGCCCCGACGTGGAGAGCATCGTGCTCGACGCGGTGACGAAGAAGTTCCAGGAGACGTCCGTCACCGTCGGCGCCACGATCCGCCTCTTCTTCCACGATTGCTTCGTCGAGGTCCGTTGCTTTCCCTGCCCCTGCGATGCACATTCTGGGCCGTGCGTCGGTACGTGCCCGCCGAGCGCGCGCTTAACTGTTTGTTTCTGGCGTCCGACGACCGCGCGAAGGGATGTGACGCGTCGGTGATCGTGGCGTCGGCGGGGAACAACACGGCGGAGAAGGACCACCCGAACAACCTCTCCCTGGCCGGCGACGGCTTCGACACGGTCATCAAGGCGAAGGCGGCCGTCGACGCCGTGCCGCAGTGCACTAACCAGGTGTCGTGCGCGGACATCCTGACCATGGCCACCCGGGATGTCATTGCCCTGGTACGTGCACACATGCCACAAACGAAACTTTCCATCGAGATCTACGGAAAAGTTTTCGAGCATTTGGGGATTCTCTGCAGCGAAGTCTGAAAACTCTGCATCTTTTATTGTCATGGTTTGTGTAGGCCGGTGGCCCGTCGTACGCCGTGGAGCTTGGGAGGCTGGACGGGCTGAGCTCGACGGCGACCAGCGTCGACGGGAAGCTGCCACCGCCGTCGTTCAACCTAGACCAGCTGACGACGTTGTTCGCCGCGAACAACCTGTCGCAGATTGACATGATTGCTTTATCTGGTAAGCAATAATTAAAGAGATTTACTAACCGCTGTCTAAGTTACATTAGCCGCTGTACTAATGGAAGCCAAGTACACCATAGACACCATAGACTAGTTTTCCATGTGCTTCGTTTCACGTCTTACAATTCAAAGAAAGGGTACAAGTCCAACGCCCCAACTGTGCAATTAAGGACGGCATTTTGTGTTGGCTCAAGAGATTTGTTTGGACAGTAGAAAATGTCTCAATCCCTAGATCAGAACAGACAAGTTTAATTAGCACAGTAAACGGAAAGTGATGGTGTGTGTGGCACTGTAGCTGGTCAGTAGATCTAAAAGGAGTCAACTGTGGAGACTGGCAGGATGGCATAACATTGCACGTGGAAGAAAGGCCAGCCTTGTACTATTGAATACTACTACGAACAGCTTAGCCATAATCACACCCTGACAGTTTGCAACTGAGAGAGCGCCCAGCTCCTTAATATCGGCCCATCGATTGAAAATCTATGGGCCTGCCAAAATGAGCTGTCAATGCAGGAAAAAGAGAAAACTTGAGACATCAGTGTGACACAGTACCTCTTATAGGAATAGAGTTATAGGAATAGTCAGTGTCCATGCGTTACAACGAATTTCAAATAAAACCTAAATAAGTTATAAATATAGAAAAATCAATATATATATCAGGTAATTATCCTTACAAATAAAAGTTTAGTACATAATTTATATCCAATTAACAAGTCGCATAGAATCTTACAACAAATCACAAATACAGATAATCTAATTATCAAGAGAAGATCTTTCAAGTATCTTATACATATATACACATATTTATCCATAAAAGATCCCACCAACTTAAGAGGGGTAGTTGATAGACTCATCACCATCACCAAATTCTTCTTTTATAATTGTAAACAAACTGCTAGTTGTGATCATAAAAACTGAAATGTTTTCTTGTCTTAAAATCTCTGTACAAAAACTGTCTGAAACGTTTTTTATCCATTGGATTAATATCCAATTATATGACATATTAATCTTTACACAAATTCAATGATCACAATAATTGACTTAGACTTAAAAAAATCTCAGACAACTTAAAAATAGCAAATCTGAACCTTTTTTTTCAGCCGCGCACACGGTGGGGTTCGCGCACTGCACCACGTTCGCGAACCGCATCCAGAGCGCGTCGGTGGACCCGACGATGGGCGCCGGGTACGCGTCGCAGCTGCAGGCGGCGTGCCCGGCGGGCGTCGACCCGAACATCGCGCTGCAACTCGACCCGGTGACCCCGCACGCCTTCGACAACCAGTACTTCATCAACCTGCAGAAAGGGATGGGCCTCCTCACCTCCGATCAGGTGCTCTACTCCGACGACCGGTCGCGCCCCACCGTCGACGCCTGGGCCTCCAACAGCTCCGACTTCGAGCAGGCCTTCGTCGCCGCCATGACCAACCTCGGCCGCGTCGGGGTCAAGACCGACCCCTCGCAGGGGAATATACGCCGCGACTGCGCCGTGCTCAACTGATTGATCGATCGATTGATCTCTGAAGCGTAAGCTGCGATGCTTGCGGGATCTCAATTGTTCATAGTTAGTTGGCCACTTTGTGGTGCTGCTGCTGAAATGATATGTTATACTAGCTTTTAGAGCACAAGTTTTAATCGATCAGAATTCAGAAGGTTAATGGAAATAAGTTTGTTTGAGCATTTGATAGTGGTGAATTACCTAGGCCAAATGCATTCGTTCTGCTTGTTTCAAAAATGTATTCGCTTTGTGTTTATTGATTAACATTGGAGCAAGACCCATTCCAACATTTTCGTCCGCATTACTGCGTAGAAATGTTGGATACATTGAGTCTTACTTTCCACAGATCCATTCCAACAATTTCTTCCGAATTACTGCGTAGAAATGTTGGATACATTGAGTCTTATTTTCCACAAAGAAAAAATATAATGGGTGCATGCGTGTTGCAGTAATTACTAGTCCAAAATACTAAGAAAATGAAGTGAGAACATAGGCTTGATCCAGACAGAGGCGAGAACGACAGCAAAACAAATGCAGTATTCCTCTCCTCATATAGTTGGATGCGCCAAGCGTGTACAGTTGCACACTCATCAGAAAATGACTTTCTTGTGGAGTTCTCCAATACAAGGATATTGCATAGATCAAGCCATACTCAACACCAACAAATGTACTAAAATCTTAGCTGGAACTAAACGCGGAAATAAATGCATCTTCTAAGCCAAAAGGAGGAATAAAATTGCCTCACGTTGCATCAACGACTCCATGCAGCATGCAGTAACATTCTGTTCGGCAGAACACGACCAGTGACATCCTTTTGTGATTAGCCTCAAGACATTATTCTATAGTGACTTCGACATTACATCCACGTTACCATGCACGAGGGATTAAGCTTGGATAAAGATAACTTATGTTACAATGGCAAAGGGCAAAGGCAACTAAAAGAATAGAAGGCAGAAAAAGTACAAAAAGGTAGAAAAAGGTTGAGCCAGTACCGTTAGATACAAAGATAATCACAAAAAGAACAAAGAAAAGAACATTTCTTCGCTTCAGTGGGCGCCCCTACAATTTGCAAACTTGGCTAAATAATCAGGCGGATTAAGTTGATGGTCAGCATCAATCTATACCCCAGTCCAGGTGGCTTGCTCTGAGCATCTAAACAGGCTGCTTCTCAACAATCCTAGCTAATTTGCTTTCCATGCTACCCTAAAGTGGTTAATTAGTGGATAAGCACTCTCATTTCAGACGATTAAACTTTCAAATGGGACGCCACTATCCAATGGTGGCATCTAACTGTCCAAGTCGAAGGCCTAAAGGCCACACACGTGTATGCTCAGATATTTGAGAATCTTTCATCGCAATCCCAGAGCGATTAGGGTAACTCCAGAATTCGAAGTGCTTGCATAGCTGCATGCAATTCGTTGCCAAAATGGAAAATACAGTTCATTCATCATCTGTGACTGGCCAGTGGACAGTCACTGACACGCAAGCTTCTACTGGCGGCCATTTGCAGATATGGACTTGTGGAATCAGTGTCAAGAATTCGTCTGATACTGGTGGCCAGTGGACAGTCACTGACACGCAAGCTTCTACTGGCCGCCATTTGCAGATATGGACTTGTGGAATCAGTGTCAAGAATTCGTCTGACTCCAGTATCAGCTCTAGTAGTAGTAGCAGCAGTACTGTACTCCCCCTGGTGAACGCATTACATGGATGAAGTCTAGCTAGTGGGGTGTGACTGTTCACATACGCAGAAAGATTATACTTGAAGGACCATGTGAGAAGGTCTAGTGTTATTAGTGATGAACAATTGGCGAGGTTTGTCGAGTTGGAATCTTGGTTGAGGTTAAGATGAGTTGGTTTTGAAGAAGCTCTTATGTTTTTGTTTAGTTCAGACCGTCCAAAACGTTTTTGACTATATGGATCAGACTATCTCACCGAGAGGGTGCAAATGAGTCTAAGGCAGTCGGACCGTCCAAACAGATTGGATCATTTGGCTTGAACTATTTTCCAAAGAGTGTAAAATAGAGGAAAGACCAGTCAGATTGTCCAAATGGTTTAAATAATTTGATTCGGACTATTTTCCAGGTAGTGTAAGTTGGAGCTAAGTCTAGTTGGCCTATCCAATGTGGGTTTGGATGGTCCAAATGATTTGTTCGTGATCTTAAGTAGGTTTTTGTCCACTTCACTTGTAGGTTGAGCCTTGGGTCATTGCATATGGGTTGCATGTTATGACTAATGTGAGTCAAGCCGTAAAGAACTTGTATCCGAGCATGATTTCTTGGTCTTTGGATGTGAAAGTGGCTTGTAGTCAACTATTGTCAACGGTGAGATGGACTTGGGCTTGGTTGGGAGGACCAAGGTCTAGAGTGGTCATGGATACCGGGTGAGATAGTTGAGAAGCACGACACATGGTTAGGGGTGTTAATGGGTTGGGTTGAAACGGATTGAATGGGTTGGGTTTGGATGGGTTGAAATGGGTTGTTGTAGTTAACGGGTTAGGTTGGGTTGGGTTTGCAGTAGAAACGAATTGGGTTGGATTGGTGTGGGTTTAGAATTTTTGGGTTGAACTGGTCCAACCCGTGGACACCACCTACCCAACTGAGAGCTTCAGATCTTGCCCTTCACCACCAAAGAAGTGAGTCCATCATGGCGCTTCGCTTCCGCGCCTAACGCCGATAGCGAGGGATGGGCCGAGGCGGCGACAGAGATGGTCTCCGGGGAGGAGGCGGCGACGTGGAGGAGTTGTCGAATGCGCGAGCGCCACAGCTTCAAAGCTGCGCACGCAGGCGAAGCCGCCGAAGGTGAAGGCAACGCAACGTGCCGTTGTCGAAGACGAAGAGGAGCTGCACTAACGCCACGGCGATGGCCGATGCACACGGCCTAAGAGCAGAACAGGCCAAGAATGGCAACGCCGCAGCGAAAGGAGGAAGAGCGCGGCCACAACGCAGGAGGTCACCGCGGAGGAGGAGGAGGGGTATGGGTAGCTGGTGCGCGCGGCGGCGTAGTTCCGCAGCGGCTCAGGCGATCTGGCCATGGCGGGCCGTCCTTGCTGATGTAGTCCATTAAGTTTTGTCAGTTGAGTTTTGTAGATGGACATCTTTCGAGAACACAGAAAAGTAGTCCATTGCTCTGATTTCTGTAGTTAAAGAACCTAAAAATTGCTTAAGGGAAGATCAAAACAAGCCTTGAACTATTGCTTAGTCTTCAATGTTGCTTATTAGGATTTTTTAACCAAAAATTTGAGACGGATATGTTACTGGCACCCCCACATTCTTGTAGAAAAGACCAGAAAAAGGGTATGTTTCGAGTGTTGTCCTGATCTTTCGATTTAGAGAGAAAGTTGTAGATGTAAGAGTAAGACTACACTCATCTTCCTACTTCACGTTAGTCAACAAAACACTGAAATTTCAGTACCCAAAACGGCTACTCTGAATGAGGATAAACGATGTTACAGACACATGCAAACCAAAATTATGTGCTCAAAGAATGAGAGTATATCTTTATTATTCGCTCGACAGAGACAACAAATACCAAGACCTGAAAACGAAACAATTGCTCTGCACTTCTCTGAAGAACAAACTTCTCTGAACTTCTGAAGAAACAGAAAATAGAGACAACCGAAAGTTTTTTGTTTCCAATTTGCGTTGTATCAATCAATACGACTTTTCTGTTTTCTTATATCGACATCAAAACGAGTTACAAATACTCTACGAATTTGGTTTCTTAACTCCGAATCTCCAGAGGTTCTGAAACCTAAAAACGACGTGAACTAGATTAGCCACAGTGTCCATCGTGAAAACGGACAGAGCAAACTGAAACTCAGACAGACTCGGATGCGCATTTGACATTGTGATCCAATACAAACTTAAACAAAAAAGCAAAACTAAATCTTAGACTACAAGATTAAGGCTAACATTGGGTGTCGGTGCCACTGTCGGGGACAATGTGGTTGGCAACTCGTCAGAGGAGGGCGCAGTAGGGGCCTCAGGTGCCAATGCCGAGGCGGAAGTAGGGGCGACGCTCCTCTGGCCCCTGGGCTTGGTCTTGGCTGGGGCCGGCATGGCAGCGGCGGCGACGGTGACCTCGAGCTTCATGCCGGCGGCACAGTGGCCGGGGACGCCGCAGATGAAGTAGCGCTTCCCTGGGGTGGTGAGCTTGACGGTGGTGGTACCTGAATCCATGGCCTGAAGATTGGATTGAGTCCAATATTCCAATCGCATCCAAAGAGGCAAATATTGGGTTGAATCCATGGCCTGAGCCACGGGTTGAACCCGTGGGTTGGGTTGGGTTGGCTGTAAGGGATATTGTGGGTTGGGTCGGGTAGGGTCTGGGAGGAGATTTCATGGGTTGGGTTGGGTTGAGTGTTTAACCTGATTATATATGGTTTGGGTTGGGTGCGGGTTGGATTTCAACCCATTAACACCCCTGCACATGGTGGCGCATGGAGGCACATGGTGGACAAGGACGTGGAAGGCAAGGTTCAAGCGATGGGTTGCACCAACTGACTTGGTTGGTGTAAGTGTGGTGATGATGTGGCGGGAACCGGAATGGGAGAGACTTGCCGACGCGAGGCAAGCCATTAGGAACCTATACATATCAAGCATAAGGATTGATTACAAGTGAAGATGTGACCGGGTCAAGTCAAGTGTATTTTGGTAAAGCGCCCAATACCGGGAAAAGCTTGAAATGACAACTGCAGTGGAGATGGAAGCGGTTTAGGCCAGTGAAGGTGGAAGAACAAGCGAATTTGGATATCAGAGCTTCAAGTGGCCGTGCGTTTTGAAAAATGTGCATGGGTGTGTTGAGCGAGTGAAACCTGTTTGTTAGTGGACTTAACAGGTACCCATTATGTATTAGGGTTCATGAGAGAGTGGTAGACTTAGCCATCACTATATATAAGGTAGATGGGAGGGATGCCTCCATCTTAAGCCTTGAGAGAGTGATTAGCCCATGTTTAGGTTGTGTGAGAGAGAGAACTTGCGTGGGTTGCCTTTGAGGCTTTGTCCTCCATAGGGAGTGGTTGTAAACCTTCTTCAAGTGGCAATAGAAATCCTAATTTCATCCAAGTGCTCATGCTCTTGTTTGAGATATTGTTCTCTTGATTTGGTTTGGATTTTGCCTCTTCTTCTCCTCTCTTTGATCTTGTGTTGTGTCAAGGACGTGTAAGTGATGGCTATACCTCTTGGAGGTCATATCCCATCCATCTAGTTATTTATTCTTGTAAGTTCATGAAGTTGCCTAGTTTTGGAGGTTGAAATGTTGATTTCTAGGATTTCAGTTTTCTTAGGGTTTTGCCTCTTTTTTTTGGTTGTTATTAGAGGTGCTAGGATGTGTGAGATTTCATCTTTAGCTATGTTCGCTTGATTCCTCCCTCGAGCTCCTCTCAATCTCAATTTTTGGTTTTTGCTCGGTTTTGATGCCTGATGTGACCATGCCACAAACGCATACGACTATAAAGGTTAATTTGTTCCTTCAGTTTCAATTTTTTTTGAATGAGAACATGAAGCTACCTAATAATAAAAATGTATATTTGTACAGCTATACAAGGAGGAATGCATCAACACCTAAAGGGTTCAAGTTAGATACGTTCTGGAATCCAATTCTGCCTCTGGAGATAGCACTGACTTCAAACGTGAATAAATTTCACATACGGAGTCCGTTGGAGGTCCACGAGCACTTGATGGAAATATTATCTCATCCTCTTTCCAACGGATCTAGCTCCACCTCCAAATTCCTTCTGAGCACGTCGCAATCGCCAAAATAGTCCGACGCTGTTTATGAGCCCGAGTTAAACGTGTGCTGCGCCACCTCCAGTTGGGCCCATGGGCCTTGTAACCCTAGGGACATGCGCCCACCCCCCTAGCCGTCACCCTCGTCTCCCTCATATATTCTCATGTGTGCGACACTTTAGAATTCAGATTTTGTTTAGTTTAAAGTTAGCTACATTGCAACTACGTGTATTGGCTTCTGTTAATTAGACCAACCATAATACCGCTTCAGAATCCCAAATTATTGAGTATTTTAATCCGATTTGCGATTTCAGATTGCTTATTATATTGTTCTTACATGTTCTTCGATTACATGCAGAAATAGACCTTCGTGGTCAGGTCGATCGTGCTTCTAGCAAGGTCGATAGTAATCACTGAGTTGGTTCAACAATTGCAGGCATATTGGTCATGCCCAATTGGTAGCCGAATTGTGAGAGTCGTCTCCACCAAATCGAATTATCCATATGATGAGGATCTAATAATCCTTATTTAATTATTTATTTGTAATTCATATTATAGATATTAATATCTTTTAGGTATACCCCTTACCATTCGTAAGGGGTAAGTTTAACCGAGTGGTCGTAAGTCTTGCTACGACCACCCCCCTAGTCGTAAGCCTTTTCTACGACTAGTCTCTACTCTAGTTGTAAGCTTTCCTACGACTAGCCTTAGGTTGAGAGCCTTCTCTACGAGTACCTTGTAGTCGTAAGTATCTCCACAACCTAGTCGATTATGACTACCCTATATCGATGGAATCTAGTGACATGTGGGTCCAGCCGATTAGGGAGCCTTACGTGCCATGTTCAACCTACGAGGTAGTTAGCATACAATGTTATTCTTTGTGAATAACTGCACGATTTATACCTCTGTCTCTAACAATAACTACATGGTAACATGGGGGAGTTATTTCTCTGGCAATAACCTCCACCAACGGTCTATCCGATACGACTTCATCGGAAGGAAGTGTTCACATGACCAATTCATTTAAAGTTCAAAGACTAGCTGACGAGGATTAAAATCTCTATGTATTATTTTAATACATAATGGAAGACCATATGTCTTCGTGGTCGTAACCCCTAGGGCTAACGACTCCTATGGCCGTAAGGATTTCAGAGGTTACATAGTGAGAACCCTGGTCGGATGAGGTCGTATGCCTAGTCCCCGACCAGATGACTGCCCGTAGAAGCAATGAACTGGCATCCAGATCTAACTCCAAGAATATTCCTAACCGTGTGATGAATGGAACACATATTATATTTTCTCCATACCACACGACGTTTCATGGTTCTAAGACACTGACAACGACCACCATACGGTTGAAGTGTCTCACAGACATTCAGCCGCCGAACGGTTGATGCTTCATCAACCGATGCCTCGCTCCGACCAGTCGCGTTACTTCCAATAGACGCCTTCTCCAGGAACAACTAGCACCTCTTTGACGGTTATTGAAATATGGAGCGCGGAGCAGATTAGAGGCATCAAATTGAAGCACGGCAATCAACATTAGGTTGATGTTTCAAGTCTGATTCAGCAGCATAGCAAGCATTACGCTCAATGTAATTAGGATTAGTCCACTGCCATGTCGAGGGCACCCCCTGTAATAGCCAGTTCGTAGCAATAAAGAGCAATCCATTCTCTACCAAGAACTCTTCACCATTTTCCTCTTTTTATTTCGTAAGATCGGTGACTAAATTGTCGACAGGTACTGTCGGTGTTTTAGAACCGAACTTACGTAAAGATTGTTTGATTCGGGGGGTCTCCTAGAATGAAATCACGCAGAGAGATTGACACGGGGATTTTTATACGTGTTCGAGCCTTCTCCGGAGAGAATAATAACCCTACTCTTGTGTGTGTATGGTATTGAGTGTATTATGAACAATCAGGAAAAACTCGACTATTACGTATGATAGTGCTTGTATTTCGATCGCCCTTCGCTCTCGATTGCCGCTTTATATAGTACGTGAAGGAGCGCGCTTTCTCCAGTGAAGCGGCGCCTCATCACATCATGTAACCGGCTCGTTGGTAGTAATCACCGGCGATAATCCTCCACGCCGCCTAACAAATATATACCGTAGATAATGGAGCATTACGTGCTATTACTTGGCAGAGTAACAACAGATGATGATGTTTGAATCCATTAATCAATTGGGCCTACTTGTCTCAGAGGTTTAATTGATCATAAGGTGGTCATAGCTGACCTAGTCGTAGAAGAACCTGCGACTATAAGGTAGTCGTAGCAAGACTTACGACTATGGGGTAGTCGTAGGGGGTGGTCGTAGAAGAACTTACGACCATCCAGTAGGCTCTTCCTTTATAACATTTAAGGGGTATACTTAGGGACCATATGACGTCATATTTACTTGGTTAAGGAGTTATAGATAAAAGATAAAATGAGGATTATTATATCCTCGTCATCTAGCCCCCCAGCTTCAAGTGAAAGCAACTTACTTGGTTAAGGAGTTATAGTTGGTCTTACGACCACGAGAGGGTCGTAGAAAGATAGTCGAAGGAAAAACTCTTCGACATTAGTGTACTACTTTGACCAGAAGTATGCTTGGTCAAGAAAATTGCTTACGGCTATCAAATAGTCGTAGAACATTTCTACGATCACGAGGTGGTCGTAGCATGGTGATCGAAAGACAAACCTTTCCGATTGACATTTCCTTTGGTTTAAAAAGAATCTAACCAAGGAAGTAATTTCATTTGAGGTGTAAAAGCAAACCTGATTTTCTCGAACAGACACATTGTGGAATTTCAAACGACACCCGTTAGCCTGTCCGTTGGAGCGGTTCCCGAGACGGTGGCAACCTTTGGAATACCACACCTCCGGCCCAAGGCACACGGTTATAAATACTTACCGGGGGTAAGACTTAGGGTTCACACTTTTCCTCAAATCATCCCACTGTTCATCAAGTTCTTGTCTTCTCCGCCACCAAATCAATCAAGAATCTCCCCCTTCTGAGAGAAATGGCCGGGAGGGTCTCCGAGTGGGCCGAGTCGGAGATGGATACGGCGAAGATGCAAGCCCTTGTCAACGCTGGGAAGATTCGAGGGAGTTCTCGTGGAGTGGTTCCTGCGAACAAGCAAAGAATGGCCGTCGGGAGGATGGACAAATTCCGCCTTCCAGCGCATCGTGAGTGTGGTCTACGATTGCTCGCTCACCCCTTTCTTACACTTATACTCGAAAGATTTTGAGGTGGAATTGGTGAACCTTGGTCCCAATTCCATCACAATGCCGAGCGATTTGTGTATCTCGTGAGGCGTGCACAGGAATTCCAATGACCTTGAGCTCTTTCAAGATTTCTACGTAATGGCTCGACAAAATCGGAATAGCCTAAGTCGTGGTCTCAAGCTCCATGACGGAAGTCAAGGAGTACATCCAGATGTTCACCAGTCCTCGTGGTCGGGATGGAAGAAGAGGTGGTTTTATCGAAAGTCACCTCGAAGATGTACTTACCTTCCGTGGAAGGTCATTAAAAGAAATCTTCATGGGATTCGACTCCCCAAGATATCAATCGAATTGCCCCCTATATTCAAGCTATTAAGGATTTGAAAGAAGGGGGGTTGACTGGATGGCATGTGGTGAAGGATTTCATCACACGTCGAATTAGCCCTTTGAAGAAACGAGTATCTCCTATGTGGAAGTACACGGGGCCAAAAGACCCAACCAGGGACTACGATGAGGGTAAGTAGTTTTTCGACTTAACTCTCAGTTTGGTCTTCTTCAGAATTATCCAATCGAGTATCTTTATCTATTTTATACGAGATCTTTAACAGCAGAGATTGACGCTCGAGTCAAACTCGCTTAGAGAAGCCCCGCCATCCGGAATGGCGGTTCTCAAATCCTTGCGGTTTTGTCCGCAGAGGAAAAGGTTGAGCGCCTAAAGGTAATCAAAAGCTGATTTTATCCTTAGGACTTTATAGTCGTAGAAAGAACTTACGACTAGGTAGTGATCATAGAAAGTCTTACAATCGGGGACATGTCGAGAAAAGCTACGACTAGGTAATCGGTCGAGAAAAACTTACGATCGGTCATTGATTCTTCTTTTTCTGTTTTTCTTTACAGAAAGTAGGCATGGAAAACCGCCGGGATGACGAAGAGGTCGAACTGATGACCATTGGCGCAGGGGCGATAGTGGACAAAGACTTAGCTCCCCCAAGTAAAAAGCATCGACTTTCAAAGGTCGTCGACAAGGGAGGATCAAGCTCAAGTCCCCTCGTTTTGACCAGGTCCTCGTTAAGGTATGCGGCACGCATAGTCGCAGCAGAAACTGAAGTCGAAACAACTGAAGTCGAGGAGGATGAAGAACCTCTTATACGCAAGATCCGTAAGACCAAGGACATGACCACAAAGATGAGCTGAGATCAAGCACCGCAATGAGGAGGTCGTGGAGGTTGAAGAACCTCTTAGGCGCAAAGCCCACAAGGCCAAGGTACCTTTTATTATGACGAGAAAGCTTTCACGCCGCCACGCCTAGTTTTGTCAAGCAACTAGAAAAAGAGAACCGGAAGGAGTTTATGTCTTTTGTGAAGGACAACGCCGATTCATCCCTATTGTTGAGGGTAGCGCCGCTCTTGGAGTGGTCGAGACCGATCTCGGCCCTCTGGAAAGTCGAGAGACCAGAGAGATGGTCCTGTTCAAGATCCACGACCAGGTGACGTGGTCGTGGCCGAGCCTATTCCCCATCTCTGAGCTACGACCGCACGTGGTCGAGCAAAGAAGTCGAAGAACCCTTCCATCGGAAGATGGCTTCAAAGTTTCGATCAAGTCCAGATGCAGAGGTATGTGAAACATGCTAAAGTGTAAGAACATCATTTACCTTTTGCTTTTCACAATTGGACTTGCTATCCTTTTGTTTGTTTTAGCTCGACTTCTTCAGGTCCCGAGGTGGCTTCTATCGAGAAGCCCATTTCCGCCTCCAATGATAGGAGAGCCGACAGCAGAGTGGTCGAAGGATCATCTTCGCCCGGTGGTGGAAGAAGTAGTGGCTCTCGAGGCGTTGTCACAACCGCTGGTTGTAGCCATGGTCACGAGGTAGCGCCACAATCGCCGAGGTGGCGGCTATAACCACTCGTAGCGGCTACAACCACGTAATAGTCGCTATGACCACCGGTGTGGTCGTGGGACCAGCAGAGGCGATCACAAGTCTCTGCCCAAGGTGGAGATGTACCGACCACCGTAAGGGAAGGAAATTGTTGCGCACTCCTTCCCGGTACCCAAAGAGATGTTTGAATTTGATTGGAAGATGAGGAATACTTCAACTTCATTACGATTTGTTTGGCCCCGCTTCCATAGTAGGGTCTTCGCTTTAGATCTCGCCATCGAGTCCCTCATCCCAAAGACATTCCCAATAGAGGGACACTTTTGACAATGAGCGCCTTGAGAAGGTTTGGTGGGATCAGTCGATAGAGTAGACAAGTCAAGCATGCAGAGTGGTTTACTCGATATTTGCTCGATCAACTATAAGTCTAAGTATTTAAGAATACTTATATATGTGATCTTCCTTGTTTCTTCTTGTCTTTCCTTTTGCAGAAAGCTCTAGAGCAAATTGCCGTTGTCGGTGAACATCACCGACAACTTCTAGAGTCAGCGACAGAAAGAGGAACTCTGCAAGCAGCAGAGAGGTGGTAAGTCACTATTTTTCATAGTCGCTTTTCGACTTGACTACTTATATAGTGCTTACAGGTTTGTCGTGGAAAAACTCACGACTAGGTACTAGTCGTAAAAGGCTTACGACTAGATGCTTAGTCGTAGGAGAACTTACGACTAGATCCATAGTCGAGAAGAACTTACGATCGATCAATGGTTGTAGGAGAGCTTACAACCAATTTAATAATGTTCATGTCCACTTTTAACCTTTACAAAGTTAAAAAGCTTATTTAAAAGACTCGCCGACTCGCCGATTATCAAAAAGAGGAGTCGAGAAAGCTATGTGAACAAGTAGAATTCTCTCTTGAGGAAGGTTAAAGAAGCTAACTCAGAATCAAGAAATGCAGAAAAGATAAAAAGAAGTGCCGGACTTAGGACCGCTTATATTGTTGATTTTACCGATCGCTACTTTTTTTAGAAAAAGAAAATGATACGAGATACCTTCAGATGACGTTAAGGAAAAAAGCTGTGGTTATTCGCGAGCTTTTTCAGATATCCAAAGAGAAGGATCAAGAAATTGAGAGGTGAGATCTCGCCGATCGTAAGCATTTCTTTTCCGCAATCCATTACGAAGTTCCTTCCTTTTCTAATTTCGCTTTTCTTTTAGAAATGGATCTTGAACTGGGAAGACTCAAAATGAACTTAGGATAAGACTTTGATCTATAACGAGACCGTCGCATTGCTAAGGCAAACGCAGATGAAGTCAAGTTATGGAAGGAGCGGCATGCCGAGACCGCTGCTTTCATAATGCGGAAATCGAGAAGTTAGATTTCGCCTAGCGTAAGAAATTCTTTTACCGTGACTATTTTATTCTCTCCTCTAGAAGTTTATTTACTCGACCGGTCTTATTCTTGTCGTAACAAGTGGTCGAAAACAAACAATCACGCGAGGCTTCGACTCACTCCACTTGAGTCATGGAGGCGATGAAGATTAATCTTCAAGATAATATCACGCCTCAACAATGTACTTGGTGAGCTACGATCGAGGAAAAGCTCCTCAAGATGATACGATAGCCGCCACGTAAGTACTATTGGGGAACAAGTCGACTTTGCAAGAACTTGTGACCACTCAAGGCCAATCAAACCGAGTCCATCAAGGAGGCGGCCGAAAGTGCTATAAGTTATGCATTAGCAAAACTTAAAGCTCATGACCCCAAATTTAATGTGCAACCAATCGAAGTCGACTTCGACCGCCTCAAGTAGAAGCAAGTCGTCTTATTGAAGAAATGCAACCACTCAAAAAAGTTTCGAGGAAATGCGACTAGGCTCTCCTTCTTCGAGTGATTTGTAAAAACCCGTGAAAAACAAGCTTTTGTTGATGTATTATATAATGCATCTTTTTTCCTCGCAAATCATCTTGTCGAGTAGTTAGTAACTCAAAAGATAATTAACTAATGAAAAATGTAATGAAAGACTAAGAATTGAAGTCAAATTAATAACTTTATCCTAGCCCCGACTATTTATTTAGTTTGTTTAGACAAACTAAGTAAATAGTATTAAAAGGGTTTTTGAAAAAGAGAGGTTTGGTTAACTTGTAGTTTTTGGTCACGATTGTCATGCACCTACCGAAAAAGTGGTAACGAATCGACACTAGGAAGTTCCTTCTAGTGGGCGTGACCACATCTGAGAGAGGAAAGTCTTCGACTAGGTGATGTCACCATCTCCTGCTAGATTAATTAAATCGAGAACAAAGAACATGAGTTAAACAAACATCCAGAGGACTTCAAAAAATTGTCGCCTCTTCTTTGGAGGACTCGATAAGTCCGTCTCCGTATCAAGAATAGGAAATCGAACGATGCTAGGAAGTTCCTTCTAGTGGGCGGTGACCACGTGCAGAGGAGAGACTTCGACTAGATGTGTTTTTTCTCCCACCGCTTAGATTTAATCGAATACCCCAAAAGCGCTTGAATAAATTTAAGAAAGTGCACTTGACTTAGAATATTTTTCAAAAGAACTGAAGAAATAAACTAAGGTGAAAAGAGGAGGCTTTAAAAATATTTCGACTAAATAGAACCCGAGCTCTTTGTGTTGGCAGTAAAAGTGAGTAACGAGTCAACACTAGGAAGCTCCTTCTAATGGGCAGGACCACATACAGAAATGAGAGGCTTCGACTAGGTGATGTTACCTATCTTTCGACCAGTATAAAGGAAACTGGGTATTTGGAATATAGTCAAAAGATTATGAAAGCACTACTCAAAAGTAAGACAATAGAGGTAGAGAGAACCTGAGTCTTTATTGTCTGAATGATTGGTTACACATAAAACTTGCGTAACTGGTCGATGTTCCAAGAGTTCGAGAGAACCTGGCCGTCTTCCATTGCCAATCGTACCGACCCTGGACGAGTAACTTCGACCACTTTGTAAGGACCTTCCCACTTGGGAGAAAATTTGTTCCGATTAGACTTGGATTGGCAGAGCCTCAATACCAAGTCACCTACAGCAAGGTTGCGAGGTTGGACCTTACGATCGTAGTATCTGCGTAGGGCTTGTTGGTAGACTATTTGAACGGATTAAGGCCCGGTTTCTCCTTTCCTCAAGTAGATTAATATCATCTCTTCGAAGTTGTTCTGGTTGGAGTCTTTGAAAGTTTCAACTCGTGTTGACCTTATCTTTAGTTCCGGAGGAAGCATGGCTTCATTCAAGACTAGAAAAATGGTGTTTCACTCAGTAGCTCGATCGGTAGTCGCATTTAATTGCCCATAATACGGAGGGTAACTCTTGTACCCAAGCCCCGGCGCTTGATGAGTCGGGTCAAGACTCGAGTCTTAATTCCTCTCATTATTTGGCCGTTTGCACGCTCGACCCCCATTACTTTGGGGATGGGCCATGTACATAACACGCTTTGGTACCCAACTCGTCAGAAAATTCTCAAATTTTGCGCTTGAAAATTTCTTACCATTATCTCGTAATTATTCGACTCGGACTCCAAATCGAGTAATTACGATCTCATCATAAACCGCTTTTGTCGCTCGTTGTTATCCCATCCACATGTTCGCTTCAATCCATTTTGTGAACATATCAATAGCCACAAAAGGAACTAGAAACCTCCCCGAGCTTTGGGGAACGGTCCTAGGATATCGAGACCCAGTGTGTCGCAAAAGGCCAAGATAGAGGTATTGTTTGTAATGCCCGAGCTAGTTGGTGTATTTGCTCGCTATGAAACCGCAATCGACACACTTTTAACCAATTCTTTAGCATCATAAAGGGTCATTGGCCAAGAAAACCTTGTCGAAAAGCCTTCCGACCAAATGCTCAGAGGAAGCATGATTTCCACAGATGCCATCATGTATGTCGTGAAGGAGTGTTAATCCTTCGCTCTGCGAAATGCATCGCATGAGCACCCCTTGAGTACCTCGTTTATAGAGGCCTCCTTCAACCAAAGTATACATTTTGGCTTTTCGGGATAAACAATCTGCCTCGAGATCGTCTTCGGGTACTAAACCCTTCTGAAGATACTCATAGATAGGCGTCATCCATGTATCCTCGTATTCTAAAGAGGCCGCCTCAATGGGAGGTGTCTCTAGCTCATCGACCAGTGACGGCTTCTGGAGTTGTTCCAAGAAGACTCCCTTTGGTACTTCAGATCGGGAAGAAGCTATTCGAGCAAGCTGGTCTGTGAGGAAATTATCCTTTCGAGGGATAAATTGTGCCTCGAAACCTAAAAAATGCTTTTCTAGCTTACGCACTTCCGATAAGTACCGAGACATTGTCGGATTAGAGCACTAGTACTCTTTTCCGACTTGATTCACGACTAGTTGAGAGTCTCCTCTCACGAGTAGTCGGCGAATCGAGAGCGCCACGTCAGATGCCGCCTAGCAAACCTTCAGATTCTCGCCACGCTTGTTAGTGGCCCGAAAGTTTAATTGTATGGCATACTTTAAGGTCTCTTCGATTGAGATACCAGACCACCCAACCCGAGCCACTTAAAGTAAGCGACCCATCAGTACATCGCCCATCGGTCGTGGGAATCGTATTAGGATCCCGAATGTTCAAAATTTGTCCATTCGGCGACAAAGTCCGCCAAGATCTGGATTTAACGGCCGTTCGACACGAATGGATGTCGAACTCCCCAAGTTCGACCGACCATTTTGCCATGCGCATCATTGTTTTCCTATTGTGGAGGATCGCTCCTAAGGGAAACTCAGACGGCACAACTAGTTTGTGCGTCTGAAAATAATGCCGCGGTTTCCTTGAAGACATGAGGAGGGCATATATAAGCTTTTGGACCTGAGGGTAACGCCCTTAGGCCCGTGTAAAACTTCACTCACGTAGTAAACCGTCGTCAGACGCTTTCACGATCTACGACCAAGATCGCACTTATCGCCTGTGGCGTGGCGGTAAATGGGTAAATTAAGAGCGCTTTCTTACGGCGGAGAGACCGTAATAGGAGCACTCAGAAGGTACCTCTTGACATCCTCAAAGGCGAGAGTTTGCCTCTTTGACCACTCAAAACCTTCGTGTTTCCTTAGAAGTTTAAAGAAAGGTAGTCCTTTTTCTCCCATCGTGCGATGAAACGACTTAAAGCCGCCATGCACCCAAAGGAGTTTCGAACTTCTTTCCTTGTGGTTGGAGGACGATTTGGAGAATGGCCTTGATCTTTTGATTTGCTTCGATTCCTCGTGATAGATACTAGGAATCCAAGCAATTTTCTCAAGAGATTCCAACACACACTTCTCAGATTGAGTTTTAAGCGATGTTTTCTCGAGATTGTCGAATGTTTCTTGCGTGTCAAGAATATGATTAAGTCTCTTGATGCTTTTAACAACTAGATCATCAACATAGGCTTCTAGATTTCGCCTAATTGAGATGAAAAGTTGCTTGCATCAAGCGCTGAAAAGAAGCGCCGGTATTTTTTAGACCAAATGGCATTTTGACATAGCAAAATATACCAAATGGTGTAATAAATGCGCTTTTTCTTCATCGCTCTAGACACATATTGATCCGGTGGTATCCGCAATATGCATCTAAAAACTTAACATTTCACAACTGCAGAGAATCAACCAACCGATCGACACGAGGTAAGGAAAATCGCCTTTTGGACAAGCTTTATTAAGATCAAGAAAGTTCACGACATACGCCATTTGCCGCTTGACTTTCTAACAATTATAGATTAGCCAACCACTCGGTGGTTGACCTCTTATAAAGCATGCTTTAAGTAGCTTATCCAATTCGATTTAATAGCATCTCGCCGATCAGGCAAATTCCGTAATTTTTGTTTTACGGTACTTTGTCGCCGAAGCTAGCCTCGTGCTCGATCACCTCTCGGGGACTCCGGCATGTCGGATGCTTGCCACGCGAAGACATCTCGTTAGCTCGGAGGAAGGCGATGAGGGCGTCTTCCTATTTGGGGTCGGAAGTATCCCCGATGCGAATAGTCTTCGAGGGCTCCCCTGCGTCGAAAGGAACCTCTTTGACTTTGTCGTTCGGCTTTGGTGCAGCTTTAGGCTTCGACTTGCTAGTCGAAGGCTGACTTTCTTCTCGAGTTGGTATTTGTCCAACCATCTTGAGGGATTGACAGTCGCAGGTATGCGCCATCTTCTTGTCACAATGGATTGTGATTACTCCTTTGGGACCTGGCATCTTAATACATTGATATCCATAATGAGTAGCCATTAGGAATTTTGCCAAAGTTGGTCGTCCGAGTATGGCGTTATATGCCGTATCGAAATCGACCACATCAAAGATGATTTTCTCTGTCCTGAAATTACTTGGTGAACCAAATGTTAAAGGAAGAGAAACTTGGCCAATTGGTTTAGCTGAAGATCCCGGTACGATTCCATGGAAAGAGTATCGTACCGGTCTTACCTTGGTCCTAGGTACTTGCATGTCATCCAGGGCACTCGTAAACAAAATGTTTAACGAGCTGCTATAACAGCCCAAAATTTCAGATTTGGTTAAAGTTTAAAACTTATTTGAATTTGTGAATTTTCTGAAATTTTAAAAACATTTCTTTAAATTGCTTAGAGACAAAACTAATTAAATCTCAAAATCTATTATCAACTTTAACTTGGAATAATTTTATTTAAGTCCAAAACAATTCTAAGAACTTATGTGATTTTTCCTAGAATTTCTGGGATTAATCTGCTAATTTCTAGAGCCTAAATGAATTAATCTGGTTTTTTAAATCGCAAATCAATTAAAAATCCTAAAGCAAAGTGTTTGGGCGAATTAATTCATCGTTGGACTAGCCTACGACTCTTCCGCCCACAACCCCAATACGCCAACCGTTGATCTAAATCAACAATCAAGACGCTATGTGACACAGTCCTCTCTCTCTCACGACGCGCGGGCCCAAGAACCCGTCTCCTCCTTCTGCGCCGCTCCGCGAGGTCAAAGCCGCCACCGCCATTTTTATAAGACGGCGAAGCCGCCAACGGGCTGCTCCAACCGCCCATGCCTCACGCGGGCGTGCGCACGAGAACCGCGTCCGCCTCCGCCACAATCCCCACCCCTTTCCCCCTCTTCTCGCACACGCGGGCGCCCAATCCTTTAATCGCCAAGACGACCTCCACCTCCCCACGCCTCTGGAGCTCCCGCCCCTATAAAAGGCACCCCGACGCCCTCTCTTCACCGTCCCGACGCCCCACCCACTTCACTTTTCTCGCAGGTCTTGGCCGGAATCGAAAATTCCTCGCCACGGCCCCGGCCTTGAGCTTCAAATTCGCCGCCGCCGACTCGGGTCTCGCCACCACAACCATCTTCAATGCCGCGACCCGCTGGTTGATACCACGCCTTCGTCGAGTACCCTCGTAGCGCCGCCATTGCCAACTTTGTACTCGCCGCGGCCACCTCCGTCCTTTCCTCGTCACGTGGGTGAAGCGACTTGACTTCGCCGTCTCCTCTCTTCCTAGCGACGCCGCTGCCGCTGCCACAAGACGCAGAAGCGCTGGCGACCCTCGGCTCCGGACGCCGCCGCGCCCGCCAACAGTGGCATGGCGCTGAGCGCGCCATCGTGGCGCCACCACGCTTATTTGGCGCCCACGCCAACGCTAACGTGCCACATCACGCCACCTCAGGCGCCAAGGCCCAGGCCAAGTCCACGTGAGCCGTGTCGACACGAGGGCCCCACATGTCGATTTAATTTAAATCGAAAACCTCAAGGCTGATGTCAGCATTATGCAATAATTAGATTTCCTTTAGAAAAATAATTCAAAAATGGATTAAATTGCATTTGGGCTTTAAATTTATAAAATTCATATCTTTTGTTTCTTAACTCCAAATTAGGTGATTCCAATTTCTAAAATCTTATCAAATTAATATCTAGCTAAATAAAATATAAACATTTGATTTGGAGTAGGTTTAAACTGTCTGTTTGAATTTGAAATAATTTAAACTTCAAATTTAGGATGTAAACTTGTAAAATTCATATCTTTTGAACCCTAATTCCAAATTGAATGATTCCAATTGCTAAAATCTTAGAAAATTATTATCTATCTATATAAAATAAAATTATTTCATTTGGACTCAGTTTACTTTGTCTTGTTGAATCTATTTGAATTTCGATTGATGTGTCGTATTTTCACGTTTAGACTACGACGATTCCGGGGAATTTGATTCTTCCGAAGATTTAGAATTTCAAGACTTCAGTGAAGGCAAGTTACACTTTGACCATGTTGCACCTACTATTTTAAAGTTATTTAATTCAGTTTTTAAATTTATTATTGCATGCATATTTTTAGTCAATTATTTTAATATCCTGTTTAAATGCTTAGTTATTCCAATTATTATTGTATGGCCAATTTTTTAATGTTGAAATGTCATCCCTCGTCATCATAGATAAATTGTTTGGAAATGCTTAGCAAATTCCTAGACCATGATTTTGATTTTGGGAGGATTCAGCCAAACCATTACAAATTGTTCGAAATTAAATCTATGGTATTGTTTTACCATAGAGAGTTTGTAAAGATGGTTTTCACTAAATAAAATTAAAAAGGGTTTAGACTTGGGCGAAACGGATGAATGGTGGGTGCAGGTTTATGCACGGATTTAATCTGGTTAGGATTAAAGCCCAGGGTTTGATTTGAAAGACGCCCAAGTCAATTAAGGACCGCCTTTTGAGCGTGCCTTTGCTATGCCTTATCAGACCACCACTCGCCCCGTATGGGGTGACTGGCTTATTAATTTGGGACACCTCAGAGATATTCGCATTCATTTTGTATGAGTGGGTGTCGGTTAGACTATTGTCCCACCTGGCGCAAGAGGGGGCTCTGAACCTGCGGATGGTTAGTCCAAAGGGGGCGAAACCTTAGCGGGTGTGAGTACTATGAGGTAGATAATTGTAAAGGCCTTGTCACGTGCTCTAGACTGCTTACCTAAGGTAGTGAGCAATGGCATAGATATATGCCGGATAAACTAGAGAATTCGTGTCTTGTGGGTAAAGCCGCACAAACTCGCAGAGTAGAAAACTATTCAATAGTCAAGTCATGGTCATGGACATGCTAGCAAAGCCACTTTAAGTTAGACTTGTTTTTGGTTTTAAAATGAATTCAACAGATGTTTTCAGGATGGTTAGTCCTGTGGGAAAAATTGGGCGGTTAGCCATTGTGATTGGAGGATATCCATCACCTTTGTTGAAGGTTATCTACATTATACAATTGTCTTTTAAAATTATGATTTTAGATACTGTATGAAAATGGCCTTGCAATCTATTATGATTATTTAAATTAAAACTGCTGCTTTACGCAAAATAACCCTGCCAATGTTCTTTGTTTACCTTATGCATGCATTACAATTCCATATTGGGTGTGACTTGCGAGCACGGTAGTTGTGCTCATGCTTGCTTTATGCAACAAAATTTCAGGAGAAGACTACTATCAGGACGGTGAGGACACCGATGCCTAGGCTACGCCCCAGCGATTATTGCTCGTGGCGGATCGCTCGCCTACTACTATCGTTCTTATTTCATTTGTGTTATTTACTCTTTTACTTGGCTTCATGCCCAATTGTATCGAACTCGATTTACTATTAATGCAATGCGAGACTTGGTTATGTTATCATTTTGTAACTCGTACACCGGAAATCCTCGGATCGTGTATGAACACGAGGGTTCGGATCTTTCATTCCCGGTCCGACAAACCGCCACCATCAACCAAAACTCAATTGACCCGACAATTGTTGATGGTGGGTTCGACCACGATTGATATCGACCGTCGAAGTCAAAGGAGTCGGCAATCACCCTTCTCGAAAGAGATGGTGACTTCCGACCACTTCGTAATTTATTGACGAGAGGAGGATCTATGGAGTTTACCTCACGTTCGGCAATTCTTAAGTCGCCGCTTTGATTCATATGTCGATGATCCCCGTAGATGTGCTCGACGGTGTGTTGCGGATCCCGAACCAAGATCTCTTCCTCGCCATCCGATGACTTATGACCACTGCGTTTGCCCTACCCGCCGAGAGTGGAAGTGGTCCTTGTCGCTGTAGTAGTCTTCAAGCTTTCTTGGAAGACACGGCGATTCATGAAGGTCATATCCTTCCTTTTATGGAAAGGACACCACCTAGGCTTATCATTTTTCCGATCGAGGCGCTTTACCTTTGCCTCGGTCGAGTGCGGCTTGGAGGTGCGTGGCTCTTTATCATTCATACCAAAACCTCCTTGGAACCGCCGGCTTGGAGTTTTGACCTTCGCCTTGTTCTTGGACTTTTTGCTTTCTTATCTTTCTTCTTACTAATGTCACCGCTCTCGAGAGGTATTGTCTTATCGATCTATTGTGTTATTCCACTCGACCGCCTCAGAGGCGCTTGCATATCGATCACCATCTCAAAGAGTTCAAATGACGTAAATAGGAGGATTCAAAGCAATGTCTTCGTTATCCTTCTCTCATGACTCCTTGCTTGAAAGCCCCGATGACGATGAATCGAAACTTCCTAATTGAGTTACTTAACTTGATCAAGCACTTGATGAATTGGCGCAAGGTCTCGTTGTCGCTTTTGTCTCATCCGTGCAAGTCGCCCTCCTTCCCGGCGATTGTAAGTACCTTGGAAATTTGCCAGTAGAAGGTCGCAGAGGTGTTGCCAAGAGTAAATCGACTCGAGTGGTTGGTTCAAGAATCACGATCAAGCGAGATCCTTCGAGCATAGTTGGAAGGTAATTTGCCATTACATGCTCTCTCCTCTTGTTTGCTTCTGACAAATTGTTGTAGATTTGAAAGAATTCGATGGGATTTTGGGAACCATCAAACTTCTCCATGTTCACCGGGTCGAAAACGAGGTGGCCAAGAATGTTTCGAGATCGGCGAGAATGCCCGACATCCAAGAATGACTTCTTGACGCCTCCTTTGCAGAAAGAAGGGTTGATATCATCGTGGTCGTACTCGACGATACCCAATAATAGGTTGACCGCACCTATGATAGATCTCGCCCTCGAGGAATACTCGTAGTTCATCTCTTCGCAGATTCCCATGTCGGAATGGTGAGCGATCACCTCCGAGGGTTTGCCGATCATCGATCGCTCGAAAGACATTTCTTCGAGTAGGAGATCGACACGACTTCTTCGCTTGCGTCGATTCCTCCGTGGTGATATGTTCGATCGACCGTAGCCGAAGAAGTCGACATACGATTTCAATGATGCCGCGAGGTGCTTCCAAATTTTTCCATCAGAGACCGAAGTTTTGTGCGATCTCTTCAACGAAGAGGTCGTACTTTGCGCTTCGGCGAGCTCTCGAGTTGATTCTCGAGCAAATCATCGATGTGCCGGAGTTCTTGAGCTTCCTCGATCGATATTGATGCGCCTGTAAACTCTTCAGTGCCGCAATCTTCCTTCGCCGAGTAGCTTCAAGATCTTCCTGTCCGACTCTTGAGACCGCCTCAATGAAGTGCAAGTATGTCGAGGATTTCTTCGCTCATGAAGGTGTTGGTCGTGTCCGCCATCGGTGGTGTTCTTGCCACGCCATGAGGGGCGATGCAGTGATCTTCGGGAGGGTCTCCAGCTTGGTCTCTAGGAGAGTGACCTTGGTCTCGAGGAAGGACGAAGACCTCCTGCTGATGATTCTCACTTGCGCCGAGGCCTCCCCGCTTGAGGAGTCGCCGAGAGACACCATCTGGCGACTTGGAGTAATCCTCCGTAGGGAAGTCCAAGTTATAACCGCTCCGCTAGCGTGCGGATCTCATGGAGAGATGGCCGAATTTGTAGGAAAAGCATGCTTGATCCCGCTCTGGCCAAGGCCATCCGGAGAGAGAGAATCACCAGATCTTTGGTGAAGTCCTCGAATTGTGGTTTCGAACTTGCCTCACCAAGTCGGATCGCCTTAGGGGACTCGACACTTCGAGGTAAAACTCTCGTCGTGTTGTGAGTCCACTGGTGTAGTCCCGTCAAATTGACCCTTGTCCTTTGAGAGGGTAGACTCTCTCTTGGGCGTCTTGTTGTGGGGATATGGATCCTCCCCAACTCCATCGGTAACATTGTCTCTTGGATCTGCGGGAAGATCACCGGAGGCGCAGCATACCATCGGATGAGTCATCACTCGGCCAGAATCGAAACCGCATCCATGTCGACGTCACAGACTTGCCAAGTCGAACGATTCTCCTCGCTCCATTCTCCGCCATGAGTGCATGAGATTTGGAAAACAGATAGTATGTTGACAGAGATTACCGGAAGAATGTCCCCACTGGCGGCGCTTAATCGCCGTTGTTTTAGAACCGAACTTACGAAAGATTGTTTGATTCGGGGTCTCCTAAAATGAAATCACGCAGAGATTGACACGGGATTTTTATATGTGTTCAGCCTTCTCCGGAGAGAATAATAACCCTACTCTCGTGTGTGTATGGTATTGAGTGTATTCTCAACAATCGTGAAAAGCTCGACTATTACAGATGATAGTGCTTGTATTTCGACGCCCTTCCTCTCTCGATTGCCGCCTTTATATAGTACGTGAAGGAGCGATTTCTCCAGTGAAGCGGCGCCATCACATCCTCAGAATTCGGGCGCTCGTTGGTAGTAATCACCGCGATAACTCCTCCACGCCGCCTAATAGCTATATACCGTAGATAATGGAGCATTACGTGCTATTACTTGGCAAGAGTAACAAATAGATGATGACTGTTTGAATCCCTTAATCAATTGGGCCTACTTGTCTATAGGTTTAATTGATCATAAGGTGGTCATAGCTGACCTAGTCGTAGAAGAACCTGCGACTATAAGGTAGTCGTAGCAAGACTTACGACTATGGGGTAGTCGTAGCATAACTTACAACTATGGGGGTGGTCGTAGAAGAACTTACGACCATCCAGTAGGCTCTTCCCTTATAACATTTAAGGGGTATGCTTAGGGACCATATGACGTCATATTTACTTGGTTAAGGAGTTATAGATAAAAGATAAAATGAGGATTATTATATCCTCGTCAGGTACATTACCCGATGATGATCTCGAGGCAGATCATTTATCCCGTAAGACTAAAATGTATACTTTGGTCGAAGGAGTCGTCTATAAAAGAGGTACTCAAGGGGTTATCTTGCGATGTATATTGCAGAGAGAAGGATTAAACCTCCTTCATGACATACACGGGGGTATCTATGGAACCCATGCTTCTTACAGAATGCTGATCGAAAAAGCCTTTCGACAAGGGTTTTACTGGTCAACCGCCCTTCATGATGCCAAATAGTTGGTTAAAAAGTGTGTACAATGCTAGTTTCATAGCAGGTAAATACAACAACCGGCTCAGGCATTACAAACTATACCTCTATCTTGGTCTTTTGCGACCTAGGATCTCGATATTCTAGGACCGTTTCCAAAAGCACCAGGGGGCTTCGAGTTCCTTTTTGTGGCTTGACGAGGATATAATAATCCTCATTTTATCATTTATCTATAATTCATATTATGGGTAATAATGACGTCATATAACCCTTGAGTATACCCCTTAATAGCCATAAGGGAGAAGCTGGAGGTTGTAAGTTCTTCTACAACCACCTAGTAGTCGTAAGCCCCCTTACGACTACCCCATAGTCGTAAGTCCTTCTACGACTATCCTATGATCATAAGCTCTTCTACGAAAAGTCCGTGGTCGTAAGGTCTTCTACGACCACCACCTGGTTGTAAGCTTTCCTACGACCAGTCCCTAATCGATAAGGGAATCTTATGCACCATATTCAAGATATGGGCAGTAAACTACGCAGTTATTCTCTGGAATAATGGCATGATTTTAACTCCCTGTTATGGTGATAATTGCCTGGCGACGTGGGAACGTTACAACTCCCATAATAACCTCCAGTAACAGCTCCACGATTTGGAACGTTAAGGTGACCTTTATACTAGAGATCCAACGACGCACATTAGGGACTGTATAAAAGGCAGAATCATCAGGACAATGGGGGCGAGCCGAAGAGGGTTAGAAGCACAATACTCTAGTTTTTGGTTCCATCTTGTAATCCAGCATACTCAATACATACACACAGGAGTATGGTTGTTATTCTCCGAGGAGAAGGCCCGAACCTGTATAAAAATCTCCATGTCTCCATCTCTGTGTGATTTGAGCCTAGAGGAACCCCCGAATCAAACAATCTTTACGTAAGTTCGGTCCTAAAATACCGACAGTTGGCGCCGGCCGTGGGGATCTTCGAGTCATCAGCTTTCCTTCAACTTTTCCAAACTCTCATGCTCTCATGGTAGGAGAGTGGAACGAGGAGAACTGGTTCGACTTGGCCGATTATGTAGATATCGACATGGATGCTGGTTTCGACTACGAGCCGAGTGATGCATCATCCGATGGTGATGTCGCCTCTGGAGATCTTTCTCCAGGAGACCTCACCACCGATGGAGTTGAGGAGGGATCCTTATCCCCCACAACAATATGTCCAGATGGGAAACCAGCTTCGTCAGAGGGCAAAGGTCAATCCGACCACAATGAGGGCTGTCCCAAGGCAGACTCGGAGTATGGCGAGGGTTCCCTCTCCAAATGTCCAAGTCCACCTAAGACAGTCCGACTTGGCGCGACAACTCTTGGAAGTCGTAATTCCAGATCTTCATCAGCATCTGGTGATTCTCTCTCTCCGGTTAGCCCAGCTAAGAATGCGATCGAACATGCTCTTCCTGCTAGTTCGACCATCCCAACGCAGGACTCACTTGTCGATGGAGATGGTTATAACCAGGAATTCCCCTTCCTGGAGAGGTTTGCTCCAAGTCGCCAGATGGTGTCATTCGACGACTCCTCAAGCGAGGAAGCCTCTAGCGCAAGTGGAGATCATCAACGAGAGGTCTTCGTCCTGCCCTCAGGTAGCAATAACTCTCCTAGAGATAGGGCTGAGGACGCTCCCCGAAGATCACACCCTACGACCGCTCGTGGCAATGACAAGGACACCTCCGGCGATGAACAGAGTCAATACTCTGATGAGCGTGCGAAAAATTCTCGAGATCATCGCGATTCACTGAGGCAAGCTCAAAGATCAGGTATGGATGATTCTGAAACAATCCAACGGAAACGAGTCGCGGCTCAGAGAAAATTGCCTGGGCGCACTCAATACCAGTCGGAGGAAGCTCAGGAACTTCAGCATATCAACGACCTGCTCGAGAACCCATCTCGAGAACTTGCCCGAGCACCCAGCTACGACCTCTTCGCTGAAGAGATCGCACGAAGGCTGCGGAGCACGATGAACAAACTCGAACAACCCCGCCGACATCATTCCGGAAGTCGTGGCAGTATGACTCCATCAGCTTCCAGTTGTTCGAATAACTCACCGCATGGGGATCGCCGCAAGATGCATCGCTCCCCAAACTGGAAAAGAGTTCTTCGAACACTTGACGATCATAAAGCTCCTAGGAGAGGTGATCATTCACCACTCCGACCCAGAGATCTGCAACAGCAAACAAAATACGAGGAGTATTACCCTCGTAGGATCGAGACTTACCATAAGTTAGATTCACCCATTGCCAGGTATCGTCGAGTACGATCACCTGGCGACGTCAACCCCTCTTTTCTACAAAGGAGGCGTTACGACGTGATTACCAGATGTCGGGCATTCTTGCCTGACCTTCGAGCAATTCACTGGCCGCCACGGTTTCGACCAGGGAACATGGAGAAATTTGATGGGTCTCAAAATCCCATTGAATTCCTTCAAATCTACATGACCACTGTCCGAGCAACAGGAGGAGGAGAGCGCGTCATGGCGAATTACCTTCTGATTGTGCTCGAAGGGTCTGCTCGATCGTGGTTATTAAACCAACTAATCGAGTCGATCTACTCGTGGCAACATCTCTGCGATCTACTGCTGGCCAATTTCCAAGGCACCTACCATTGCCCCGGAAAGGAGAACGACCTACACAGGATGCGACAAAATGACCACGAAACACTACGCCAATTCATCAGGCGTTTCAGTCAGGTTCGTAATTCGATTCCTGAGGTGTCTGACTCATCTGTTATCAGAGCCTTCAAGCAGGGAGTCCGCAGCAGAAGGATCACAGAGGACATCGCTTTGAACCCTCCTGCTACTATCGTCGAACTTTTCAAGATGGCTGACCGGTACGCGACTGCTGATGAAGCAGTCGAATGGACCAAAATCATCGATTGAGATGACCAACATCCTCAAGAGACTAGCGAAGGTAGCAAGAAGAAGGATAAGAAGGCCAAGAAGGACAAGAAGGCCAAGAAATCCAAGAACAAGGCAAAGGGCCAAAAGCCTCAAGCCAATGATTCTAAGGAGATCCTGGCCGTAAGCGATAAGGAGCCACGAATTGCCAAACAACACCCCGATCGAGGCAAAAGCAAGCGCCCCAAACGGAAGAACGATAAGCCTAAGTGGTGCACTTTCCATCAAAAGGAAGGACATGACCTTCACAATTGCTAAGTTTTCCAACAAAAGCTCGAGGACTACTACAATGGCAAGGGGCCACTTCCTACTCTCGAAGAGGTAGGACATGCTAGTGGTTGAACACAGTCGGACGACAACGAGGACATGTCGTTTCAAGATCCCGAGCACACCATCGAGTACATCTTTGGGGGATCATCGGCATACGAGTCAAAGCGACAGCTTAAGTTAGTCGAACGCGAGGTAAACTCCATTGACCCTCCTCTTGTCAATAAGTTGCCAAAGTGGTCTGAAGTCACCATCTCTTTCAAGAAGGTTGACCGCCCGATCCCTTCGACTCGACTAGGTCGATTTCCGATTGTGGTCGAACCCACCATCAATAACTGTTGAGTAAATCGAGTGTTGATTGATGGTGGTAGTTCGTTGAATATTTTATTTATGAACACCCAAAATGAAATGCAAGTCCCCAGGACCAATGTAAGACCAGTAAGATATTCATTTCATGGTATTATACCAGGGTCTTTAGCCAAACCAATTGGTTAAGTTTCTCTTCCTTTAACATTTGGTTCACCAAGTAATTTCAGGACAGAGAAGATCTCATTTGATGTGATCGATTTCGATGCGGCATATAACGTCATACTCGGACGACCAGCTTTGGCAAAATTCTTAATGGCAACTCATTATGGATATCAATGTATTAAGATGCCAGGTCCCAAAGGAGTAATCACAATTCATTGTGATAAGAAGATGGTGCATACGTGTGACCGTCGATCTCTCGAGATGGTAGGTCAGATACCAGTTCGGGAAGAAAAAGGGCAGTCTTTGACCAAGAACTCAAAGCCTAAAGCTGCGCCCAAACTGACCGACCAAGTCAAAGAGGTTCCCCTAGATTAGGAGGAACCCTCAAAGACTGTTCGCATCGGGGATACTTCCGACCCCAAGTAGGAAGACACCCTCATCGCTTTCCTCTGACCAAATGCAGATGTCTTCACGTGACAAGCATCCGACATGCCCGGAGTCCCCAGGGAAGTGATCGAGCACAGGCTAGCTTTACGGCCTGACAAAGTACCCGTACAATAAAAATTACGGAGATTTGCCCCTGATCGATGAGATGCTATAAGGTTAGAATTGGACAAGCTACTTAAAGCAGGCTTTATAAGAGAAGTCGACAACCTAGAGTGGTTGGCCAACCCTGTAATAGTTAGGAAGTCTAACGGCAAGTGGCGAATGTGCGTTGACTTCACTGATCTTAATAAAGCTTGTCCAAAAGATGATTTCACTTTACCTCGTATCGATCAATTGGTTGACTCTACTGCTAGTTGCGAAATATTAAGTTTTCTAGATGCATATTCTGGCTACTATTAGATTAATATGTGTCTAGAAGATGAAGAGAAGACCACATTTATTACTCCATTTGGTATATTTTGCTATGTCAAAATACCATTTGGTCTAAAAAATGATGTGTAACGACCCGGCCTAGGCCACCCCCGGGAGGTCCGCGAAGGACTTCCCAGGACGTCCCGAGAGGACATCCCGGTGGACCGCACAAACCTCCCGAGAGGTCCGAGAGGACCACTTTCGAGGTCTGGGAGGTCCCGACCCTTGAGGTCCTTTGGACCTCGAGACCTCCCCAAAACTCCACGTCTCCACCCGAGGGAGGTCCGAGGGAACCACCCTGAGGAGGTCGTGGGGCTTAGGGCAAGCCTGAAGTCCTCTGTGATCCAAACCAGCCCCCAGAGATCATCGACTGGTTCTCACAGCAACAAGTGATAACATAAACATCCACAAGACTTTATTAACAGCAAAAGGAGGTTCGTTTACAAGGGTTGCTTACAACTCCAGCAACAGGGAGCACACAAAGGCAGCGGAGAACAAAACCCAAAAGACAAGGTCCACTCATTACACCACAGGTGACTGGCTGGAGGGCGCGGCCTAATTGAACTGGTCATCTTCATCATCAAAGGAGTCTTCATCTGCTCAATATATGAATCAAGCAAGAGTGAGCACACCAACCGTGCTCGCAAGTTACACCCGTCAAATAACAAAATGACATGCATAGGGGTATATCAAAGGACATCATATTAGGGTTGGTTTGCATAAAGCCAATTTTATTTTAAATACAATTATTAAGTTTCAAGGCAGGTTACCATAATTAAAATTCATTTTTGTGAAACCATTTTCAGTTGGATAGCATTCAACATAGCAATGATGAAGGATACCCTCCTGCAAAAGGCTTCCAGCCCACACCCATTTTGGTTAAACCACCAAAACCGTTTTCATAACTTTTTGAAAACCAAAACCAAAGCTAACTTTGAGTGACATTGCCAGCATGTCCATGACCGTGGACACGACTATTCGAATAGATTTACACTCTGTAGAGGTTGCACACTTTACCCACATGACATGAATTCTCTAGTTTGCTTGACATCCGTCGATGCCACCTCACACTTCCTTTGGTGAGAGGTCTAGAGCACATGACAAGGCCGTTACAATGCATTGCTCCACCGTAGCCCATCCCCATTAAGGTTTCGCAATCCCCCCCTTTGGGTAGAAACACCGCCGGGTTAATGGGGTGCCCCCTCTTATGCCAGGTGGGACTACAACTAGTCATAACATGACAAACCCACAAGCGTCCATGGATGAATCACGATAGAGCTTTGCAAATTAGTTAGCTGTGTCCCACGCCCCATCTTTGGAGACATGTGGTTGCACAATTTTGGCATAGCCCATTATAGGCTTAGCAAGTGGTGTCTCAAAGACCGGTCCTTAACCGACTTGGGCGACAAACCTCAACCTTGGGGCATCGGATCACACGACCCCCGTGCATAGACATGCACCAACCATACAACCAACTTCGCCCAAGTCAAAACCATTTTCATTTACTTTGCTTTACAATTCTCCATGGCACACCAATGCCAAGGTCACAAGTAAAACATCCATGACACACCAATGTCATGGCCGAAAGCTCCATGGCACACCAATGCCATGGCTCAAAACATTTGATCATTTGATGTTTTTGGTCAAAGCTCCCTAAATCAAGATTTTGGTCTAAGCATTACTAAGCATGTTATTTTTAAAGAGCTTCGGGTCCTTACTATTGCAAGAACCAGTTTTTATCTAAGGTGGCAATGAGGTTGATTCAATCATGGATAGAGGTCATAACAAGCAGTAGGTTTTAACTATGGATTAAAAGATAGGCATTGAAATACTTAGTAAAGTAAGCATGCATACATCTTTGAAAACAGCATAAATAATTTGAAGTATTGGGTGTAACATGTTGAAGAATGTAACTTGCCTTGCTCAAGATCTCGAGCTGCTTTCTCTCCCTCACTGAACTCAGGCTCCCCACGGTCTTGACAATCTACACGTGAAGAACCAAATATTCAAACAAAGCTCAAACAAGAATCCAAAGAACTCCAAATGAACTTAAAGACAAAACCAACAGAGAAGCTGGGAGGTCAAGAGGGGGTCCAAGGAGCTCGCTGGAGAGGTCTTAGGGCTCCAGAGAGGATGTCCCAAGGCCTGTTGGAGGAGGTCCAAAGACTTGGGAGAGGAGGTCTATGGTGGCTTGGTTGAGACAGAGAGCAGAAAATGAGGTAGAAAGTGAGAAAGGAGGGCTCTCCCAAAATATATATAGGGGAAGCTATGCACATGACCCAGGATGAGTCAACAAGAGTTGGTAAATAGGACAAGAGAGTAGGCAAGGAATGTGACAATCAGTGTGACATGTGTACTGCAAAGGTGGGGTCATTTAATGTGATACAACATGCATTAAATGCTGCGGAGACTTCCTTGCCCAAAGGACATAGTCAAAGGTAAAGAAACTGGGTGCTTGACTGCCAAGTGAGGCAGCCAAGACCCGCTAAGGAGGTCCTGCAAGGACCTCGAGGAGGTCTTGTAGTGAACAAGGGGAGGTCCTCACCCACCGGGGAGGTCCTAACGGTTGGATCTCCAAGGGGGAGATCCAAACGGTCAAGATCAAGTGCACCAGAGGAGGTCTGCAAGGGCAAGGGGGAGGTCCTTACCCGCAAGGGAGGTCCTGACGGTTGAATCTCCAAAGGGGGAGGTCCAACGGTCAAGATCAAGCGCAGACGGGGAGGTCCACAAGAGTAAAAGGAGAACCTCACGCAAAGGAGGTCTAGAACCGTAGGATCCAATTCAGGGGAGGTTAGAATGGTTAGGATTCCCAAGGGGAGGTCCTAACGATTCAGATCTGCCAAGAAGGGGAGGTCAGGCGGCCAAGATATCAAAAGGGAGGTCTTGGCGGTCCAGATTTACACGAGGAGGTCAGACGGTTAAGATCTCCAAGGGGAGGTCTTAACGGTCCAGATGTGCGAGAGGAGGTCGGAACCGTTGGATGTTGATCGGATCGTCCAAAATTGTTGGGGCGTTTCGACCGCCTTAACGTCACAACAAATCGAACGCCCATTGGAGATCAAAGGCTCGGAGAAGGTGGGAGGTTCGGACCAACAGAGCTAGCGCCGATCACGACCTTAGAACTAAATTGGGTGGTCCAAAATGATTGGGACGTTGGACCACCGACGCCACAAAGAAATCGGGCCATACAACGAAGATGTAAGGGTTCAGAGGAGGTGGGATGTTCGGACCACCCGAACACCTCACCAGGATCAAGCCGTCCAATGCAAATCGGACGACTCACAATCAATTGAGATGTAAATGGGCAAGGAGGAAGTCCTGGAGGACCTGGGGAGGTCCGGTAGGACACAGGGAGGTCTAAGAAAGGTAAGGGGAGGTCCTAGAGGATATGGAGAGGTCCTGAAGGACACAGTGAGGTCAAATAAATGTAGGTGAGGTCCACAGGGTTCCAAAGGAGTTCAAATACACACAAGGGTGGCACAGACTTGGGAAGATTAAGTCGTCGAGAGGACTGAGGGGAAATGGACCCGTGGAGGTCCAAGTGCTTGGAGGATCTAGACCTAAGGAGGTCTGGACCATAGGAGTACTGCACAGAGGAGGTCCGAACCTCTGGATCCTAACAACGGTGTGGTCCGGACCAAAGGTGGGTAACAGATGGACAGAGAAGGAAAGACTAGCAAAGCTCCAATAACTCAATAAACCAACAAGGAACTTTCAGTTGTGGTTGGAGTTAGGCAGCTTAAATCTATTATGAAATTTCAGTTTAAGCTTCGAATTCTCATCAAAACAAAATGTTTCTTTTTATTTTTGAAAACTCCAAAAAGATTCTAAAATAATTTCAGGGTGTTACAAACCTACCCTCCTTAAGGGAATCTCGACCCGAGATTCAAGCTTGGTCAGCAAAGAGATATGGGTAGTTTGTTCTAAGGTCTTCCTCCTTTTCCCAAGTGCCTTCACTCTCTGGATGGTGACTCCATTGCACCTTGTAGGTTCGAAGAATTCTGCTTCGGGTGACACGCTCTATGACGTCCAAAATTTTAATTGGTTTCTCCACATAGGTAAGGTCTTCTTGAAGGTCAATGCTTTCCAGCGAGGTGTGGTCTTCAGGTACCCGAAGGCATTTCCTTAATTGTGACACATGGAAGGTATTGTGCATTGCCGAAAGAGAAGTGGGCAGTTCAATTTTGTAAGCCACTTCACCTTGTCTTGCCAATATCTTGTACAGTCCAACAAATCTTGGAGCTAACTTCCCTCTAGTTCGAAATCTCGTAACCCCTTTGAGTGGGGTTACACTAAGGTACACAAAATCTCCAACTTCAAAAGATAGGTCTCGACGTCGAGTATCGGCGTAGCTCTTTTGTCTAGATTGGGCCTCCCGCAAGCGCTCCCTTATGATCTTCACCTTTTCTTCAGCTTCCATGATGACATCAGGTCTATAATATTGGCGCTCGCCCACTTGGTCCCATAGGAGAGGAGTTCTACATTGCCTCCCGTATAAAGCTTCAAAGGGTGATATCTCCAGACTAGCTTGGTAACTGTTATTGTAGGAGAACTCAGCATAGGGGAGGTTCTTATCCCAGCTATCCCCATAGTCTAAAACACAAGCTCGAAGCATGTCCTCAAGTATTTGATTCACCCTCTCTGTTTGACCATCGGTTTGAGGATGGTAAGCAGTGCTGAAATTAAGTCTTGTCCCCAAGGCTTCGTGGAGACCCTCCCAAAACCTTGAAGTGAACTGGGAACCTCTATCCGACACTATACTCTTGGGTACACCATGTAGACACACAATGCGTGCTAAGTACAACTCACCAACTTTGTTACTCGAATAGGTGGTCTTGGTCGATAAAGTGTGCCACTTTAGTCAACCGATCCTAATAACCCAAATGGAGTCATAACCCGATTGAGTTCTTGGCAATCCAGTGATAAAATCCATGCCAACTTGTTCCCATTTCCACTCAGGAATTGGTAAAGGTTGAAGCAAACCGGCAGGTCTTTGGTGTTCGGCCTTGACCCTTTGGCACACATCACAGTGTGCTACAAACTCGGCTATTTCCCTTTTCATGCCAACCCACCAATATCTCTCTTTGAGGTCTTGGTACATCTTTGTGCTTCCTAGGTGGATGGAGTAATGTGACTCATGGGCTTCCTGGAGTAGGAGGTCTTTTATGTCCTGGCAGTTCGGCACACACAGCCTTTTGCCGAACCAAAGGACCTCATGTTCATCCAATGAAAATCCAGGAGCTTTGCCTTGTCCTGCGTTGTCTCTTATCTCCAGGAGGTCTTTATCCTTGAATTGCTTCTCTCGGATCTGCTTCTAGACCATAGGCTCCATTTCAAGCGCATGCACAAAACCTTGCTCCACAATTTTCAGATTTAGGTGCCTCATCTCTTCATATAATCTAGGCTGATTTTCTTGGACCAATAGGAGATTGCAGTAGCTTTTTCGGCTCAAAGCATCAGCCACCACATTTGCTTTTCCTGGGTGGTAGTGAATCCCAAGGTCATAGTCTTTAATGAGCTCCAACCATCTCCTCTGTCTAAGATTGAGGTCCGGTTGGGTAAAGATATATTTTAAACTCTTATAGTGCATCAGAAGACTTCGTGATTACCAATAAGGTAATGGCGCCAAATTTTTAGAGCATGCACTACAGCTGCTAGTTCCAGATCATGAGTGGGGTAGTTGGCTTCATGAGGCTTTAGTTGCCGAGAGGTATAAGCTACTACCCGACCCTCTTGCATTAATACACAACCAAGACCTTGTCTTGAGGCATCACAAAAGACTTCAAAATCCTTTCTAATGTCGGGTAAAATCAACACTAGAGCAGAGGTCAATCTTTTCTTCAACTCTTGAAAACTATGCTCACAAGCTGGAGTCCATTCATACTTGGTTTCATTTTTGAGCAGTTGGGTGAGAGGTCTTGCTATCTTCGAAAAGCCCTCAATAAACCTACGGTAATACCCTGCCATTCCAAGGAAGCTTCTTATCTGAGGCACTGACTTGGGTGATTTCCAATCTAGGACGTCTTGGACCTTGCTAGGGTTAACTGCCACTCCAGCAGCTGACATAATATGGCCCAAAAAGGTAACTTCACTCAACCAAAAGTCACACTTCTCGAACTTTGCATAGAGTGGTGGTCCCTTAGCTTGTTTAGCACTAACCCGAAGGTGACCTTCATGCTCTACCTCGGTTTTAGAGTACACAAGAATGTCATCTATGAAGACAATGACAAACTTATCTAAATACTCCACAAACACCTTGTTCATCAAATTCATGAAGTATGTAGGAGCATTAGTTAACCCAAAGGACATGACTGTGAACTCATAAAGTCCATATCGAGTTGAAAAGGCTGTTTTTGGAATGTCCTCTTGTCGAATCTTCAATTGGTGGTAACCTGACCTTAGGTCAATCTTGGAGAAAACTGTTGCTCCTTTGAGTTGATCAAATAAGTCATCGATTCTGGGCAAATGGTACTTATTCTTGATGGTAACATCATTGAGAGCCCTATAATCCACACACATACGTTGTGTACCATCCTTCTTTGCCACAAAGATCACAAGAGCTCCCCAAGGAGAGGAACTCGGCCTTATAAAACCTTTGCTTTGCATTTCTTCAATTTGCTGTTTTAGCTCAACCAAGTCATTAACGGTAACCTATATGGTCTTTTGAAATAGGTCTTTGTCCCTCGACTAGGTTAATGACAAATTCCAAATCTCTGCAGGAGGCATTCGGGTAGCTCACTAGAAAACACATCGAGGTACTCCTTACCACAGGGAGGTCTTCAAATCTCATTTCTCTCAAGCAGGACACCCTAGGACCTGCCTTAGGAGAGGTCTCGGGGCTAAATTCCACTTGCACCCCTTGCTCATTGGTGAGCACGAGGGTTTCGAGTGGTCAGAAGAGGCAAATGTTGCTTTCGAGGATGTCAAGAGATATCTTATGAGTGGTCATGTTCTGGTTTCCCCGAAACCAAAAGAGACGCTCTTAATTTATCTGGCTGCCACACCACAAGCAGTGAGCGTAGTACTAGTCGTAGAATGTGAAAACGTTCAACGACTAGTGTACTACATTAGTGAAGTTTTGCACGGACCTAAGGAGTGTTACCCTCAGGTCCAAAAGCTACTCTATGCCCTCCTCATGTCTTCGAGGAAACTGCGGCATTATTTTCAGGAACACAAGATAATTGTGCCGTCTGAGTTTCCCTTGGGAGTGATCCTTTAGAATAGGAAAGCAGCGGGACGTATGTCTAAATGGTCAGTAGAACTTGGGGAGTTCGACCTCTATTTCATGTCCCGAACGGCCATTAAATCCCAGATCTTGACAGACTTTGTCGCTGAATGGACAAATCCTGAACATGTTCAGAATCCCCAGTACGATACCCACGACCAGTGAACGATGTACTTTGACGGGTCACTTACTTTAAGTGGCTCGAAAATCAGAGTGGTCTGGAATCTCCTAACAGAGAGACCTTAAAGTATGCCATACAATTAAACTTTCAGACCACTAATAACGTGGCGAATCACGAAGGTTTATTAGCTTGACATACGAAAGCAAATGGCGCTTCGCAATTCGACGACTACTCGTGAGAGGAGACTCTCAACTAGTCATGAATCGTGTCGGAAAAGAGTACGGTGCTCTAATCCGACCATGTATCGATACTTATCGGAGGTTGAAAGCTTGAAAAGCATTTTTTCGGTTTCGAGATACAATTCATCCCTCAAAGGATAATTTCCTCGCAGACCAGCTTGCTCAGATAGCTTCTTCCCAAGGTAGTTAGGATCGCGATCCTGCTCTTAGAGTCTTACGATTCTACGAACCCACGACAGCCTGTCGATCCAAATCGCACTGTCGATCCGATCCTACTCAAGGTAGTTAGGATCACGATCCTACTCTTAGAGTCTTACGGTTCTACGAACCCACGACAGCCTGTTGATCCAAATCGCACTGTCGATCCTACTCGTAGAGACTTAGGGCAATTTTTTTTAGAGGCTAGGCTTTGCTGATATCTTGTTTTAGAGCAAAATTTGTTGATATTAATTTCTGAGAATGAAACTATAAATAAACAAGAAGCATGCAAAATTTTGTATCAGTGCTGTCGGTGTTTTAGAACCGAACTTACGTAAAGATTGTTTGATTCGGGGGGTCTCCTAGAATAGAATCATGCATAGAGATTGACACGGGAATTTTTATACGAGTTAAGACCTTCTCAGGAGAGAATAACAACCCTACTCCTGTGTGTGTATGGTATTGAGTGTATCTTGAACAATCGGGGAAAAACTAAGACTATTACAGATAGTGCTTGTATTCTGATGGCTCGGTCTTCCTCCCTTTCTCTAGTTGCCGCTTTTTATAATGCGTGAAGGAGCGGCGATTACTCGAGTAAAGCGGCGCCTCATCACCTCTATGCATGCGCATGTTGGTAGTAATTACCGGTGTATTAATTCCTCCACGTCGCTCCATGACTATATACGAGAGATAATGAGGTATTACGTGCCATTATTACGTAGAATAACATCGTATGATGATATTTGAATCCTTAATCAATAAGACCCACTTGTCTGCGTGTTCATTTGATTATAAGGTGGTCGTGGCTGACCTAGTCGTAGAGGAATCTCGACTATGAGATAATCGTAGCAAGACTTACGACTATGGGATAGTCGTAGCATAACTTACGACTATGGGGGTGGTCGAGAAGAACTTACGACCATCCATTTGGTTCTTCCTTCATAACATTAAGGGGTACACTCAGGGTTCACATGACGTCATATTTACCTATAATAAAAATTATAGATAAAAGGTAAAATGAGGATTATTATATCCTCGTCAAGTGCGGTAATGCTAGTACAAATATCTATATTATGGCATGAGCAATCTTGAGCTTGACAATGATAAGCTATTTTTATTCCTGGAGTGTGTCTAGCTGCTTTTAAGGAACATGCAAGTGGTAAACCATATAAGAATCATACGAACTTATAGTATAGATGTTAAATATGTGTATTTTTACAATTCCGTAGAATCGCCGATTCTACGATTCGATACTACGATTTCGATCCTACCGAAGGCAAATGGATCCAACTTAGGATCTCGACTCTGACTACCTTGCTTCTTCCCGATCACAAGTACCAAAAGGAGTCTTCTTGGAGCAACTCCAGAAGCTGTTTCTAGTGGACACACCACAAACATCTCCTATTGAGGCAGCCTCTCTGGAATACGAGGATACTTGGATGGATCCCATCTACAAGTATCTTCATATGGGTTCCGTACCCGATGATGATCTCGAAGCAGATCGTTTATCCCGAAAGGCCAAAATGTATACTTTGGTCGAAGGAGTCCTCTATAAACGAGGTACTCAAGGGGTACTCATGCGATGCATACCGCAAAGAGAAGGACTAAACCTCCTTCACGACATACACAGGGGCACCTGTAGAACTCATGCTTTCTACAGAACGTTGGTCAGAAAAGCCTTTCGACAAGGATTTTACTGGCCAACAGCTCTCTACGATACCAAAGAGTTGGTTAAGAAATGTGTACAATGCCAGTTTCATAGCAGGCAAATACACCAACCGGCTCAGGCATTACAAACAATCCATCTATCTTGGCCTTTTGCGACCTGGGGTCTCGACATCCTAGGACCATTCCCAAGGGTTCCAGGAGGCTTCGAGTTCCTTTTTGCGGCTATTGATACGTTTACAAAATAGATCGAAGCCGAACCTGTGACTGAGATAACAACGGAAGCCGCAAAATGGTTCATGATGAGAAGCGTGATTACTCAGTTTGGTGTCCCAAGTCGAATAATCACAGATAATGGTAAACAATTTTCGAGTGCAAAATTTCAGGAATTTTGCGACGAGTTGGGTACCAAGCTCTGTTACGCCTCTATCGCCTATCCCCAAAGCAATGGGGCGATCGAGCGGCGAATGACCAAATAATGCGAGGAATTAAAATCGCGTCTTGACCCGACTTGTTAAGCGCTCGGGGCTTGGGTACAAGAATTACCCTCGATATTATGGGCGATTCGCTGTAACCGCTAGTCGAACAAAGTAAAACACATTTTTTCCTAGTTTTCGGTGCAGAAGACATGCTTCCGACTGAACTAAAGATTAGGTCTACAAGGGTCGAGAGTTTCAATGACTCAGCCTAAGAACAACTTCGAGCGGATGGCATTAACCTGCTCGAAGAGAGGAGAAATCAAGCCTTAATCCGTTCAGCAGTCTACCAGCAAGCCCTGCGCAAGTACTACGATCGTAAGGTCCAACCTCGCAGCCTTGCTGTAGGTGACTTGGTATTGAGGAAAATTCAATCCCAGTCTAATCGGAACAAACTTTCCCCTAAGTGGGAAGGTCCTTACACAGTGGTCGAAGTTATCGTCGAGTTGATCGGACGGCAATGGAAGACAATTTGGGTTCTCTCTAATTCTTGGAATATCGACCAGTTACGCAAATCTACGTGTAAACGACCAACCATTCAATAAAGCATCAGGTTCTTTCTATCTTTATTGTCTTAGTTTGAGTAATGCTTTGACAATTTTTTTCCATCATACTCTGGTCGAAGGTCCACCTTCGACCAGTTCCTAGTCGTAAGTTTTTTCATGACAATACACTGGTCGTAAGACATCCTCGACCGATGCCGGTTCATCTTTACCTTTGGTCGAAAGGATGGTAACATCACCTAGTCGAACCCTTTCCTCTCTGCACGTGGTCCCGCCCACTAGAAGGAACTTCCTAGAGTCGACTCGTTCCCCCCTTTTTTACCAACACAAAGAGCTTGGGTTCGAAACATGGTTGAAATAATGTCAAGCCAACTCTTAGTACCTTAGTTTATTTCTTCATCCATCTTTTTGAAAAATAAATTAAGCAAAGTACACTTTCCAAATTTGCTCGACTACTTTCGATAAACTCGGTTTGTTTTAAGCGGTGGGAGGAAGTTGCAACACCTAGTCGAAGACTTTCCTCTCTGCGTGGTCACGCCCACTAGAAGGAACTTCCTAAGCGCCGTTCGCTTTCTAACTCTTGCTACGAGCGAATATCTTGAGTGCATTGAGATAAGTTGGATAAATTTTTAAGGAACTCGGGCGTTTATCTAACTCAAGTTGACCGTTCTTGATTTGATTAATCTGGTCGGAGATGGTAACATCACCTAGTCGAAGCCTTTCCTCTCTGCACGTGGTCCTGCCCACTAGAAGGACCATCCTAGTGTCGACTCGTTCCTACTCTTATGACCAGTGCAAGATTATCGTGATCGAAAAACTATAAGTTAGCTAAACCTCTCTCTCTTTCAGAAAACCCATTAAACACTATTTACTCGGTTTATCTAAATAAACCAAGCAAATAGTCGAGGGCTAGGATAAAGTTATTAACTTGACTTCAATTATTAGTCTTGCTCTTTTTCCATTCATTATCTTATGAGTTACTAACTACTCGACAAGATGATTTTCAGGAAGAAGGAAGGATTATATATCAACATCAACAAAAAAGTTGTCTTTACAGGAATCTGGTGCAGACTACTCAGGCGGAGGAGAACTGACTTGCATACCCTCCGTGACTAACTCAGCCATCGGCTGCATTGTCTCTATTAACTGCTCCGCTTCTGCTTCAGGGCAGGCGAAGTCATGTACGACAGGCTACAGATTAAGGGTGGGATCATAAGATTTAAGTTTTGCTAAGACAAATATTATTCCCTCTTGGATCGCATCCTTTATCGAGTCGAATTGGTTAGCTCTCAGCTTAGTCACCAACTCTTGCAAAGTTTCAACTTGTTCACTAATGGCACTCGATTGGGCAGACAACGTGTCGTCACGAGGAGTAATCCCCTCTACATGAAGCCCACCGAGTACATTGTTCAGGAGTGAAATATTGTTTTGAAGATTGATCTTCAAAGCCTTCATTTCCTCTTGATTGCGAGTCGAAGCCTCGCGAAATCGTTTTACTTGTACTACTTGTTCTGAAAAGAATAAGGTCAGTCAAATAAAATGACCTTGAGAGGAAAACACAACTAATTGCAGGTAAAGATTTGCTTACCAACTAGTTGAGAATCTAACTTCTTGACTTCTTTAGCGTGGGCGGTGGTGTCCTTAAGATAACGTTGCTCCCACGTCTAGACCTCTTGGTCTTTGTCTAAAAGAGAATGAGATTCAGAAAAAGAAAAGGAGGTCGAATGCGGTCTTAAGTTCAGCACTTACCGCTTAGTCATCCCTGTAACTTTTGGTTTGCAGAGTTTGCCTCCTGAAGCTTCTTCCAGAGGTCTTCAATTTCCTCCCTTAGCTTTTTATTCTCGGCTCTCTCAAAGTCGAGAGAATCAGCTAAGGACTTCTCGTCACTTTTGAGCCTGAAAAGGGAAAGGGTAGACGTCAGCATAATTCCTGGTCGTAAGTTCTTCTATGACCAGCTCCTTATCGTAAGTCTTTCTACGACAATATCCTGGTCGTAAGTTCTTCTACGACAATATCCTGGTCATAAGTTCCTTGTCGTAAGTATTTCTACGACGAAACCCTGGTCGTAAGTCCTCCTACGACCAGTACCTAGTCGTAAGATTTTCTACGACAAACCCCCGCAAGTGTTGTGTAAGTGGTCAAAACATGAAAGGCTACAAAAAGCAGTTATTTACAACCTCTCCGCCTGCTCGCAGAGTAGCGCTTTGTCTTGTCGTAGCTGGACAAGTTGCCTGTTCCAGCGTATTCTGCACAAAGAAAGATAGAAAGAAGCGCGAAAAAGTATAGATGTAAATACCAAATTTCAGTACTTACATTCATAGTTGTCCGAGCGAACGAAGATACCACCCTCGTAGGGTCCCTCGGTTCATCAATCTCATCAATTCGGTTCCACCAAACACTTTCGAGATGCTAGTCATCGAAGACATCCCCTCTGTTAGGAATGTCCTTAGGGTGAGAACACGATCACGAGATCTGAGCATACGGAGCCCTAGCGATGGCGGGGCGAAGAACCCGAAGAATGCGGTCGAAGAGCTCGAACTCTTCTTCTCCTTCGGAGGTGGCGGCACCAGTTGCTTGGCCTTGGGAGCTGGGAGGATCAACCGTAGCAACCTCCTTCCCAGCACGATGAATTGATGTTTCTCCCCCATGGCCAGATGTGTCCGCCGCTACCATCTTCACCCCTGCATCTACAACCGCCCCAGTGGTCGTAGCCACCTCTGACCCTACGACCGCTCCAGTAGTCGTGGCCGAGTCAGCAACAACGACACCCTCCGCCGTTTGGACGGTGGTTGACTCTTCGACCATCAGCCATTCTTTGTTTCTTCGCTGCAAGAAAGCGTAGTGAATTCCTAACAGAACTTTCTTAATGATAAAAGGAGCCAAGCTAAGATCATAAAAAGGGAAAACATGATCAAGTGGTAAAAAGCAAAAGGTAAATGTCGTTCTTACACTTTTGTCTCTTTTCGTACCTCCGAGTGTCGGATTTGATCTTAAGTTTGGAAACAACCCTCCCTAAGGAAGGTTTCTTTGATTTTTTCTCAACCACGTCTGGTCGAGACTCAAGTTGATGAACAGTCACGACCACGTCTGATCGTGGAGCTTGATCGAGCACCATTACTCCTTGAGCCTCTTGGCTCTCCGGTTGGCCGAGACCTGCCTCGACCACCTCAACAGCGGCACTGTCCTCGACCACGGGCACTGCTAGCGCAGCAGTCTCCTTCACAAAAGACATGAAACTCTTCTAGTTCTCCTTTTCTAATCGCTTGATAAAGCCACGAGAGGCAGAAACTACGAATGTTTTACTGTCATAATAGAAGGGTACTTTGGTCTTGGGGGCCACGGTTTGAATACTTGACTATTCTGCGCCATGATTGCTTCCTCTGCAACAATTATTTCCGCGGCAAGATTAGCCAAAGGTGTAGACAGAGTAGCGGAGCTCGAGCTTACACCCCCCTCATCAACAGCTTGCGCGAGCCTCCTCCCCCTGGTCTGAGGAGCATCTGTTTGCCCAACAGCAGGGCTCGAGCTCAAGCCTCCCTTGTTGGTGGCCTTAACAAGCCAGCGTCTCTTAGCCGGGGAGAAACAAACTGCTCTACGGCCGCACCAACGACCATCGGTTCGAATTCTTCGTCGTCCTGACGGTCCTCCTTGCCTATTTTCTGCAGAAATCAGAAAGGGAGATATTATAAAGCCGTTGTAAGTTCTTCTACAATTATCACCATGTCATAAGCCTTTCTACGACAACCCCCTGGTCGTAAGCTCTTCTACAACCAGAACTTGATCGTAAGCCTTCCTATGATCAGTACCCAGTCATAAGTTCTTCTATGACTACAAAGTCCTAAGGACGAAATTGACTCTTGATTACCTTTAGGCGCTCCACCTTGTCCTCTAGAGACAAGTCAGCCAGAATTGGAGGCACCACAACATGGGCTGGGGTCTTCTCACAGATGAGCTTGACCCAAGCGTCAATCTCCTCTAGTGAGAGGTCTGCAGGCATAAGAGAACCTTCAGTAAGCCTAATTTAAAACTAACAGAAAGAAGGCTAAAACTCAAGGTTTACTTACCCTCCGTGTAATCCCTCGGTCGGGTCTGTCGGGCACGAGTACCTCCACATCTGACGAGCCCTCTTCTTCAGAGGGTCGATGCAGCGCGTGATAAAATCCTTCACTACGTGTCATCCGGTAAGCCCCTCTTCCTTCAAGTCTGCAATAGCTTGAATGAAAGGGGCGATCTGGCCAAGATCTTTGGGAATCGAATCCCAAGCGGGAATCTTCTCGGCAGGCTTCCCAGCGAAAGAGAGGCTGTCCTCGTTGGTGATCTCCCAATAGAATCACCTCTTCTTCCACCCTGGCCACGACGACCGGGTAAACATCTGAATGTACTCCCTCGACTTCCCGTCGTAGAGCTTCAGACTACAACTACCGGCGATTCCGCTTAATCGGGTCATTCCGTAGTAATATCTGGAACAACTCGGATCGGTAGGAATCCCAGGTGAAACCTCACACAGGTACACGAACACCCCAACATTGTGATAGAATTGGGGACAAGGTTCACCAACTTCACCTGGAAATATTCGAGTACCAATGTGAGAAAAGGATGAGCGGGTAATCGAAGACCACACTCATAGAATGCTTGGAAGACGGGGATTTGCTCAATCTCCTCCGACGGCCAATGCCGCCCGACAGCCTCAATCCACCGCACGAATTCCATCTTCGGAATCTTCTCGGAGTCGACCAAAGCTCTAATTTTGGTCGCATCCATCTCCGATTCGGCCCACTAGGAAGCGGCTCCGGCCATTTCTCCCAAAAGTCGAATATTTGGATGTGAAAAGATTGAAGAAGAAAGCTTGATTTGGTCGGCGGCGGAGAACTCGGGAGTTCGAACAGCAAGAACAATTTGGGGGAAGGTAAAGGACCTTATCCTCACCCACGGTGAATATTTATAATCGCACACCCGAAGTTCAAAAGACGTGGCTACCCCAACGGTTGCCAACACTTCGGGAACTACTCCAACAGACAAGGGTAAGGAAGTCGATTGGGACTCTTAAATTTGTCTGCTCGAGGAAGTCAGGTCTGTTTTTACACCTCAAGCGAAATTACCTCCTTGACTAAGTCTTTTTCTGGTCAAAACGCAACAGCGACTGGAAAGATCCTGCTTCCAGCCACAGTACTGCGACCACTCGGTGACCGTTAGATCTCCCACGACCACCTTGTAAGTCGCAAGTGACCAAGTAGATTTCTGGTCAAATGAAACACCAGTCGAAGAGTTCTTCCTTCGACCATTTCCCTACGACCACTTACTGGTCGTAAGACAATCTACTGCTCCTTTTTCAAGTAAGTTATTTTCGCTTAAGCTAGGGGCTAGATGACGAGGATATAACAATCCTTATTTTATTATATATCTATAATTCATATTATGGATAGTCATGACGTCATATAACTCTTGAGTACACCCCTTAATATTCATAAGGGAGAAGCTGGAAGTCGTAAGTTCTTCTACGACCACCCTGTAGTCGTGGGTCTTCCTACGACTACCCCATAGTCGTAAGCTCTTCTACGACTATCCGTGATCGTAAGCTCTACTACGATCGATCGTGGTTGTAGGCTCTCCTCGACCACCACCGGTCGTAAGCTCTTCTCGACCGATCCTCGATCGACAGGACTCATAGACATGTGAGCCTAGTCGATCAGGGAATCTCATGTATCGTATCCAAGGATATGAGTAATCAATTCTGTTGTTATTCCTGGAATAACAAAGACGACTTAACTCTCTGTTATGGTGATAATTGCACGGCAGCGTGGGAACATTACAACTCCGTAATAACCTCCGTGCGGCTCCACGATCAGTGCGTTAATGTGACCTTTATCTTGAATATCAACAGCGCACCCCAGGGACGATGATAAAAGGCAAGGATCATCAGGAAGAGGGGGAGGCAAAAGAAGATTAGAAGGACAATACTCTAGTATCTGATTCCATCTTGTAATCCACTATACTCAATACATACACACAGGAGTAGGGTTGTTATTCTCCCAAGAGAAGGCCCGAACCTGTATAAAAATCCCCGTGTCTCCATTTCTGTGTGATTTGGAGCCTAGAGGAACCCCCGAATCAAATAATCTTTACGTAAGTTCGGTTCTAAAACACCGACAAGACTACTCTGGCGAAGAGGATCTTATTTGCATATCCTCCGTGACTGCCTCAGCGATCGACTGCATTGTTGTCATTAAGCGCCCGCCTACTTAGGCGGTGAAGTCGTCTATGACAGGCTGCAGATTAAGGTTGGGATCATAAGTTTTAAGTTTTGCTAAAACAAATCTTACTCCCTCTTGGATCCCATCCTTTATCGAATCGAATTGGTTAGCCTTCAGAGTAGTCACTAACTCTTGCAATGTCCCGACTTGATCGCCAATGGCACCCGAGTAGGCAGACAGCATGTCTTCACGAGAAGTGATCCCCTCGGCATGAAGCCCACCGAGTACATTGTTCAAGAGTGAAACGTTGCCTTGAAGATTGATCTTCGAAGCCTTCATTTCCTTCTGATTGCGAGTCGAAGCCTCGCGAAGTCGTTTTATTTGTACTACTTGTTCTGAAAAGAATAAGACCAGTCAGATAAAATGACATCGAGAGGAAAACACAACCAATCACAGGTAAAGATTTGCTTACCAACGAGTTGAGAATCTAACTTCTAGACTTCTTTAGTGTGTGCGGCAGTGTCCTTAAGGTAACACTGCTCCCACGTCTGGACCTCTTGGTCTTTTTCTGAAAGGAAATGAGATTCAGAGAAAGAAAGGAAGGTTGAAGGCGGTCTTAAGTTCAGCACTTGCCACTTAGTCGTCCCTACAACTTTTGGTTTGCAGAGTTTGCCTCCTGAAGCTTCTTCTGGGGGTCTTCTTTCTCCTCCCTTAGCTTTTTCGTCTCGGCTTTCTCATAGTCGAGAGAATCAGCTAAGGTCTTTTCGTCACTCTTAAACCTGCAAAGGGAAAAGAGTAGACGTCAGCACCAAACAAGCGGTCGTAAGTTCTTCTACGACCAAGATCTAGTCATAAGCCTTTCTACGACAATACATTGGTCGTAAGATCTTCTACGACCAGTACTTAGTCATAAGATCTTCTACGACAACCCCAGCAAGTACTGTGTAAGTGGTCAAAACACAAAAGGCTACGAAAAATAGTTACTTACCACCTCTCTGCCTGCTCGCAGAGTTCCGCTTTTTCCTGTCGCAGTTGGACAAGTTGCCTGTTGTATTCAACAACAGTGACAATTTGTTCCAACACGTTTTGTATAAAGAAAGATAGTTAGAAGTGAGAAAAGATATGAGTGCAAATACCGAACAACAGGTACTTACATTCATTGACCTTTGTGCAAATGAAGACACTACCCTTGTGGGATTCCTTAGTTCATCAATCTCTCGCACTCGGTCCCACCACACCTCCTCGAGACGTGTGTCATCGAAAACATCCCCTCCATCAGGAATATTTTTGGGGTGAGGAACACGAGCACGAGTCTGAGAGCAGAAGATCCCACAATGGAAGACGGCCTGAAGAACTCAGAGACGAAGTTAGCATATTCCTCCTCCTCTGATTCAGTAACGCCAGCCCCTCCTTGAGGACCTGGGGGAACGTCTGCAACGGCTTCCTTCCCGGGGCGATGGCCTAATGCCTCCGTAGTGTCAGGCATCGTCTTTGCCTCAGTCTCTACGACCACTCCTATGATCGTCGCCACTTCTGACCCTACAACCGCTCCAGTGGTCGTAGTCAAGTCAGTGACAACGGCACCCTCCACCATTCGAACGGTGGTTGACCCATCGACCACCGCCACTGTTGTTCCTTCGTCTGTCAAAAAAACTACAGTGGGTTCCTTAACATAAATGTCCTTGATGATGAGAGGAGCCAAGCTGAGATCATAAAAAGAAAAACACGATTAGGTGGTAAAAACCAAAAGGTAAGTGCGGTCCTTACACTTTTATCTCTTTTACGTACCTCCGAGTGTCGAATTTGATCTTAAGTTTGGAAACAAACCCTCTCTAAGAAAGGTTTCTTCGACTTTTTCTCAACCACGTCTGGTTGCGACTCAAGTTGAGGAACTGCCACAACCAAGTCTGGTCGTGGGTCTTGAGCAAGCTCCATCGGCCCTTGAGTCTCTTGGCTCCCTGGATGGTCGGACCAGTCTCGACCACCTTAAGGGCACTACTGCCCTCGACTACAGGCACTACCGGCACAGTATTTTCGATATAAAATTCTTCCAGTTCTCCTCTTCTAGTTGTTTGACAAAGCCACGGGAAGGAGAAACTGCGAAAGTCCTATTGTCATAATAGAAGGGTACCTTGGTTTTGGGGGCTTTGCGCTTAAGAGGTTCAACCGCTCGGTCGCGATCTCTGTATGTGCACGGATCCATGACAAATTTTTGCGAAGGGTCTAGTTGGATCAAAAGAACTTGAGCTTGAGCCTCCCTTGTCCACGACTTGAGCGAGCCGACGCCTCTTGGCTGGGGAAGAAACAAGCTGCTCTACTATAGCTGCACCGACGACCATCAGTTCGACTTCTTCGTCGTCCTGACAGTTTTACATGCCTATTTTCTGTAGCAATCAGAAAGAGAGATATTATAAAGCATTCATAAGTTCTTCTACGACCATCATCATGTCGTAAGATTTTCTACGACAACCTCCTGGTCGTAAGCTTTTTCACGACCAAAACCTGATCGTAAGCTTTTCTACGATCAGTACCCAGTCGATCATAAGTTCTCCTATGACCACAAAGTCCTAAAGATGAAATCAACTCTCGATTACCTTTAAGCGCTCCACCTTGTCCTCTGGGGACAGGTCAGCCAAGATTGGCGGCGCCACCACATGGGCTGGGGGCTTCTCACAGATGAGTTTGACCCGAGCATCAATCTCCTCTTGTGAGAGGTCTGCAGAGATAAGAGAACCTTCAATAAGCCAATTTCGAAAATAACAGAAAGAAAGCTAATCTTGAAGTTTACTTACCCTCCTCGTAGTCCCTGGTCGGGTCTTTCGACCCAGAGTACCTCCACATCGGATAAACCCTCTTCTTTAGAGGGTTGATGCGGTGCATGATGAAATCCTTCACCACATGCCATCCAGTGAGCCCCTCTTTCTTCAAGTCTGCAATAGCTTGAATGAAGGGGGTGATTCGACCGAGATCCTTGAGAGTCGCATCCCAGGAAGAAACCTTCTCGGCCGACTTCCCGTCGAAGGAAAGGTTGTCCTCGTTGGTTATCTCCCAATAGAACTACCTCTTCTTCCACCCCGGCCACGACGACCGGGTAAACATCTGAATATACTCCTTCGACTTACCGTCGTGGAACTTCAGACTACAACTACTGGCGACCCCGGACAATCTAGTCATTCCATAGAAGTACTGGAACAACTCCAAGTCAACCGGAATCCCCAGGTATGCCTCGCACAAGTACACAAACACTCCAAGCATCGTAATGGAGTTGGGAACAAGGTTCACCAACTCCACACCAAAGTGTTCGAGCACGAGCGTAAGGAAAGGGTGAGCAGGCAATCTAAGGCCACACTCACAGAAAGTCTAGAAGACAGGGATTTGCCCAATCTCACCCGACGCCCAATGCTTCCCGGAAGCCTCGATCCACTTCACGCATTCCTTCTTGGGGATCTTCTCGGATTCGACCAAAGCTCTGATTTTGGCCGCATCCATCTCCGATTCGGCCCACTGGGAAGCGGTTTCGGCCATTTCTCCCAAAAGCCGAAGGTTTGGATTTGGAAAGATTAGGGAAGAAGGCTCGATTTGGCCGGCGGTAGAGAACTCGAAAGCTTGAACAACAAGAGCGATTTGGGGGAAGGTAAAAGACCTTATCCTCACCCATGGTGAAAATTTATAACCGCACGCCTAAAGTTGAAAAGACATGGCTACCCAACGGTTGCCAACGCTTCGGGAACCACTCCAACAGATAGACTTGAGGGAGTCGATTGGGATTCTTAAATTTGTCTGCTCGAGGAAATCAGGTCAGTCTTTACACCTCAAGCGAAATTACCTTCTTGACCAAGTCTTTTCTGGTCAAATGTAACAGCGGTCGGAAAGATTTTTGCTTCCAACCACGGTGCTGCGACCACTTGGTGTTCGGAGAATTTCTTTACGACCACCTTGTAAGTCGCAAGATTATCCCACAATTTTCTTGACCAAGTAAATTTCTGGTCAAATGAAACACTAGTCGAAGAGTCTTTCCTTCGACCACTTTCCTACGACCATCTACTGGTCGTAAGACCATCTACTGCTCCTTCTCCAAGTAAGTTATTTTCGCTTAAGCTGGGGGGCTAGATGACGAGGATATAGTAATCCTGATTCTATGAGTTATTTATAATTCATATTATGGGTAATAATAACGTCATATAACTCTTGAGTATACCCCTTAATAGCTATAAGGGAGAAGCTGGAGGTTGTAAGTTCTTCTACAACCACCTAGTAGTCGTAAGCCACCTTACGACTACCCCATAGTCGTAAGTCCTTCTACGACTATCCTATGATCGTAAGCTCTTCTACGATCAGTCCGCGGTCGTAAGGTCTTCTACGACCACCACCTGGTCGTAAGCTTTCCTACGACCAATCCCTAATCGACAGGGCTTACAGACATGTGGGCCTAATCGATAAGGGAATCTTACGCACCATATTCATGATATGGGCAGTAAACTACGCAGTTATTCTCTGGAATAATGGCACGATTTTAACTCCCTATTATGGTGATAATTGCCTAGCGACGTGAGAACGTCACAACTCCTGTAATAACCTCCAATAACAGCTCCACGATCTGGAACGTTAAGGTGACCTTTATACTGGAGATCCAACGACGAACCTTAGGGACTGTATAAAAGGCAGAATCATCAGGACAATGGGGGCGAGCCGAAGAGGGTTAGAAGCACAATACTCTAATCTTTGGTTCCATCTTGTAATCTAGCACACTCAATACATACACACAGGAGTAGGGTTGTTATTCTCCCAGGAGAAGGCCCGAACCTGTATAAAAATCCCCGTGTCTCTATCTCTGTGTGATTTTGAGCCTAGAGGAACCCCCGAATCAAACAATCTTTATGTAAGTTTGGTCCTAAAACACCGACATGGCTATTGATACGTTCACAAAATGGATCGAAGCCGAACCTGTGACTAGGATAACAACGGAAGCCGCTAAAAGGTTCATGATGAAAAACATGATTACTCGATTTGGTGTTTCAAGTCAAATAATTACAGATAATGGTAAACAATTTTCGAGCGCAAAATTTCAAAAATTTTGCGACGAATTAGGCACCAAATTGTGTTATGCTTTTGTTGTCCATCCACAAAGCAATGGGGCAGTCGAACGAGCGAATGACCAAATTATGTAGGGAATCAAAACTCGAGTCTCCGGCCAACTTGTACAGCGCTCAGGGGCTTGGGTACAAGAATTACCCTCAGTATTATGGGTAGTTCGTACGACTGCTAGTTGGTCTACAGGTGAGACACATTTTTTTTCTTGTTTTTGGAGCCGAAGTTATGCTTCCACCAGAACTAAAGATCAGGTCGACACGGGTCAAACACTTCAACGACTCTAACCAAGAACAACTTCGAGCGGATGACATCAACCTACTGAAGAGAAGAGGAATCAAGCCTTGATCCGTTCAGCGGTCTATCAACAAGCCCTGCGCAAATACTATGATCGTAAGGTCCAACCTCGCAGCCTTGTTTTAGGTGACTTGGTATTGAAAAAGATTCAATCCCAGACTAATCGGAATAAACTTTCCCCCAAGTGGGAAGATCCTTACACAGTGGTCAATGTTACGCGACCAGGTTTGGTACAACTAGCAATGAAAGACGGCAGAATCCTCTCTAATTCTTGGAACATCGACCAATTACACAAATTTTATGTGTAACTTCTTACTCTCTAAATAAAGTTTCAGTTTTCTTCAATCTTTATTGTTTTATATTGAGTAGCGTTTCGATGGTTTTTCGATCATTTTTACACACTCAGTTTTTCTTTACACTGGTCAAAGGAAGGTAACATCACCTAGTCGAAGTCTTTTCTTTCTGCACATGGTCCTGCCCACTAGAAGGAACTTCCTAGTGTCGACTCGTTCCTAACTTTTGCTGCCAATAGAAAGAGACTGGGTTCAACAAATCTGGTTGAAAAATTATCAAGCCAGCTCTTTTAACCTTAGTTTATTTCTTCATTACTTTTGAAAAATTCTCTAAGTGGAGTATACTTTTATAACTTAAATTATGATATTATAATATGTACACAAAAATATGCATTATATAGCCAACTTGTGTTAATTATTATATAACGACGATAACATAGACAACTATAAATATAATTAGTTGCCAAATGATTAAATAAATGCTAAAATCTCAATTGAAAGATATGGTGGATTGAAGAAAATATACTGTTTGGCAAAAATCAGGTAAGATCTTAGATACTACGATTTGATCATAAAATGTGATCATATCAGAGCACCTCTGATCCAATTCAAGATGTTGATCCTGACAACCTTGGTCTAGCAATCTTAGTTGTGGGTGTTTAGACTTCGATCTTCATAACTCTTCGTAGCTAATGGAGTAAAATAACCTTGAAATGTCTTAAATGACGTGATGGAGTGACACCGACACGTAAAGGTGGAAAAAAAGCTCGAAACTCGCGAGCCACCTCGACTCGTTAAGGGCTCGGCTCGAACTCGGTCTCTTAACGAGCCGAGCCGAGCCGGCAATTTAGCTCGTTTTCTTAACGAGCCGAGTTCGAGCTGGCTCGCGAGTTACTCGTTTAGCTCGTTAAAAAACCAGCACAGTTGAGCAGTAGCACCAGATCAGCCCAACCTAGCAACCCTTAGATGGTCCATGGAGGTCCAAATCCCAAGCTATAATCTCTTGACTTTCTAAAAAATTTATTATGCGGATTTTCTTTTTTTTTAGCAAGCCTAACGAGCCCCAAACTGAGACCTCTTGACTTTCTTAACGAGCCTAACGAGCCGAGTTCGAACTTTTTAACGAGCCGAGCCGAGCCAAACTCGTTTTTCTTAACGAGCCGAACCGAGCCGAGCCGAGCTGACTCGTTATCCACCCCTACCGACACGGGCATGATGCGGCCAAGATGGCCTCGTCTTCTAGGCTAGCTTTTGTTTGCCCTGAGGCTGAGAGAGATGCAACCGATCCCAGCTGTAAGTCGATGTGAGTGACAACCAGTGTCACGGTGCATGCACGAAAAGTTAGGCAGCAACAGCGCCATGTATGTTCACATCGGCGACCGCGACACCTGAGAGGCTGAGAGCGAGCCACTCAGCGCAAGTGTGCAACTAGCAGCCAGCAAACCGCGCGTACGACGCACTCGCGAAAAGGATTAAGGAAGTCCAAGGTATCAAGAAAGCTTGTAATACGACAATTGAGATGCAATCACATCAACAGGAACATTTTGATTAGCATTTTCTAAGAGCCAATTTTTTAAACAGAAACTGTTTGTTGATGGTTTATGTTAAAGAAGAACAGTGGATTATCTCATAGGCAGAGCTAGAATAAATTTATAAGCGATTGTACTAGCTAAGAGCTAAATGCAGTAAATTACATTCATACACTAGTGAAGCTTACTCCAAATGGTAAAATGTCATTAACCCAGGTCATCACGGTAATTAACATGATTAAGTATGGACCACGTCCTTCGAGTTTTGCTTAATAGTTGCATCTAGGGATGCAGTCTTTTCCCATTCCCCTCCCAGTTGAATCTAATGTGACAGATTGTGCAAATAGAATAGCGATGCTCCTTAGGAATTTCCACAACAATTCGCAAGGTATCCCACGTAGTATAATGAATCGTTAAACCGGGTTACCACAGCTTATTTCTCCATACCAGCCATGATTACTTACAAGGAACACAAGCTGATCAAAGTGGTTGCTAACCTCACTGTCTCAGCTAGTCGGCTTAGCTACTTACAGGAAACGCACGTTGCTATCCCTTTTCCATTTTTTTTCCGGCTCTCTAGTGGAATTTGCCTTGTGCCTTTATAGTGGTGCGGCCGTACTTAAAAGTGAAAGCAAACAGACGCTGGAGTCTGACGAGGCATGTCGTTGGAGATCGGCGATGTCCCGATGCCCCCATGGGCAAGTTGACCACTAGCTAAAATTCAGAGGCACTCCCACAGTGTGGCATATTACTGGAGGCCTCGATTATTTTCCGCAGGTGGAGGTGGTGAAATCCGAGTTCTGGAAGTCCTTTCTGGATGGAAGTGCGTTCGATTACATGTTGAACACTTGAACATGCACGATCGAGTGGCTGTACGATGAACGAGTTATTTGAAATTTTTAAGGGAAGAATTGAACAACTCTTAGTTGTCCAACTGGTTGCTTATACTGTTGAAGATCGAGATCAAGTATCCAATTATTTTGCCATGCCCTGCAAGCGAGGATTGATGAGCACCTAATTTTGAACTATTTTCAACGGCAGCTATTTTTGAACTATTTTCAAATGGGGCGATTAAGTAAAATTGTCGTCTAAATCGAATTCATCTTGTTTTCGCCTGATCCCTGTGCAATTTCCATCAGTCACGGAATACTTCTCTCAAATGAGTTGCCACTGATCTTCCTACACAACTTCTAATCGAATGGTTTTCTCAGATTTGTATACATAAACCAGTGTATGATCGCGCACCATCATGCCACAGCTAGCAATTAAACAAAAGCAAGCATGCGTGTGATGTAACACCAGGCCGATCGAGATCATAGACTGAGATATGAAAAGGCAAAAACGCTTTCACTCCACCGGTCTGGAGTCTGGACGGATGAAAATGCAAAAACGATTTCACTCCACCGGTCTGGACTCTGGAGTCTGGACGGATGAAAAGGCAAAAACGAAACCAAACTTAGCTCATATCCTAGCCCGAATCTCTCTCATCAGCAGAAGGCCAGAAGGGACATTTTTTTCGCGGAGCAGTTACCAGCTCACGTCGCCCGAGCCGTCGGATCCCCTCACGCGGCAGCTCCCCGGTGCGCGTGTGCGGGTGCCAGTATCCCGAGGGAACCCGTCCGGAAGCCGCGCGCCGGAAACAGCGACATCTGTACCACAGTTTGCAGGCGCGGCCGCGGACAGCGACCACCTCGCATTCTCACAACCCGCCCCGGTCGGGCGTCCAAATCAGATGACGACGCCGCAACGACCGCCGACGGATCCGCGCCCGAAAAGTTTCCTACGATCGCACGCGCATCTCTTGATCTCTTCTTGCCCGGCCCTCTCCCGACTCCCGTGCCGCTAGCGCTCCAGCTATAAAAGCTGGCGGCCACGGCCAAAACTAGCCACGACGACTCGGCGGGCGGCAAACAGGCGCGTTGGTTCCTTCCATCTGGGCTTTGCTTGTCTTCTCTGTTGCACCGAGGCAGCGGGCGGCAGGAGCTTGGCCAAGGAGAGAGTGATACTTCCGAAGAGAGGAGAAACCAAGAAAGTACAGTTCGGATTTCCGAAGAGAGAGGAGAGGAGAGGAGAGGAGAGGCTAAGAAAGCGATTGAGAGAGCAAGATGTGCATGGAACGAGCTGCCGTGCCGGTGAAGAGGATCTGGCTCGGCATCGCCGCGCGCCTCGGCCTCCGGAGAACCACTGGTACGTTCACTACTTGAGCTCCTCGGTCCTTGTCTTCTTTCTTGCCAACGGCCGGCCGGGTCATATCTCTCTCTCTTCGTCGTCGTCGGCGGCGGCTTTGTTGTTAGAAAATGGGAACTTTGGATTTGTTTCTGATGGATCGATTGACTTGCGCTGCAGGGCTGAGGAAGCTGAAGAAGGAGGTGAGGACGTGCGAGTACCGCGACGTGCACGTCATGTGGGATATGCTGAGGAAGACGGACGCGCCGGTGCCATTGGCGGAGAAAGAAGCCGCCGGCGCCGCGGCCGTCGCGGCGGCCGCCAGCGCCAGGAAGAGGAAGGCGGCATGGAGCCGGTTCGTCTACAACTGCTGCGCGTTCTGAGGGAGTGAGCCTGGAGAACGAACGGCGTAAAGAACATTTTCTACTGGTTCTTCTAGCTAGCTAGAGAAAGATCAAAGAGTCAAAGACTGCAAGATTCTGGTCTCGTGCCTTAATCTCGAGCTCGGATTCGGCTCTCGGCGAGCTTCGGAGGAGCTCTTCTTGCTCTTGATTCGGGACTGTCCCGGCGAAGTTTGAGAGACCGATTGTCCCGGCGAGGATGGGCGAGAGAAATGGATGGTACATATGCAGAAGTTGGAATAAGTGTAGAGCAGTGATTTAAATATCGGCCGATAATCGCGTTTATGGTTTCTATGGCTCCCCTAGCCAATCACACCGGTTCCGAATTTGTAGTTTGGATAAAATTTGTCCAAAAAAATCAAATTTGCTTAAATTTTGTTCACTTGATGACTGAGTAAAGTAATACAAGTCTATCCGAATCTTGCTACCATGCTGACTAGCTCTGTTGATGGTTTTTGTTCGAATTTGTTTTATTTTTTTTGAATTTAAAATCCAAAAAATTCAAAAAAAAAATCGAAATTTTCAGCCAAAATTGACCGAAAATTTTCGATTTTCGGTCCTACCGGCTGCCCGATACAAAAAACCCTAGTGTAGAGAGAGAGGATCGCGAGTTGCTCGTTCGAGATGTAAAAAAAATAACTCAAAAAAGCTTTTGATTTTGGTTTGTGCCAGTGAAAATTCTCTTCAACAAGAGATTTCCGTCAGTGAAAAGATCTTCCATCTTCTTCCTACTTTTGCTTAAGGATACATGTGTACCAGGAGATATGTAGCTAGAGTACAACTGGAATGATCAGAATCAGGGATTTAAATATCGGCCAATCGTTTCTAAAATTTGTAGTTTGGATGAATTTTGTAAAAAAAAAAAATCAAATTTGCTTGAATTTTGTTCAGTTGATGAATGAGTGAAGTAATAAAAACCCATTCGAATCTTGCTACCATGCTAACTAGCTCAGTTGATGATTTTTGTTCGGATTTGTTTTTTTTAATTTAAAATACGAAAATTTCAATTATCAACCGAAAATTTCCGATTTTCAATCTTATCGGACCCTGTTAAAAAAAAGTTTCCGATAACAAAAACCCTGGTCAGAATGAGCGTGCGAAGATGAGCGAAGCACGTACCCATTTTTTTAGGGCTGGGTTGTTGCCATTGCTAACCCTTGCAATTGATGTACTCAAGCAGTTAAGGGCTCAAACAGTGCAGAGCACACCGGTGTTTCTTACTTCTAAGCGACAACAACTTCAGCTTAACGAACGCTGGTTTGCGACAAATCCGCGGAGCTAAAGATTGTCTGGTTACAATGGAAAGCGAGCTGGTATAGTGGTATGCAAGTGGGAGAAAAAAAAATTACAAACAGTAACGGGCAAGAGCCCTCAGCCCGGAAGGTTCGAATTAAAATCCATATGACGCACCTATCGATGTGTTCAGCATATGGGAGGAATTTTATGAGAGTTTTCATGTAAGAATAGTAAGGGAAAATCCATAAAATTGCTCCACTCAACAAACTCACGGCGGGGCCACGTCACCCCAAAAAACACGGTCGTCCGATCGTCTCCGAAAGGCCGCGATCGTGTGGAGCTGCGCCAACGCTTGGTGCGCTGCCGCTGGGACGCGCATCCACTCTTGCTTTGCTCGCTTTCACGCGTGTCCGTAGTGGGCCTGTAGTCGTGCGCCTGTCCACCTCATCGCCGAACACTCGGTGCAACGCACGTCCGGTAGCCCCAGCCTTCGGTAGAGGAGCGTGCGTGCCCGCGCTGGATGGCGCGGATGATCTTCTAGTAATATTGAAATTTAAGGGGACTAAAGCACTTTTTAAAGTATATGCACAACGGCCAGCAATGTACTTCTATAGTTGTTTTACGGTACAGTATATTGAGTAAATGTCAGACTCGTTCTCGATTTCCTGGAGAAAGAAAAGGAAAAAAGAAAACCCAAGTCTCAAAGCATTCCAACAATTGGTTGTGGTGAATGATATTGATTTTGTTATAAAAAGGGCCTTACATCTCATGAAAGCATCGCTTTATGGAATAGCCGAATAATGCTTGTGCACATGTGATATTCATTAGAAAACGATAAACAGAAAGACGAAAAGGGGAATCTCAGGCCGTATTGATTGGAATCTCAGGACGTATTGATTGGATGAAGACATCTCTATTTTCGTTCAAAATATCTCAGAATTTTGCACATGAACATTTAAACTTGTAGATGATGCGAAACTGGTATGTCTTGTGGAGAATGATGCACAAATTTTTGGAATCCGGTACCAACAGGTATAATCCCCCCCCCCCTCCCGAACTACGTTTTTTTCAGGCCTTTCAACCAATCAATACGACCTCGTAGGGCAGCTTTTGCAAAAACTCGAGCAGTTTCTTCAAAACTTGCTTCGATATGAAGCTTTGGCTATTCAAGGAAGGCCTTGTTATTCCCAATAAGATTGCCCGATAATAGACCAATTCATCCAAAGCTCGTCCTGCTCGTAATAGTCAGATTAATTCCCCAGGTGAAAAAACATTAGACATTCCATCTTCAAGTCGTAAGTTCAGAACTGGCTTTTGTCCCTTCTACTAGACCAAGAAGATTTGTCTGGTTCCGGTTTCGTAGAAACCCACAAAATATCACTAGTATTTTTGTAAGCCTAAAATAAAGTCTGAAACACAAAATAGCGCACACAGTATGTTACGTGGGGTATCACATACCAGCGCCGTAGGGCTGGTTCAAAGGTTGCAACAAAGTAGGATTAAGGTGTTATCTTTTAGGAAGTTCTATTTCCTTCCATCCTTTAGAGATTAGCTCAGATGATCTCTTTCCATATTTAAGAGATTAGATTTGCTCATTTGATCCTTACCTTCCAAATTAGTTATGCCTTTCTTTTTCCTCATGATGTAGCCGGCCTTATATAAGCCGCATCTCCTATTTATCAGTGGTAATGAAGGAATAAAAGCTATTTCAATTTTTCTAGTTCCTTAGAAGTAGATTAAACTTCTCTCTAGAGGCTCGGCGATACCACAGTATCACACAGAATTAAAACCAACATTTCAGCGCACCTTTTGCAGTCACAAGTCATTGTTAGGTTTATCATATTGTTCCAACTTCCACTTCTCATGGGATTTGTGATTTTGCGAGGACAAACAGGAATAGGAGAACACATACAGGAAACTGAGCCAATGATGAAGAAAACTTATGTTCAACTGCGACGGGAAGCAGTGCTAACCAAAAATCCTGCAAGGCTGCAATTTCAGGATTGTGACTCGAGACTTGAGAGCCCTGTAAAAATGGCAGAACAAAGAGCCAGGTGCAGATCATATTGCAAAAATAGAGTCCATTGCAATACAATTCGATTTTTTACTGCTTGTTTGCCTCCGATAGTGTACAAGAGGGAGCAAAGCACAATACAGATTTGAGCAATGAAGCAGTTGATGACAGTAATAGGTAGAGAACAGAAAAAGGGCATAATTGAATCTTACCAAATCCCATTCCCTTGTAGATGTGTTTCAAGGCACGACGCAAATTATGAACCTGAAAAATATTATCAGAGCATGAGAACTAGAGAAAATGGTTTTTAGTAGCAATGAGAGTTCATACAATATCTACCATCAATCACATGACTTCTGAGCCAGTAGCAACTTGGGTTCAGCCATTAAAACTTTGGTAAACCAAACCTCACATTTCTAGATACCGATTCTAGGCAACTTTCCTGTTTTCAGGGGGCATCATATCAATATGACAACCTCAAATACCCAAAGACAACTCACACAAATAAACATTAGTTGCAGGCATAGTAAATCATATAACCATAGTGTATAAACTGCATTTCTCATACCACAAGGATATAACGAAAAGTTCCACTAATGACACCACACTTACATTAAACCTCAAGATGAACAGATATAGCTCCAGTTCTGCTTGATGTGAATCATGAAACACAGTTGGTTAAAGGATAACTAGTTCAACTACGTGTCCAGCAAAAAGAAAGATCGACAAGGATGAAATCCAGGACATAAGCAGTCATTCCTAAGAGGCACAACATTATTATGTTGCAGTCAGCGTGAATCAAATTACTCTACTGAGAAATACATCGCTGAAAGAACTGATCAGTCATTCAATCACTGCTGTGGTGAAAATTCACATTAAAGAGTAGCTACTACAAATAGAATTTCACATTTGTAATGCAAAGCATCCTTACTGCAGGTGATGTTACCACAAAACCATTCGAAAAGCTTATGGATACTTGGACCAAGATGTATCAATTATCAAGTCAGCAAAGAATGAATACCATAATAGCAGAATATGAATATCCAACAAATCTGTGCCTAGACTATCTGATGAAATTGCCTTCGGTACGCAGCAGCAATACCGTTTGATATCCTACTAGCATAAAGTATGAAAAACTCAAGTAACAGGAGCATTGGAATCAATAAAAAATTAGAATACTGCAAAACCGATTCAATTGAAACCACATGTATCATAGATTACTGGCAACAAAAACTGCAATTTAGTTACATTCACGCGTGTTAGAAGTTACATTCGAGCCATAGGATAGATTTGTAAGTCCATGAGGAAATAAAGTTCATATATTTATTCAAAAGGATAAGAACTTGTACCCCAATTGCATGCAGTAGTTGCCATAATCTGAATACAATGTACAGGAGCACTGAAGGTACAACTCTTATGATCACAGCGAAAAAATGATTCCAAATCAATTTGCAGTAAGGAAAAAAATTGCTCTATTGCAGCACTACAAAGAATCCCTAGAAGTACTATCAGAACATGTGTTTCGTGCAAGCATTGTAATTGTATTTATTGACGAGTTGCTCAGTTTGAACAAGGATATCATCAACCTGTCGTATCGATTCTCCCCTTTATATTGACTATCATCAATTTCCAAGAAAGAATTTATGCTACATTGTCCATCACAGCTCCCATTGGTCACTTGTTGCACCTTGGAATTTCTTGCTTGTGAGCAATGCAATCCTCGGATTTTGTAGCCCTGTTGGTCCGCTGCCTCATTCACGTCAATGACAATATTTTTCAACGAACTGCATCTCTCTTTTTTTGAAGGCAGAAGAGAATGGTTTATGTGCAGATGAATGGTTAGACAGGTACAAGGTTGAGTTAGACCTGGAAAAATTGTATGACATGGAGGAGAAATATTGGCAATAGAGGGGTGATGCAAGTGGATTTCTCAAGGGGATGCAAATACTAGTTATTTTCATAGTTGTGCTAATGGAAGAAGGAGAAAAAAAATTCATTTTCAGCTTGGAGTCTGATGGGGGTTGTTTCACAGAAGATAGTGATATTAGAGATCACATTTACAATTTTTACAAAGATTTGTTTGGTCAAGATAGCAACCTTAGTGTGAAGGTTGTTCAAGATCATTGGCAGGACACAGATAGGATTTCTGGTGTGGACAATGATATTTTGATTCAAGAGTTTATAGAAGTTGAGGTGTGGAATATTATTAAAAGTTTTAGTGGAGAGTCAGCTCTAGGCCTGATGGTTTCCCTGTTTGCTTCTATAAATCCTTTGGGGGGGGGGGGTCATTAAATCTCACTTTATGAAGTTGGTAAGAGATTTCTTTGAGGGGAAGTTTGATCTGAAAAGATTGAATTATGGGGTGATAACTCTGGTGCTAAAAATTAAGGAGGCTAATACTATCAGACAATTTAGACCTATATGTTTGCTGAATATCAGTTTCAAAATTATCACTAAACTTTTGGCTATCAGGTTGAGGAAAGTGGCTAATAAGATTATTAGAGAGAGTCAGACTGCTTTTATTATAGGTAGAACCATTTTGAATGGAGTTGTGTCTCTCCATGAGATTCTTCATGAGATGAGAGTTACTAGGGAGAGGGAAGTTATTCTCAAATTGGATTTTAAGAAAGCATATAATAAAATCCAATGGGGGTTCCTCGAAAGATGTGATGATAGGGAGGGGCTTCTCTGGAAAATGGATTAATTGGATTATAAGTTCAGTTAAAGGGGGGTAAAGTGAGTATTAATATCAATGGGTCTGTTGATTCTTATTTTACCACTCACAGAGGTTTGAGGCAAGGGGATCCCCTCTCCTCCCTTTTGTTTAACTTAGCAGCTGATGTTTTGGCTTCAGTGATAGCTAAGGCCTAGCAAAAAAACTTGATTAAAGGGGTGGTGTCTAATCTCATCTCTAGGGTTCTAATGACACAGTTGTTATGATTGAATGTAATGATGAGTACATCCTGAATCTCAAATTCCTGATGTATTGTTTTGAATGGATGTTAGGTCTGAAAATAAACTATCACAAAAGTAAAGTTTTTGTAGTTAGGGTGGATAATTCTGAAGCTCAGATAGTGGCAAATATGTTTAACTGCAAGCTAGGGCAGTTTCCCCTAACTTATCTAGGAGTCTCCATTGGGAACAGAGTAGTGAGGGATAAGGCTACAGGTAAAATCATCAGCAAGTTAGAAAACAGATTGGACAATTGGAAAAGTAGTCTGTTGTCCTCAGGGGGCAGATTGATTCTGGTGAATAGTTGTTTGAGTAGTATTCCTACTTATACTATGGGGTTTTATAGGCTTAGTGGGAAGGTTCATAGCAGAATGGATACAATTAGGTCTAGGTTTTTTTGAAGAGGGGTCAGTGATAAGTTCAAATATCACATGGTCAACTAGAGGGCAGTTTGCAAACTTAAGGATTATGGTGGTCTTGGGGTGATTAATACTAGACTTTTTAATGATTGCCTCTTATGCAAATGGTTTTGGAAGATTGATCAGAAGAAAGATGATCTTTGGTTTAGAATACTGAAGGCTAAATACTTCCCTGGAGGGGTTCTGAATGATTCTAATCCTCTCAAAGGTTCTCAATTCTGGAGAAGTATCAATAAAGTGAAGCGTCTGTTTCATTGGGGGGTGAATCACAATTTAGGGGATGGGAAATCAATTCACTTTTGGAGAGATGTTTGGATTGATAATTGTCCTTTCAAGGTTAGGTTTGCTAAGTTGTTCAGAATCTGTGAGAATCCTGATGTTAGTGTGGATACATGCTGTGAAAATGGGGTTTGGAAAATTAACTTTGTTAAAACCTTTGGGACAGAGGAAGGTTTTCAGTGGGAGGAGTTGGAAAATATTTTAAATGGGGTTGTTCTTAAAGATGAAAGAGATAGTTTAGGGTGGTGCCTGGGTAATCATGATCAGTTTTCAGTCAAGTCTTTGTATAGGCATCTTGCTTATGGGGGCGTCACTAATTGGAAGCTTTAAAAAGTGTGGGCTAGCAGAATCCCCCTTAGAGTTAAGATTTTCCTTTGGCAAATGTATCAGAACAGAATCCAAACTGCAGATCAACTTAAGATGAGAGGTTGGAAGGGGGAGGATAAATGTAGCTTATGTGGGGTTCCTGAGGATGCTAACCATGTGATTTTTCGTTCTATTTTAGCTAAGTTTGCTTGGTGTTGCATTAAAGAGATTCTTCACTAGGATAGTCTTCCAGATTCTTTAGATGATCTTCACATTGGGTGGCTCGATACGAGGGGTGCTAATGAGTATCATATTGGCTTATTTAGTTTTGCAGCTTTAGCATGGACTCTTTGGAAAGCCAGAAACAAATGAGCGATTGAGAAGATTTACCCTAAACAACCAATTGAAGTCATGTTCAAGTTCATATCTTATTTGCAGCGGTGGCGTAACCTCATCAAAGAAGCTGATGTATGAAGCTGGAAAAGCTGCTGGAGTTGGCTGAAGAATGGATGAAGTCTTTCGGTGCCTCAACATAGTGCTTGTTGTTGGTTTCTATTGTTGTTGGGGATAATGTTGTTTAGTTCTGTTCTGGCAAGCTGTTTCTTGTCTGCTTGTTTGGTTGGGTTTTGGCGTGTGTTGACTGGGCGTCGGGTTAGTGAGCTGGTGTCCCCAGCTTTGTCTGTTGCTGGTTTCTTTTTTTGGTCTTTTGTAAAACTGGTTAATTAGCCTTCTATAAAAGCTGAGCTCTTTGCCTTTTTGCGGGGGAAAAACTGCATCTCTTTTCAGAAAGCTCGTCAATTAGAATAGGGCAATCTGACCCATTCTCCAAATGACATCGTCTGTATCTTTTCGATCTGTGTAGGACAATTTGTCCCAAGCAAATGTGGATCAGATCGCACAACAGCTACAAAATCTTGCAACGTTGTACAATGACCATGATTGGGTTGTTGCAAGCCACTCATTCTAGCTGCGAAGTTCCCATTGCTCTTGCTAATTCTTCTACCACTGGAACTTACCCTCGACAGATCCATGCACGGTTTTATCAACCTCCGCAAAAACTGATCTAGCCCATGATTCAAAGCATCAACGCCCTGAACAGTCACTCCAATGCCATCATTGCTCAACCGCCACTGCAAACCCTCGCACCAAGAACCTGCATCCAGCAGATGGCTGGAATAATAACATGACACCATCGGATCATCCAACCTCTGCATTCTCAGACCATCGCTTGCCGCAATCGAAACTCCCAATGGCACCGTTACCGGGCTTCGGCTCTGAACACATGGAGCAGACGTCACCTGCTCCACCTCCTCCCCGTCCTCCAGTGACAGGACCTTCCCGACCACCACCCGCTCCCTCGCCAACTCACCATCGCCCGAATCCACTACTGCCCTTGCATTCCCCACCTTCGGCGAGGCGAAACCCCCGCACTGCACGCTCGAGGCCGTGGTCGTCCCCGACTGCCCCGTCGCCGCCTGCCGGCTTGGCGGGGGCACCCCCTCCAGCGCATTGCTTATGATCCCCCTGATGAAGGAATTGTGCAACGCAGTGTTCTCCCTCTCAATGGTGGCATAGCACAACCTGTCGAACTCCATCTTGGTCAGCTTCAGTTCAGATTCAGCAGCCTGGCGAGGTGCAAGAAGTACTTGGTGACCTTCTGCCGGCCGAGCCGCTTCACCAGCCGCTGCTTCAGCTCGGCGACGTCGACGCGCGCCGGCTTGCGGTAGGTCGCCATCTTCCTCCTCCCGAATGCGACCTCGCGCTCACCGCTGTCGGAACCCTAAGGACGCAAGCGCGGGGTGTTCGGATTAGCGAGTCAGAAACCAGGCGGATTGGAGCAATGAAGCATACTTACTTCGCGCGACGAATTGGTGGGGAAATTCGGGGAGGATTTCTCGTTAGGGTTTCGTCGACGCTGCGCGATCGGGGGGGAGGGGAGGAGGAGGGGAAGGACCGGGTGTACGACGAGTCGTGGATGGAGGGAGGGTGTTGCCGCCTTGCCGGGGAGGGGTGTCAGCGAGAGTGGGTGTGTGGGGTCGTGTGTACGGAGGGGAGGTGCTCGTTGTTTAGTTGGTCAGGTCTCGTTTGGGCCGAGGAAGGAAACGGCGGCGGTCATCGGCGCGTGCAAATTTGATGTGCGACCACTGACGTCAGTCTTCTCAAGTGATCCGAAGATCTCACTTCAGTTTAGCCTTCTCTGCAGTCTCCCCTCTTATTTTGGCATTTTTTATCTGTCAAGTTTAACTTTTGGCAAATGATTGGCATTCGAGAAGAAGCATAATTCCAAATCGTCCTCGGCCTTTTTCCCCTTGCTCTATCTGTATCATATGTGACCTCTGCTCTTCTCCTCGTCAAAAACCGCTACAGAACTCAACACCTCTTAGTTCCGGTTTGGAATATAGAAGTATTGTAAGGATTTTGGACTAACTGTTATGTTTTCATTCTGACGTCCCAAACAGGTCCGAAGGCATGTGAATTACAACCGGTGTTGATGTACTTCATCCCCAAAACTAAATACAATATATGAAGGTACACATGGATGCTTATGGTAGTAACAAATGAAGGGACATTGTAAACGTTCGTAAGTTTTCTCCTTGCTGATTTTGAATGGAGTTTTTGGGTGTGAAATGTGGTGCAGACTAGAGTCCCGATGTGATGTGATAGCATCGCATCCGCGTGTTTCATGCTTGCGCGGACGCTCGGTAAATTGTTGTCTATTGTCCAGCCCACATAAAGGTATTGTCTTGTTTTGTGTACAACTCAACCCCTGCCGTAGCTGGCCCAGATTGCAAAGTGCCTTACTTTAGTTTATGATCCCGTCAGCACAATAGGCCCGTAGATACAGCCCAAGTAGTAGTTATGTTGTCCAAATAGCCCAAATAATCTGTTCTTCCCAACTATCATCATTCATCAAGTGCGACAGTGTCAATGCACCACATCCATACGTGCGACGTACCAGAGTAGTAGAGTACCAGTAACACTGATTTGCTTTTCTTTGGAGGATACGGTTCCAGAAAGGTTTCTTCCCTCTAACGACACTCACTCATAAGTAAGTCATTAAAACTGGCGTCGCGTCGCGTCAATGGAACAAAAACAGCTGTGGACGTTGTCGTCTTTTGCTTTCCACTCTGAAAAAGCTAACACCGGCATTTGCGTTTGCAAGGAAGACTGGGGCATCCTAATCGCGATAGCATTTGAAACCGGCCGTTACAGCCTATATTGATTGATGCATTGCTTCGGATACAAAATGGACGGGAAAAGCCAGAGTAATTATGACAAGCACAAACGGTGATCGATCTCCCAAAGTGATGTGAGCATCCTTCTTGAGCAAGCTTAACGAAGAAAAGTGTGGCTTAGTTCATGGTGCATGGCTAAGGAGTAAAGGACTCGATTTGACATTTTGACACCTTCATTTGGTGCTTGGCAGTAGGAGGAGATCGATCAACCACCAAATAATGATTGTCATCTTCACTAGCTAGGGTTAGTGAAGTTAAGTTAGATCAGTAGCTTTGCATGTCAACATTTTTAAAGTTTTTAACTTCATATGTCACGTACGCTGCTTGTGCGCCGTGCTTGCGTTTGGTACTGCAGCTAGCTTATGAATTATGATCATGCACGGCCGGCCGGTACAAGCAAAAGAAGAAGAAAACTAGAGGGAGAATATGTGGTGAGTTGGGAGACTTGGATTGGACCAACGGTCATTTCCCTTCTTCCTGATTTCTGAGAAAAGTCGATCAACCCATATCAGACACGAGTCAGCTGAGCTGAAGTACGATTCACGGGTGCTGATCGAACTCGACGTGCGATTCCGGCTTGAGTGCACGTCAAAGTCCCATGCATCCGCATCCGGCCACCCACCACATCCATTTGCAACTTGGAAAATCGTACGTACACACGTACGTGCTGGACCAGATTTTTTTTCTTGAAATTGTACAGATTCATCCCGTATTTAAAAAAATAATTGTATTCGCACAGAATTTATAAAAATAACGTCCCGCTTCACGGCGTCATACTGCCCTTGCCTGCTCCTCCTAGTGCCTCTCGCACGGCCACCATGCGGTGGGCTACTGTAGCGCCACCTGGTGCCGTAGGTAATGTAGAATTTTTTTAAAAAAAATTAAGTATAATTTTAGTAGGAATTTTTAAATATAGAAAATGAGCTCAGAAAATTACGATTTTTTTTGTGGAGCCTCCTAACATAGTGTACTTACTTGTGTAATTTTTCCAAAATTTTATATGTTCTGAATTGTTCTCTAAAATTTATTTATGTATACTACTTGTAAGAATTTTCGAGAATAATTCAGAACGGATAAAATTTTGGAAAAATTACACAAGCGAGTACATTGTGTCCAAAGGCACAAAAAAATATCATAATTTTTTTAGCTCATTTTCGATATTTAAAAATTCCTGCATAAATTATACTTAAATGGTTTTTTTTTAAAAAAAAAGGAAAAATGTTACAGTATCTACCGCATGGTGACCGTGTGGCAGGTGGCGCTACAGGCGTTATTTTTGCAGCGACGCGGTCGAAGGGGCGGCGGACAACAGGAGAGAAAGGGCATCGGGCGGAGGATGTGGTCACGGCTGACAGGGGAGCACGGCCTGTCGATGCTGCCGAGAAACGCATGCCTAGCCGCTCCTCTCGCTCGCCTCCTCGTCATCCTCATCAGCCTCTTCGTTATCCTTGTCGACCTTGTGCGACTCCAGCAAGAACGCGCCCTCAAGTGCCAAGAGCCGTACGCCGCCCACCCGCTTCTGACCCGCGTCTCCTCCTCGGACTCAGGCAAGCACTCCCACGCGTCGTGGCATCTGCGTGCTCTCGTGCGACCGCGGCCGACGGTGGCGGCGGAGAGCCCCCGGGTGAGCGCATCTGGGCGCCCGAATGTTCCGCGGCCTGGAGGGATTTGAGAATGAGGGCGAGGGCTGGGGAGGTGGCGGAGGCGGCGGTAGTTTGTGGGGGAGGAGGAGGCCATGGGGAAGGAAAGAAAAGGATAAGGACCGAATCACCGTGGCCAAAGGGATAAATGGTGTCAGACTGGGGAACGGGCGGTTCGAGCTCGGCTTGAATTTTATGCGAGCCAAAAGCTGAGCTCGGCTCGAAAATTGAACGAGCCCGAGCCGAGCCGGCTCGCCAGTCTCGAGTTATTTTTCCAACCCTAGATGTAGCGGCATCAGCATCCAACCAACGAACTGGCACACGTGCTCGCGCGTGGATCAAAACGATGCGGCCGAGTGGACCAACCACACGGCCGCACGGGGCCGTCGACATTGGGAGCCGACGGCGCGGAAACGGCTTGACCAGCACTAGCAGGTCGCACGACAGAACCCGCCGCGCGCACCAAGCGTACACTCCGCGCCGACGCCTCATGGCTTTTTCTGCCGCGCGCCCGAGCGTGCCAACATCCAGGGCCGAGACGGTAGCCAACTAGTCGTGCCGTGCAGATTCGAAGCGGATCAAGTTCCACCGGATAAAACTGTAAAGGAGACGGAGGGCAGTGCGTATCACGTGCGCAAGGCCCTACTTAACAAAAAAGCGGTTTAACGTAAAGCACTGAGGGGTTGTTCGGATCTTGTATTTTGTGAAAACCAGATTTAGTTAAACTGGTTTTAGCAAAAACTTTGTTTGGATAATGCAACTAACTCCCTGAATAACGAAAACGTGTTTTCTGTAAAACTAGAATTCCGAGTTTTACCAAAAACCAGTGAACGTCGTTTTTCTCAAAATGAATTTCTGCTATCCTCATTCTCAACAGCTTCCTTGCCGCTATTCTCCCGTGTGCACGTTGTGGTTTCCCCTAAGCATCTAGCTTACCACGGCCACCGACGCCGGCACCGCCGTTGCCTTTGCTGGTGCCCTCCTCCTCATCCTCCTGCTTGGGAGGCTCTGAGCTGATGGCGCTCAAGAAGACGAACTTCTCCTTGTCGTCACTGTGGCTCCGCCCAACGAGGCGCTCGCTGATGCAGCGCCACGGAGAGATTGAGGAGAAGGGTGCGGTACCTGATGCGGTGATCGCGAGCAAGGCGGAGGAGGCTGCAGCGGCGATGGCGGATCGCCGCAGGCTTCAAGCGGTCGTGCTCGAACATCAAGACGGCGGCACGCCCGCAGACGCGTTGGACATCTTGCACGGCCGCGCTCCCCACGGCGACCTCAAGGACTCGCCAGCGCCTCACCGGCTCGAGATGACCTCGCCAGGCGTGCCAAAACAAGCCCGCGTCGGTGAAGACATCTCGCACCGTCGACCGCGTCATGCTCAAGAAGCGGTCGTCGAGCGAGTCTTCGCCGTCGCGAGCCGAAGTCGTGGTGGTGGCTCTTCCTCGGAGCCATCGCAACCTACACCGCCGCGATCGGCACACCGACCGCTGTGTGCAAGCCCGGCCGTCACGGCGGGTACACCTCGGACACACTCGAGGAGGGCCGCCGACGCGGCGGATCGCAAGAACAAGAAGGTGATGGTGGGCGAGTCGCCGCCGCCGCCGATCCCCAACCGGTGGGTCGCCTTCTCCGCCGAGAACTCCTCGCGGCCGTGTCGTGCGTGGGTGAACAGCATCAAGAACAAGCCGTTCCGCTTCCGCATCGCCGAGGAGGAGGACGACGGCGACAACGATGGTGACGTCGGTGACAATAACGACCACGGCATGGAGCACGGTGATTGCGTGGCACTCCCGCGTCCCCTTGAGTTCGGGGACGGGGAAGGTGAAGCCTCCGCCTTCATCACTTTCCTCGTCATCAAGGTGCTTGCGCTCAACGGTTTGCTGTGGATGTGGTGGATGCGAGGTGGGGTCATGGTGGGATGGGGAAAGTAGGAAACAGAGGATGGGGAGGGTGTGTTAGGATGATGAGCAGTAGAAAATGGTGACCAAACACTGTATAGATGAAAGCTTGTTTTAGTTTTTCTGATCCAAACAAAGTAATCTACAAACTCACTGTAACAGAACAACAACTTAAAAACATGTTTTCATAAAAATCCTACTAAAACCTATTTTCTGAAAACTAATTTGTAATCTAGGTGATCCAAACAACCACTGAGAGTGTACGTACATCGATCGCAAGAGAAAACGGCCGGTCAGAGCTAACGTCGTACCTCGCATGAGTCATAACTAGACTGCAAACGGAGCGGACAGTTATCGACCGATCGAATAAATTCAAATCCTATTCGGAGCATAATTTCTGATATTTGGGTTTTTTTGTCAGATTTGGATCCGGTTTTTTTTGTTAGATACAAAAACGGGTTCGGAAAGGAAATGTCCGGTGGACTCAGAGCTATCCGGGAAATAAATCAAAATTATCCGGAAAACTATCCGATTGCTATCCAGCTCCACGGCATGCAATTACGCTAACGCCCTAGCCTAATTCCAAACTCCAGACCGTGAGCCCCGTGTCAAGAAACCTGGGCTTGGGCCTTGCAGGCCTGGTCCATGGTGGGCTCTTCAACCCTTGTAGACTATATATAGAAGGGAACCTCCAACCATTGTAAGTGCTTTTGAGAAAAGAAATAAAGCGAAGAAAGAAGTCCCTCCATATCTCTGTGTTCAATCTACTATTTGTTCTTGCATTGTTCTATGTGATTCGACATCCGTCTATGAGGTGATCGATCGGATTGGACTCGCCAACGATAATTTCTCAACACGTTATCAGCACGATCAACTCCGGCCTACCTCTAGGCCTCCTTTACTTGGATCGAAAGGTAACCGTCGAAGCACAACGCTCGTAGATTGAATCGCATTTTCTAGACCGCTTTCAATTCTGCAAATTTGGCTTTCTAAATTATTTTCTACGGTACAAATCCGCTCCAATCTACCGTGAGCCGACTTGAAGTCGCCGGCTAAGCCGATCGGTAGGTTGCATGAAAGAGTAGATGTCGATTGCATTGCAGATGATAGATTGCATGAACACAAAAAGAAACAAAATCTGGTGCTGCCGTCGACCAGAAGTCGCGTGCACGCCGCGCCCGACCACCGCGCGTATCGAGCAACCAGCCCTACTGCAGACGCGCGTCGCTCGCCGCCTGCAGACGGCGAAGCCGCCGACAAAAGCCGAGCCGCCGCCTCTGCCAAGCCTAATGACGCGCCAGCGCAGCACGCCATCGCCTTGACGCCACGCCACTCGCCGCACGCGCCGCACCGTCGGCTGACGCCGCCGCTTCGCCCGCATGACCGCATCGTCGCCGAGGCACATGTGCCGCCGGCCCCGACGGCCCACGCCACGCCGCCACGCCAGCCGTCTTTGCCAGCGTCATCGGCCGAAGCGGCGCCGTCTGGCTACCAGAACATCGAGGAGGCCGACTAGAGGGGGGTGAATAGGCGGTTTTAAATTTTTTTGGCTAAAACTGAGTTTTATACGGAATTGTAAATCAATTCAGTTTTTCTCAATTAAAACATAAATCAACTAGTCTTAACTAAGCGCACCAACAATATAAGACTATTGATAATGAAAGCAAACATACAAGGATATGTAAACAATTTAATTCTAAGAATGTAAATTGCACAAAGTAAAACGCAAGAGAACAAACCACAATGACACAATGATGTTTTACCGTGGTGTTGGAAGACTTGCCGGTCTCCCCTAATCCACGTTGAGGTAAGCCCAACCATGTTAGATCGGCTCCACAAATTGAGCCAATACCTCCGAGGTAAGTCCAACCAAATTGAATCGGCTCACAACTTGAACCAACATCTCGATCCACTCGGGGTTGCTCTTTCTCCACTCCGGAGATGGTGAGCACCAAACACTCACAACCGTCCAGGTCTTCTCACAACCTTCTTTGAGAAGATCACCAGCGCAACTCCTCCAAGTCGTCTAGGTGTCGGTAAACACCAAGAGTAACAAGTCAGAGACGCTCACTTCAACAAATCAAGTGTCTAAGCTCAAGTGGATACATAATCCACTACCTAATGCAATGCATGAACTAGGGTTTCGCTCTCTAAGCTCAATAAGTGCAACACATACACAAAAGAAATGAGAGGGATTGCTCTTTGCTCAAAGGAATGGGAATAGCACCAGCACTCTCCCACAACCGGCCACAAGGGGTATTTATACCCACACAAGAAAAACTAGCCGTTGGAAGAGAATCTGCTGAAAAACAGAGAAAGCCGGTCTGACCATCAACCAATGGTCGGTCAGACCGCCCTGGGTTACTTGACCCAGAGGTCTAGTCAGACCGGCCAACACATGGCGGTCAGACCGGGGTCCCACCAGTCAGACCGATCAACATGGGCAGTCAGATCGTCCACTGCCAATCAAGGCTGAGAACAGATTGTACTTCGCTTCAACTCAATTTGCAAAACACCTTTGCAAATTGATACACGATGCAAACAAAGGTTAAAGGCAAGATTCTCAACAAATTACAAAACACATTTAACAACTTTTAGAATCACGCCACAAGGAATAAGGTACATAGAGTTAAACTATTTGCAAAGCACATTCACAAGTTAAAGTCACATGCTACAAGGATTATGCACGAGTCTCAACTATTTGCAAAACACATTCGCAAACATCGGCAACATACTAACGAGAGCTAGAGCAAGTAAAGCGAGCTATTAACACATGACAAACTCAAGCTACTAGTCAAGACTCGTCTTAATAGTACGGCAACCTATACTAGTAATCTGGTCTTTACACCAAACACCGCGACAGGTAAAAGACTAGGAACACATCCTTAACCTATGCTAGTCATACCTTTGCCTTGATCAACCTCTTGAAGCTTGATGACACACATCTTTACTTCAAGTCCGGGTCCTTGACTTGATGATCATCAACACAAGATGATTTCCTTTACTTCAGGATCTTGATATGTATTAACACATGATGTATCCTCTTCTTGAATTGATGATCTTCAACACTTTGAGCCATTAACTCTCTTCATCATCATGTGACTTAACCTATTACACCAACTCATGAAAATATTAATCCACATGATAATTGTTATTAATTACCAAAATACTCTATTAACATATAATGGCTGGTCTAGATTCTTCAACCCCCTCACCCCTTTGACCCGGCCACATGGGTCGAATGGGCCCAACCCAAAGAAAAACCAGAAAAGGAAAAGAAAAAGGAAAAATCCCAAATTTTGCAAAAAGGCCGTTGGGTTTTTCTAAAATAGCATGGGAAATTTTCTCAGAACTGAAAATTAGCGCTTTATCCCTTGAAAAATGCAGAATTCTCTAAAAATTCATATTCCAGTAGAAAAGGGTATTGCGAATTCAATTTTTGAATCCTTTTGAGCATTTGAAGCATGTTTAACTCTCTTATTATTATTTCTATGCAATTTATACATTGCATTTACTGTTTTGATTATCTGTGATTGTTTATATTACTTTTAATCATTGAAAATAGCAGTAAATCATGAAAAATATATAGAAAAATATGGGAACATTATGAGAATTTTTGTACTATTATTTGCAACTATTTTATGCAAATTACCAGCAGTAATCTTATGAACTCTTTGCATAAATATGTAGATGACTGGCATCACGAACTGGGAGTTCGAAGAGCTGGCCCGGTATGGTCAGAATTACTTGACTTGGGCCTCCGACGTCGAGATCGTACTTGGGGCTAAGAAACTCCGTGCTGCTATTGGATTTGGCACCTCAAAGGATGCCAATCCCACTACTAAGGAAAATAATAGGCACTTCACTTCCTCAGACACCATCTCTGCCTAACGCTCAAGAATGAGTATATGACAGAGAAGAACGCACTAGCTTTATGGACTGCACTGAAGAAGCAGTTCGAGAAGCTAAAGTACACCTTTGTTCCATGGGTAGAGCAGGAATGGATCCAACTGCGCTTTGCTGACTTCAAGACCGTGGGAGAGTACAATTCTGCTTTGCACAGAATTTGTATCAGTCTTCAACTCTGTGGTAAGTTAATCGCAGATGAGCATAAAATTGAGAAGACTCTCTCTACCGTTCACCCGAATGTGGTGCAATCCGCACGTAACTATCGTCAAGACAGCTACACGGAGTACGCCGAATTGATTGACATAATGGAAGTTGCGGAAGCTCAAGATGATGTTCTAAAGAACTACATCTCATAACCACCTAATAGCAATGTTGGTGTCGACGATCGAGTCGCCGATCTTATGAAATAAAAGAGGAAAATGATGTGATATTTCCTGGGATAGAATGGAGCCACTCTTTATTGATATGAACTGGATTTACAAGGGGGTGCTTACAACCCGATTCGGGACTAATCCTAATAACACTGAATATGAAGATTGCTATACTCTAATCTGATGATGTTGTCTTGCTTGTCTCAGACCAGATTGTGATTATCGATGTGCTTCTCGATATCCCTTGGCTTCTCTGTGTGCCTCTTTTCCCCTCCTCCTTTGGTCTTCTGTGCTCCACCTTTAAATAACTTCCAAAGGGGTGGTAGTTACTCCTGGAGAAGGCGTCCCTGGTGAAGCGTTGCGACTGGTTGAGGCGAGGCGTCAGTTAACAATGTGTTAACGGCTCTGCGGTTAAGTGTCTTAAAGACACTCAACTGTATCATGGTTGTTGTCAGTGTCTTTAGGACTATGTAACCATGTGACATCAAGTATACAACACATGCTATATTCATCGCATGGTAAGAATATACTTGAGATCAGTTATATATACCAGTTCATAGCTTTTCCGAGCAGCTACCTGGTCGGAGACTAGGTGCAGGACCTTGTCCGACAAGGGTACCCTTATATAACCTTTGGAATCCTTACGACTAGTGAGGTCGTTAGCCTTAGGGGTTACGACTATGAAGACGTATGGTCTTTTATTATGTATTAAGATAATACATAGAGGTTTTAATCCTCGTCAGCTAGCCCCTGAACTTTAAATGAATAGGTCGTGTGAACACTTTTCTTCCGATGAAGTCGTATCGGGCAGACCCCATTTAATGTCGTGATATACGAAGTAGTCTGTGTTCACTTTAAAGTTGAGAACTTGCCTTGGGAACCTAAGAGTTTTTTTTTGTCCGTTGGATTTTTAGATAACTCCAGATTGCAGTTAAAGACCTGAAGCTACAAAATCCCCATTGCTGGGCTTTAGAGTTTTTATGCTTCTAGATCTACCTCTGATCCTCTTCAGTTCTTTGCTAAGAAAATATTTCCAACCTCTTATTGTCTTCCCGACCTCAAAGCCTCCTCCGACCACTACTCATCTCTTTGAGAAATTTCACCATATCGGAGCAAATCACAAAGTGGATGGCTTCGGATCTGAGTGAGTAGAAGCTTGAAGCGCTGGAGAAGATGGGAATGCTCCCAAACAAGAATCTGATCGGATGGAGGTCAGCGGCCGGGGAGCACTATCCGAGCCGCGAAGATGGGGAAATTCCAATCTTCCTTGCCCACATCGAGTGCGGGCTGAGGGTACCGGTGCACAAATTTCTTCCTCGTGTTTTAGAGTATTACGAGATGGAATTGGTGAATTTGGCCCCTAATTCCATCGCTAATATTAGTATTTTCATCTACCTATGTGAGGCGTACTTGGGAGTGCGTCCAAACTTGAGGCTCTTTAGGTATTTCTTTCGAATGGCGATGTCGGAGAGATCCACGGGGGCTCCTGGAGAATGCACGCTTCACCTTCACGACGGGAAGGCCGATGAGTACATCCAAATGTACTCGAAATCCTCATGGTCGTCACGGAAAAAGAGCTGGTTCTACATGACGGTCACGAGGGATGGTAGCCTCTACTTCACCGAAATTAGGGTGAACGAGAATCCTAAGTGGAGGAAAACCGTGGAGAAGGTAGGGGTGGTCGGAAGATGGGTGGATGACATCCATGACCTGAAGATCAAGGGCTTAACTTCTTGGCATGTGGTGAGAGATTTCACCAAACGTCAAATTAGTTCTCTGAGGCTCCGAACTCATTCCCTGCTCCGGTCCATTGGTCATGATGAAGCTATTTCACGAGATGGTAAGTCTTCGAAAGAAGTTCCGACCAGTATGACTTATTACTTGATTATCGTAACACCTTAAAATCTGCTCTTATCTCCTTCCTTTTTTTTAAAAAAAAAGCCCTTTCTCCTGAGGAAACCAGAGAGCGAATCAAGATGATTTGCGCCGGGGAGCCTGGTGAGAAGGCTGCATTCCCCGATATCTTGGTAATAGTCTCTGTTGAAGAGAGACTGGCAAGACTTAAAGTAGATAATCAAATCCCTTTTATCATGTATACATATTCTCCGATCAGTTTATTGATCTTGCTCTATTTTTGTAGGCTGTCGGATTGTGAGTCGTACAATCTGGTGAGGATCAAAATCCCACCGTGACTCCGACCGATTCGTGCCCAAATGCACTGGAAGAAGATGAATCTCCCGAGGTAATAGAGCATTTTTAAAAGAAGAATATATATACTTTAGATAGAAAATTTCATCACCTAACCAAACTTGTTTTTTGATTTAGGTGGAGAAGACTGAGGGCCCGCAGAGCATAGCTACAGAGGCCGTAGATTTTAGATTGGTCGTTCACGACCTTACAGTTGTTACTGAAACAACTGATCTGGAGGTTGATGAAACTACTCCCTCCGACCCGATGGTCAGGAATGCAACCCTTGATGAATTGATCGAGGACATTGCTTCTGACATCATGTTAGAGGATGTGAGGGGTTTAACCAACCTTGCTTGCCTCGTAGCCGTGAAATTGGATGAAAAGAAAATGAAGGCTAGCGGTACAGAGTTTTCTCTACCGCAATTCAAAGTCAAATCCAAGAAATTAACTAGGTATGTACAAATGAAAAAGGTCGTACAAGTGCATACCTTTAATGGTTTTTGGTGATTTGGTGTTTTGAACTTTCCTTCTTTGTTTTGTATAGGTCGTCTGGCGTTCCGGTCGTTTCCGGCCAGAATCTTCCTGAGGACCAGGCACCTGTGGAAGTCCTCGTCCAAGGTACATCCCAGGACAAAGTTTTTGGGGGATAAAGTGGTCGAGAAAGCTCTCGAGCAGGTGGTGAAGCCAACGGTCGAGCTGGATCCATTGGTGATCCTAACTCCTTCTGTGGAGGTAGTTGCCCCTGAAGGCTCTCAACAAGTCCGGACCCCTGTTGGTAATCCCTCCCAACCTAACAAGTTCCCTTGTGTTCCCCGATTTATTGAGAATAAGGAGCTTGATGAGGCATGGGGAAGAATATCAGACTATCAAATTAATATAGGTTCTAATATTATTTTTGCCGATTATAATGAAGTGGCAATCCGGGTAAGTATCTACGATCAGTTTCATAATTTCCCTTTTAAAAGTTTACAGGAAACATAAAGAGATAATGCTATTTGTGTAGCATATGGTCGAGAACTTTGCTGGGGTCGGAGGACTGGCCCAGCGAATTAAGGATTTGGAGAAAAAGCACTCCGAATTGGAAAGTAAGAACCATCCTTTTAACATTTTTCCTTCTTCAATACTTTGTCATTCTCTAATTATTCTCCCCTATCATATTCGATAGATTTAGAGAAAATAAACGAAGAAGTCGTGGCGGATAAAACCAGAATAGCGCTGCTTGAGGAAGAAAATCAGGCTAAGGATCGGTCGATTTCAGAGGCGTCGACCAGAAATGGGACTCTTAACAAGAAAATTGAAGGTAATAGGTCATAGACTTGACTTATTATCCTCCTCTGATTTTGTTGTACTCACTACTTGTTTTACTCGTGTAGAGCAAACACAATCGCTAAACAGAGCAAAAAAAGGCTCTGAAATTTGAGCAGCATAACGAGGCAACTCTTGTGCAAAATCTTGATGAAAAGATTCATGCTTTAAACAAGATGATCTTTCATATGGGATCAGGATCAAGTGTGCCTGACTTAAGAGATCCAATAGAGAAAATAAACTTCTTGGGCCAACTTCTAGAAGATCTCAGTGGTCTGCTCAAGACTACTCAAAAGAATTATGCTCAGACTATGAAAGAAGGCGTTGCCAATGGAGTTAGTTTTGCGCTGGCAAAACTGAAGGCTTCCGACCCCTCCATTGATCTCCAAGCCGTTGAAGATGACTTCAACTGCCTGCGTGATGAGGCGACCAAGTTTATGAAAGAACTAAAGCCGCTTGGAGACAAAGTTGTAGAGGAGATGGCTGTCGGATCTCTATCAAGCAGTAATTAGTCTGGAGACATTCTGGAGTAGGACATTGTAATATAATAATTATATGCTTTGTAGTAGAAGAGCCTTACTAGACAAGCAGTTTAGCCAAGAAAAAGAATAAAAGTCGAAACCATTGTTTTGAAGGCATATACTGATCATAAGACAAAACTGATCGTAACAATACTAGAAAATCATTTTGGTCGGAACCAATGTATGATTTCAACTAGTTATAGATCTTTATTTGTCATAATCGAAATACCAAACAAAACAGTACATGGTCGGAAAAAAGATTTGTTGGGATGACAAAAGTAGAAATGCAAGAATGTATGCAAAAAAAATGATAAGTGATCGTATTTATATATACAACCCAAAACTGGTCGGAGAATACTACTAAGAATAGAAGATATAGAAAAACATTTCGCAAAACGTGCTCAGGCTCAAGTCCGACTGGCAGCGAGGATCGTAAGAAAAGAACCGTCGCTAGGAAGCTCCTTCCAGTGGGCAGGACCACATGCAAAAAAGGAGTGACTTCGACTAGGAGGCTTTCCATGTCCTGTCCAGTAGCCAAACGAGAGTAGAACAAAATTTTGAAATGAAGAAATATAGTCTTCATAATCTTAACAGTATAAGGCACTATATGAAGTTATTTGTATTATGCTCTGTTTACTTGTATGGTCAAGTGTGGAATCATGAAATGATCACGACTAGGACCTATACAGCGTATGACACAGATGTCGTTGCCAAAAAGTAACAGAGATCCTGATAAAGGATATTGAAGAGAACAATTGTCTTCTCTGACCATCTCAAATAAACAATAGTAGGTGACCAGAATATAGACATAGATATATAAATCATATCACTCATCGAAAAGAAATGAATGAATGTACTAATGAAATGAAAAAGAATTGAAATAATGTACAAAAAATTTAGACATAGAACTTACGCAATTGATCAATGTTCCAAGAATTTGACAAAAGTTGCCCGTCCGACATGGCTAGTCGTACAGAACCTCGTCGGGTGACTTCGACCACAGTGTAAGGACCTTCCCACTTAGGGGAAAGCTTGTTGCGATTTGCTTGGTTCTGAATTTTTCTGAGAACCAGATCACCTACAGCGAGATTGCGAGGTTGTACCTTACCTTACGACTATGGTACCTTCGCATGGCTTGTTAATAGATTGCGGATCGAACCAAGGCTTGATCTCGTCGTTCTTCAAGGAAATTGATGTCGTCAAGTCGCCGTTCATTCTGATCGTTTTCGTTGAAGCAATCAGTCCGAGCAGAGCCAATTTTTAGTTTTGGAGGAAGCATGGCTTCAGCACCATAAACCAAGAAAAATGGTGTTTCACCGGTCGCACGACTGGTCGTGGTTCGAACGGCCCATAATACAGACGGGAGTTCTTGAACCCAAGCTCCTGACCATTTGATTAACTGGTCAAACACTCGGCGTTTTATCCCCTGTATAATGATACCATTAGCTCACTCAACTGCTCCGTTGCTCTACGAATGAGCAACAGAAGCAAAATGAACTTTGATACTAAGTTCGTCGCAGAATTCTTGGAATTGACCGCTTGAGAACTGGGCACCATTGTCTGTGATTATACGACTGGGTACACGAAATCGTGTGAACACATTTTTCGTGAGAAATCTCTTAGCGGCCTTAGTTGTTGTTTTAACAACAGGCTCGGCTTCGATCCATTTTGTAAACGTGTCAATCATGACGAAGAAGAATTCGAAGCCCCCGGGTGCTCTTGGGAAATGTCTCAGAATGTCCAGTCCCCAGGTTGCAAAAGGCCATGAAAGAGGAATTGTCTGCAAGGCTTGTGCCGGCTGATGTACTTGTCGGCTACGAAACTGACATTGTACGCACTTCGTCATGAGCTCTTTCGCATCATGAAGGGCAATTGGCCAATAGTATTCTTGTCTGAAGGCTTTACTGACCAATGTTCTGTAGGAATGATGTGCTCCACAGACTCCTTCATGGATTTCGGTTAGCAATTTAATGCTATCCATTTGAGATATGCATTTCATCAACACTCCGTAAGATCCTCGTTTATACAAGATACGTTCAATTAGAGTGAATGATTTGACTTTTCGTGCTAGACAATCAGCCTCTACATCATCTTCTGGAATTATGTCATGCTGAAGATAATTGTAGATCGATGTCATCCAATCTCTACCTTGATCGTGACAGCGCCAACCCTCAACGACCTGTGGAGCATCCATGTTTTCATGATCGGTTTGTACGACCTGTAGATAACCATGTATGCTCTCGGAAGGCTCGACCACCGAGGGTGAATCGAGTTGCTCGAGAAAAACTCCGGGCGGACGGTCGACCTTGTGGAGGCCATCCGTGCCAACTGGTCTACTAGAAAGTTTTCCTTTCTAGGAATATGTTGAATCTGAAAACCGAAGAAGCGCTTTTCAAGTTTCCGTACTTCCGCCAGATAGGATGACATCTTGTTACCCGAGCATTGATACTCTTTCCCTACTTGATTCGCTACTAGTTGAGAATTGCCTTTCACTAGTAATCTGCGAATCCCGAGCTAACGAGCTGCTCGAAGTCCTGCTAGTAAACCTTCATATTCTGCCACATTGTTTATGGCAGAAAAAATTAACTGGATGGCGTACTTGACTTGTTCGCCAGTAGGGGATATCAAGACAACTCTAGCCCCCGAGCCTTTTAGCATCAAGGAACCATCAAAGTACATTGTCCACTCTTCGTAGTGTTCGTACTCGGGCCCTTGGGTGGGTTCAGGGTTTGTCCATTCAGCAATGAATTCTGCTATTGCCTAGGACTTGATTGTTGTTCGTGAGATGAAATGGAGGTCAAAAGCCCCTAGCTCAACCACCCATTTGCTATTCGTCCTGATGATTCCCTGTTTTCAAGAACTTGACCAAGAGGATATCTGGTTGGTACGACCACTTTGTGGGCCTTAAAGTAATGCCTCAGTTTCCTTGAAGACATAAGGAGACCATAGAGCAACTTTTGTACCTATGGGTAAATTTCCTTTGGTCCATGTAAGACTTCGCTTACGTAATATACTAGTCGTTGGATGCTATCCCGTTCTACGACCAATACACCGCTAACTGTCTGTGGCATTGTAGCCACGTAAATTAGCAATGTTTCTCCCGATCTTGGAAAAACTAAGATCGGGTGGCTCGTAAGGTACTTCTTAAGTTCTTCAAATGCATCGTTTGCCTCTTTAGTCCACTCAAAACTCCCATGTTTCTAAAGAAGCTTAAAGAAAGGTAATCATTTTTCTCCTAACCTTGCTATGAAACGACTTAACGCTGCCATACAGTCGGTTAGTTTCTGGACCTCTTTCTTCGTGGTCGGAGGGCTCATCTGGTCGATGGCCGATATTTTTACTGGATTTTCTTCAATACCTCTAGCCAAGACTAGGAAACTGAGCAGTTTTCCAGCAGAAACTTTGAACACACACTTCTCCGGATTCAACTTGAGGTTATGCCTTCTCAAGTTGTTGAAAGTCTCTTGTAGGTCGAGGATATGATCGCTAGCGTTGGTGCTCTTTACGACCGGATCATCAACGTAGGCTTCTAGATTATGATCTTTCTGTGGACTAAAGGTTTTTTGCATCAACCTTTGAAAAGTTGCACCAGCGTTTTTGAGACCAAATGGCATCTTAACATAGCAATAAGTGCCATATGGAGTGATGAAGGAAGTTTTCTCTTCATCTTCTTTACACATATTAATCTGGTGGTACCCTGAATATGCATCTAAAAAACTTAGTAACTCACACCTGGAAGTAGAGTCTACAAGTTGGTCAATGCGTGGAAGGGGAAATCATCCTTCGGACAAGCTTTATTAAGATCTGTAAAGTCAATACACATTCATCATTTCCCATTATTTTTCCTAACCATTACAGGATTGGCGAGCCACTGAGGGTGGTCAACTTCACGAATAAACCCAGCCTTGAGGAGCTTGTAATCTCTGACTGGATTGCCTCCTTCCGATCAGGTGCAAAACGCCTCAGCTTTTGCTTGATCAGTTTCTTGTCAGGCTGGAGAGCTAGCCTGTGCTCGATCACCTCCCAGGGGACTCCGGGTAAGGGTGGAAAAAAAGCTCAAAACTCGCGATCCAGCTCGACTCGTTAAGGGCTCGGCTCGAACTCGGTCCCCTAACGAGCCGAGCCGACAATTTAGCTCGTTTTCTTAACGAGTCGAGTTCGAGCTGGCTCGCGAGTTACTCGTTAAGCTCGTTTAGCTCATTAAAAAAAACTAGCACAGTTGATCAGTAGCACCAGACCAGCCCAACCCAGCAACCCTTAGATGGTCCATGGAGGTCCAAGTCCCAAGCTATGATCTCTTGACTTTCTAAAAATTTTATTATGCAGATTTTCCTTTTTTAGCGAGCCTAACGAGTCTAACGAGCCCCAAACTAGGATCTCTTGACTTTCTTAACGAGCCTAACGAGTTTAACGAGCCGAGTTCGAGCTTTTTAACGAGCTGAGCCGAGCCAGGTATTTTGCTCGTTAGCTTAACGAGCCGAGAGCCGAGCTCGTTTTCTTAACGAGCCTTAACGAGCTGAGTCGAGCTGGCTTGTTATCCACCCCTAACTCCGGGCATGTCGGACGCCTGCCAAGCGAATACGTCCTGATTTGCTCGGAGGAAGGAGACGAGCGACTCTTCCTATTTAGGGTCGAGTCTTGCCCCGATCAGTATCGTGCGGGTAGATGGGTCAGTGTTTCCTGACCCAAGTGCGACTTGGTGCTGTCCGAAGAAGCACCTTTGTTGAGCGGTACGTCTTTTGTCTGGTCGGATGGTTTTGGTGTCATCTTTGGCCTCGAGTGCTTGACCTGCATGGTAGATGGATTAGCCTCTTTGGTCGGAAGTTCATCGACCAGTTCTAAGGATTTCTGATCACACACGTAAGCCATTTTCTAATCTCCTCGAACCGTGATGACTCCTTTCGGTCCCGGTATTTTTAAACTTTGATAACCGTAGTGCGTGGCTATCAAGAACTTTGCTAAGGCCGGTCGACCGATGATTCCATTGTATGCGGATTCAAAATCCACTACATCGAATGGGATCTTTTCTATTCGGAAGTTGTCAGGTCTTCCGAACGTAACTGGTAGGGAAACTTGTCCTATCGGTTTAGCGGTGGAGCTAGGGACTATACCGTGAAAGGCATATTTCATTGGTTTCACCTTGGACTTGGGAACTTGCAAGTCTTCTAAAGTTCCTGCAAATAAAATGTTTAAAGAACTACCACCATTTATCAAAACTCGATTAACCCTACAGTTATTAATAGTAGGTTCAACAACAATAGGAAACCTACCTGGTCGAGCTGAAGATATGGGGCAGTCTTCTTTGTTGAAGGAGATTGTCGTGTCCGACCACTTTGATGGCTTGATGATGGTCGGAGGCTCGACGAGGTTGACCTCCTGCTCCATGGCCTTTAGATGACGCCTCGACTCATACGAAGAAGAACCTCCAAAGATCATGTTGATCGTGTGTTGAGGCTCCTGGTACTCCATTTCTTCATCGCCATCTTTGTCCTTTTTGGAATTTGTTTCTCCAAGCTCCTGTATTGCGGGAAATAGTCCTTTACCTGCATAATAGTCCTCCAGTTTCTTTTGCCAGGCTCGGCAGGTGCGGAGGTCATGCCCTGCCTGCTGGTGAAGTGGACACCACTTCTTATTTTTCTGGAATCCTTCGGTCGAGGCTTTTGCTTTGCCTCGACTGGTATAGTCCTTTTTACCCTTCGTAAACTTTTCAGGGATAGCTAGGACTTCTTTGTTGTCGGGTCTGCGGTTCTTCTTCTTCTTAAGAGTTTTCTTATTCTTTTTCTCTGGTTTTTCCAAGCCAGGCTGGGGGATTTGGTCCTTCCAATCAATGGCCTCACACTACTCTATTGCTTCGCTTGCGATGGCGTACTTGTCGGCCATGTCGAAACGTTCGACGGTTGTTCGTGGAGGGTTCATGGCTATATCCTCCGTAAACTATCGATTCCTCAGACCTGTTTTAAAAGCCTGGATAACAGAAGACTCTACAACCTCCGGTATGGAATTACGAACCTGACTGAATCTCTTGATGTATTGACGGAGAGTCTCATCAGAGCCTTGCTGGATTCGGTGGAGGTCATCCTCCTTTCTAGGGCGGTTGTACGTACCCTGTAAGTTTGCGATTAGAAGGTCGCAGAGTTGCTCCCAAGTATAGATTGATCCGACCGGTAGGTTAAGTAACCATGACCGGGCAGACCCTTCGAGCACGGTGGGCAGATAGTTAGCCATTACATTTTCGTCACCACCACCAGCTCTGATGGCGGTGGTATATATTTGGAGAAACTCTAATGGGTTCTGAGTCCCATTGAACTTGTCCAAGTTGGCCGGTCGGAACCTATTTGGTCAACGCACAGCTTGGAACCTTGCAGAGAAGGCTCGACAACCTGTGATCGATTCATGGCGCTTTCTTTGGAAAGGTGTCGGATTGTAATCGGTCGGAGACCGGTTCCTAGGATTGGAACGCTAGAGCTCCAGTGTGCCGATCCAGTCATATACATTGGTATGATGCCTTCGATCGCTGCTTGATTTAGATGATGTCGGAGACCGTCAGGTCCAAACGATTGTTCTTCTCGACGTGGTGAGGGAGTGGCTACCTGGAATAACCTTCTTCCCTCATGACTCCTTGGTCGGAATCGTCGAGGATGCCTTGGTATTGATTGTTCCACAACACGACCATGTTACCCTCTACTGAGGGAGGAGCGTTGGGGCGAAGTCATGGTCGACTTCACAATTCCTCTGTTCTCGATCGCTTACATTCGTTGCATGGTTTGTTGCAGAATCTCCGATACTTGGCCTACGAGCTGTACAAAACCTGGGGTTTCTGTTAGAACAGGGTTAGAATTATTCAATATATCTTAAACACGTTGCAGGTTTCGTACAGTTACCGAGGGTCTCGAGGGGTTCAAACTGGTAGCAGGTGTACGCAGGTCTGAACCTTCCCTGACCTCTGGATTTGTTCCGTCCGACCAGCTACTCTTGGTGGGCGGTGCGAAGTAGTTAACGATGGGCGTTGATCGCCTCTGTTGCCTCCGGAAGTTGGTGCTTGATGGCCCGTAACATCTCCACCAACACGTGGTGGCATGGCAGAGTGTGTAGGACCGTGCAAGGCATCTTGATTTGTATCTCCGATCGCATTGACCTCATGCCTCCAGCAGCGTCCCTCCGACGAGCTTCCATTGTAACTAATGGAGAGCCTTCCAATGCTTCTACTAGGAGTTTCCACGACGGAGAGCGGTCGGAGAAGAGCACCTCCTGAGGTATTCTTGGTGGGCTCAGCCTGATCCGGCGAACCGCCGATCGTATGCTGAGCCTTATCATCCCCACTTGGCCTACGACCAGTGGAGGCTTCATCGACACCGTTACCAGATGTCGGTTGGCTCCTGGAATTGCCAGAAGTCGTAGGTGAGTACCTTTCAGCCATGATTTCATCGAGAGTGTAAAAACTCTCGAGTGGCGGTGCTGATTTTTCTTCACCTATTTTGCTGGTCAGAAGGACCGGGCTTGGAGTGGCTTCTAGACATTCTGAGCTGGTTGGAATGTCTGGAAGTGCCACTTGTCATAGTGGTGGATCCTCATCCATCCGGTCGATTTCGCTAACGTCGGCGACGTGCGAACCGGCGGAGGAGGATGACATGCCGTTTTCTTTGCATGGCACAGATGCATCCTTCCATGTTGAGGTTGGAGTAGTCTGCCAGGTCGAACCAATTCTCCTCGTCCCAAACTCCGGCCATAGTCACATAAGCGATTACGAGGAGTGAGCGAGGATTTGATGAGCGGAGAGTTTCTTTAGGAAACTTACGTCTTCTTCCCCACAGACGGCGCCAGCTGTCGACGATCGAGTCGCCGATCTTACGAAATAAAAGAGAAAATGATGTGATATTTCCTGGGATAGAATGGAGCCGCTCTTTATTGATATGAACTGGATTTACAAGGGGGTGCTTACGACCCGATTCGGGACTAATCCTAATGACACTAAATATGAAGATTGCTATGCTCTAATCTGATGATGTTGTCTTGCTTGCCTCAAACCAGATTGTGATTATCGATGTGCTTCTCAATATCCCTTGGCTTCTCTGTGTGCCTCTTTTTCCCTCCTCCTTTGGTCTTCTGTGCTCGACCTTTAAATAACTTCCGAAGGGGTGGCAGTTACTCCTGGAGAAGGAGTCCCTGGTGAAGCGTTGCGACTGGTCGGAGCGAGGTGTCAGTTAACAATGTGTTAACTGCTCTGCGGTTAAGTGTCTTAGAGACACTCAACCGTATCATGGTTGTTGTCAGTGTCTTTAGGACTTGACTATGTAACCGTGTGACATGAAGTATACATCACATGCTATATTCATCGCATGGTAAGAATATACTTGGGATCAGTTATAGATACCAGTTCATAGCTTTTCCGAGCAGCTACCTGGTCGGAGACTAGGTGCAGGACCTTGTCCGACCAAGGTACCCTTATGTAACCTCTGGAATCCTTACGACCAGTGAGGTCGTTAACCTTAGGGGTTACGACCATGAAGACGTATGGTCTTTTATTATATATTAAGATAATACATAGAGGTTTTAATCCTCATCAGCTGGCCATGAAGCTAATGCTAGCAGCTACAATGTGAGGAAGCCTCACACAAAGGAAAGAGGCAAGAATGGTAAAGTCGTGGGTCGCAAGGCCAAGCCAAATGCCCAAGCCAAGAAGGGCGTACAAAGGAAGCGCGATGACAAACCCTATGGCCAACAGGACCAAGGATGCTACAAATGTGGCATATGGGGGCATTGGTCACGGATTTGCCGTGAGCCGCAGCACGTTATTGATGTTTTCCAGTCTAAGAAGAAGGGCAAAGGACAACATGAGGCACACCTCGCCATTGCAGGCACGGAGGATCCACAGCCATTAGTTGCACTCATGAATGTGGATAGCCCAGTAGCAGCTCCCATCACCCCTCATTTGGACATCGTAGCGGCTGCAACCATAGTTGCCCAAGAGGAGAAGATCGCCATGGAGTAGATTCAGGCAGAAGTTTCTACATACTTCGCTGATTCGATCTAGTGCATGCATTGCACTTAGATCTTTTTAGCATCACTTGCAGTTAGTGGTTTGTGATAGAATTATTTTACTCTTTGAATAATGGTTGTAAGATCTAGGAGAGCAAAACATTAAATTCTTATTATGAGTCCTGCAAGACTTATTTTTCACGTATTTATAATAGCAAGTTGTGTTCTGATTTTGAAGTATTTTATTTATACGTTGATTGCTTCCTACCTCATATTCTTGTTCCAATCACGGTTGATGCTGCTACGCATGGCATTATTAGCAGACGATCTGATCCGCACATTAGAACTATTTCTCTCCACACGAAGCTCGTTGCTAAGGAGGTGAGCATACATCTCTACTAGAGTAAATAGATCTGTGCACATTGTTACAAATGTAACAAGAGCATCATATTCAGGCCCCAAGCCTGTCAGTATGTAAGAGATGATCTCCTCATTAGAAAATGGTTGTACAATGGATGCCATGATATCAACCAATCCTTTCATCCTGCAAAAGTAATCGGTAGCTGACATCTCCTTCTTTACGAGGTTTGCTAACTAAAAACGAACCTATATGACACGAACTCTTGAGCACAAAGAAAACATACCCTCATGTGCCTGCCATACTCGTGTATAAGTAGAGAGGAACAAAACTTGCGACAAGATCTCCTCTCTCATTGATGAGAGAAGGGCACTAAGCACCAGTTGATCCTGTTGATACCAATTTTGATATGCGGGATTTGGTGTCTGACCAACGCCAACTTCTGTAGTTGCCGTGATGAATGACACCGGTGCCTTGATAGATCCATCAACATAGCCTAGCAAGTGTTGGCTACGAAGATAGGGAACAAATTGTGCTTTCCACAATAGATGGTTGTCTTGATTGAGTTTGATGTTGATTAAGTGGCTGAACGCAGGAGCTGTGGTGGAGGATGACGATGAAGTCATGGAAGAAACCGTGTTGGATTGCGTGGATGAACCAGAAGCCATGGAGATCAGATCGTGAAGCTCTGATACCATGAAAAGATTTATGTTTGGTGCAAGAATACTTGGCGGTTATCTTGTGTATTTATAGCTTGACAAGATTACAACAATACGGTTCAAATTACAACGGAAAGTAGGGTTGCAAGTGGGCACGGGCAGCCCGCGAGCCCACTTAGCCCGACCCACAAAAAACGGATTGCGGACACCCACATGCATCGTGAAAAAATTAAGCGGCCATTTTGCGGACGCCGCTCCGTGTCCACGTGTTCGCGTTGTCCGCGTAGCAGGCCTTGCGGCCGCATTGGTGCGCCAACTTCAGATCTACCGCGGCAAGGGCGCACGGGGCGACGGATCCAACGGGGTGTGGTGGAGAGGGCACACGGGGCGGCAGATCCGGAGGAGAGCGCGCGAGGCGACGGGCGGCGAGATCCAGAGGGCGCGATGGCGAAGCGCCTGAGGAGGCGATCCGGCGAGGTCAAAGCGAACGGTATGGCGGACGGCGAGCGCTCAACGTCTGGTGTGGAGAATATGGTGGGGCTCTCCGCAGGCGGCGGGGAAGAGTCACAGCTGGCGATTGACGGCGATGAGCAACGTCATCCGTCGGCGACAACAAGGTCGCGATCATGCGGAGCCGCCACTATCCAAGAAGTTTGCATCCTCCCCTTCCCTCTTGCAGTTCTTGATTCATCATTTGCTAGTTTTTTTTTTCTGATTTGTTGTTGCCGTGTGCTTGCTCGCTGTAGATCTAGAAAAGAGCAGAAGAGAAAGAAGCCGGAGAAGAGGAAGAGGGTGGAGGAGGATAACCGACCCAGGGAGACAGTGAAGGCGAACAAGGTGAGCGTGCCATTGTTGATTCCCCAGTTTCTTGGATAGGGGTTCTAGATTTGCTTAATTGTCAGGATCCCCTTCTCCCATATTTGCTTAATTGTCAAGAACTTGTCAGTTGTACTCTTCTCATGGCAAGTACTAGCTAGCATCATTGGATGTGTATCATCAGTATATATTCCTGGTTCTTCCATGAGCACATCTTCCTTTATTTTATTCCATTTTCTAAACAAGTGGATTATAAGCCATTTGCAAATTTGATATAGCTTCTCCTTTTTCAAGTGGTTGGTGTGTCATAGGATGTATACTTCAAAGCAATGACAGGTTAGTTTAGTGGAGATGGAGGCTTCATGCACCAATTATTATTAGTAGTATTATTATTATATCAGAAAGAAAGGCACCAATTATTATTATATCAAAATCTGGGCATAAGTGCCAGCAATATATATTAGAGCATGATAATCTCAAATATGATGAAACAAATACTGTCGTCCATGCTGTCTTTGGATTTGTTTATGCGAGTGCAGCTGTTGTGTTTGGATATCCTAAATTATTGTAGTTGTATTGTATTCAATTCCTAAGCATGCTCAAGTATTGTTCCTGCAGTTGGAGCATATTTTGGAGTACTCCATGCCTATCCAGATATTTGAGCATTATGAAACATATTTATGACTGTTGCTATTTAGTAATGTTTGAACTTTACTTGTTCTATATATTATTTTGCACTTGCTTATACTTGCCTTCTCTGTTCTTTTTCCTAGAGAGGGTGTTCACCGTCGGCTACTCTACGGAGTTTACAAATTCGGTCTCCAATTGCGACATTGGTGAGGTCGCCAGGGATAAACTTGTTGATGTCTCCGCTTGGGGCATTGGCGAGAGCAGCAGCATTGAAACAAGGGATGAGGTCTCCATCCCCATCGACACCATGTTGTACTGTACATTTTCCATCACCGACGAGGTCTCTGTCCCCAGCGAGGACTTCATCTGGTGAGATTTACTTCTATGTTCCTTTTACTGCAATAATTTCTAATGATGTCTCATTTTTGTCTATATCAAGTTGACATAGTGATTTCACTTCAAATAAGGATGCTGCATTGATTTGTCTATATCAAGTTGAAAGTAGTATTTTTTTTTCATGATATAGGCTCTAAACGTAAACCACGCAATTTGACATCTATTATATGGAAGGAGGCTGAGCCAATATATCGTGATGGAAAACTTGTAGAAGGAAGGTGCACACATTGCCACCAAACCTTTCCAGCATCTCGGGACTCGGGAACTAGCCAAATTGGTAGACATTTGAAGGTGTGTGAAATGAGAATTAAAATGCACAATATGGTAGATAAAATGCATTCTTCAGCAACTTCACCTAAAGGAGTTGTCTTGAAAGATTGGAAATTTGATCCCGATGTCTCGCGGAGAGAACTTATGCGAATGGTTGTCCTCCATGAGCTGCCCTTTTCTTTAGTGGAGTATGATGGCTTTAGATCTTTTGTGGCTAGTTTAAACCCCCTATTCAAAATGGTTTCTAGAACAACTGCTCAAGCTGACTGTATAACATCTTATAAGGAGCATAGGTTGGTTTTGCGAGATTTTTTGAAGAACTGCAATGCTAGAGTATCATTGACCGCCGACATGTGGACCTCAAACCAGAATCTAGGATACTTATGCATTACATGTCATTTTATCAACAATGAATGGAATGTTCAAAAAAGAATCATAAGATTTTGTCTTATGGAGACTCCACACGATGCATTGAACATGTATAATGTAATATTGAAGAGCATTCAAGATTGGCACATTGAGGATAAAATCTTCAGCTTTACATTAGACAATGCATTGGTTAACACTGCAATGATCAACTTCTTAAAAGAAAATTTACTAGAGAAGTGTCTTCTACATTGCCAAGGTAAATTGTTTCACATTCGCTGCGCTTCTCATGTCTTCAATATTATCGTCCAAGATGTTTAAAGGTAATGGATACTATGATTGAAAACATTAGAAATAGTGTCAAGTATATCAAGAGTTTGCAATCAAGGAAATAGAAGTTTGAAGAGATCATTGCACATGTGGGAGTATTTGAAAAGCGCCCTTCACTTGATGTAGCCACAAGATGGAATTCAACTTTTCTTATGCTTAAGTCGGCGTTGCCTTTCAAGGCAATATTTCACGCCCTAGGAAAGCAAGACTCAAATTACAAATATGCTCCCACATCTTTAGAATGGAAAAGGGCTGAAGATGTTGTTAATCTGTTGAGGGTTTTCTACAATGCCACTAAAGTTGTTTCGGGTTCAAAATATCCAACATCCAACCATTACTTCCATGAGGTGTGGTTAGTTAAAAAAAACCTTGGAAAATGAAGCTAAAAGTAGAAACCCTACTATTGTGGCTATGGTGAAAGAAATGCAAGCGAAATTTGATAAGTACTGGAAAGAGTCGTATTTGACAAACCGCTTACCTGTCATACTTGACCCGAGGTACAAGTATGACTACCTTGAGTTTCGCTTGAAGCTAGCGTTTGGAGGTCATGCTGAAAATTATCTCGATGAGGTTCATGAAGCTATCAGAGTCCTTTTCATTGAATATGTTGCTAAAGTGAGAGACTCTCTTGAGCATTCATCACAAGGAGCAAATGGTGATGACGATGTGGATGCTAAAAATGATCCTCTTGCCGATTGGGATCAACATTTAAGTGCGAAAAAAAGTCAAGCAAGCAATGAGCTTGACAGATATTTGAAGGAAGAGTTGTTCCCTCGCAAAGAAGCCCTTGATATTTTACAGTGGTGGGCGGTACAATCTCCAAAGTATCCCATCCTTTCTTGTATGGCCCGTGACGTATTGGCTGTCCCTGCTTCCACTGTTGCATATGAGTCCGCTTTTAGCACTAGGGGAAGAGTTATTAGCGATTATAGGAGCAGGCTCTCCAGCGACACCATTGAGGCCTTGATTTGTCTTCAAGATTGGCTTAGGGCAGATAGTAAGCTCATTAATTGTTTTTTTTAACCTTGTCGGTTTACTTTACTAAATAATCATACGTAAATATATGATTTTCCAATGTTTCAGCCTCTTCTCACCAAAAGAACACGACAGAGGATCTGGATGATGACGATGACTGATGAAGTGCATTTGTAACTTAGAATTCTCAGGTATGGAACCGTTGTCATTTGTATCATGATCAAGTCTATACAAGAAAATTTATTATCAAAATGGAGTGAGATGTCTGTAAGCACATTTATTTACCTTGTGTGCTTTAATTGTGTTTTGATATGATATGGTTTGATCTATTCTGGTTTTCTGGCATATTAAATGGTTACATGTTCATGATTAATGCTTTGAGTCCAGCAGCCCCCTTTTACAAAATTTGAGCCTTGTGTTATCTGATACGCACGCAAATGGACACGGATATGATCCTCCAAGGTGGCTTGGTGAGAATGAGTTACCTGAGCAATGATGGCTGGTAATTACTAGAGAAAACACAATATAGGCAGTGCAATGTTTCAGTTTCAGTGCAATTGTGTTTTTATATGATATGGTTTGATATATTCATTTGTTACTTATAAATTTAACATCCAGATTCCAGAATTAACAAAAGCTGGCCATCAATTGGCAGCCCTAGTTTTGGCTTTGTGTTGGCTTGGAACCATGCTAAAATTCTAGCTACAAACCAACATCCAGATGCATCTGCATAATTTTTGGAACTATATTACTATGTCAAACAATTCCCTAAAGATCGCAGCCCTAAATAATGCACTTAGGGGCAAAATTGTCTTTTCGCGTCCAAGTCAACGGTCAAATCCACGGTCAACTGATTGGAGTGGTAAAGAAGGGATTAAAGTTGAGAACGAGTGGCATACAAGAGATGAGCAATTTTTCGATAGCATTTTAGGGAGCTCGCCAACTTCTAATGGCAAATAAGGAATTAACTCTAAAACAAAGGGGGGACACATTTCCCTCTGTACGCACTTGTTTAAAGCCTCGATCGAAGCCCATTTCTTCTCCCCTCGCGTTGGGGGAAATGATAGTGTCAGGCCGTCTCCCTATGTCGATCTCAGGGGCGAAACCACCATTCTGGTCATATGTGAGTCTGATCTTATTGCATGCCTCCTTTGTTCCTTTATCGGAGGAAATGGTTTGGTTTGTAGGCTAGCAATTTTGAGAAAAAAATGAGTAAAACTAGTGGATGAATCCCATTCCTGAACAATGTGATATCAACGTTGTAGGATCTGTTGGAACCGGCAATAACCCTTTGCGCAAGATAACAATCACAGTAAGCACACAAGAGACATGAGAAATTTGTTTACGAGGTTTGACAAAGCATACATCTCCGGGAGCTGAATTGCGACGGCTCCGTTCGTATGAGGAGTTTTTTTTTTCTTTCTGAATAGGGTTACAAGAGATCGACGGTATATATTTATACCCCGGTTACATGTTCGACTCGGACTCATAGTCCGTACCGCGGGGAACTTTGCCCCTGCACCCCCAGCCTACAATATTTCGTAACCCTACGCATCTCCCCTATAGGGCTATGTCCGGAAAGTGTACGATGTGCTCCCACTTTTCGGAGACAGCCCCTTCCTTTCACCTTGCTATCACCCAATTGTACACATCGATGAGCAGCTCAAATGATGATCCTAAGTATGAAATATCGAAAAATGATGATCGTGACACTACTATTTCATATATCTTCGACATGTTGCTCATTCTCTGTCTCATATCTTGTTCAAATTATTATGTTCGATAACTTGATGACAAATTATTGTTTAAGCTTTATTAATGAGTTATTTTTTCATGTCTTTCTTTTGAAAAATACTTCTTTTTCTACGCTGATGACTCTAACATACATAAAATATAGGTTTGGATCCGCTACTGCATCGTCTCTACGTGTTATAGTAGTACCAATTAACGTAGACAAACTCGAACAAGCCACATGAGTGTTCTTGTTATGCGAGCATTTTTTTTTTGGGAGAAAAGTTTTCATCCACAGTTAAATAAATGAAACGAGCTAAAAGCTACCATTACCCCGTACTCTCTAGTCGATCGATTCAGATCGACCGCTTGAAAAGAGACCGTGTGGGAGATTTTGATATGCTCAGAGGAGTTTCCCACCAGACGATTGGAACACCTGCACGCCATGCCGAGAAAACCACAACAAAATGGAAGGCGAAGGAAGGAAAGAGCAGCTGGGAACGGGACGGATTGACGCCGGCGGCATGGCTCCCCAGCCCCGCCCCCGCTGCCGCTGCCGCTGCCGCTGCCGCCGCCGCCGTTACACGCCACGCTACTCTTTATTCCCTCCTACCCCCTCGCACTTTTCCCCTTTTACCCTTCCCTTTGTTTCACTTCACTAGTTCACTCCGCCACTATCCAAAGCGGCTCGGCTGCTGCTGCTGCTCCTCCTCCCCTTGTCCGCTCCTCTCCCCCATCTCGAAACCCCAAGCCCCAGGCCAAAACCGCACCGAGATTTCGCGAGATCTGCAGCCATGGTGGCCGCCGGGGCAGCGGCGGCCGCGCCCCGGCTGAACCCGTCGCCGTCCCCGCGCCGCCGCCGCGCCGCCTCCGCGCTCTCCCCGTCCAAATCCACCAACGCCAACAACGGCGCCAATGCCGACGCCAGGGAAGGCAGCAAGCCCAAGGCCAAGGCCGTCTCCTCCCGCTACCTACTCGCGCCCTCCTCCAAATCCAAATCCACCTCCACGTCCACGTCCACGTCCACCTCGACCACCACCACCACCTCCTCGTCCTCCAACTCGACCTCGACCTCGGCCTCCACGCCCTCCCGCCGCTTCGCGTCGCCGCTGCCGAGGCGGTCCTTGTCCGTCGACCGGTCGCGCCCGGCGGGCAATGCCGCCGTTGGCGAGGGCGCGGGGCCCAATGGGGCTACCACCACCACTACGAGGAGTCTCTCCGTGGCCTTCCAGGGCCGGTCCTACTTCCTGGAGACCAGCAAGGCAAAGCCGGCCACCTCCCCTTCGCCGGCGCGGCGGCCGGTGGCGGCGGCTGCAGCGTCCACCACGCCGGAGAGGAGGAGGCCCGGTGTGAGTACAGTGCCGGAGAGGGGGAAGGGGTTTGAAGGGAGCCTTGGCCACCAGAGGTGGCCAATGTCGGCGACGACGGCGAGGGCTGCGCATGGGTTTGAGGGGACTCCGCTTACCAAGAGCATGGACTGTTCTTTGGACAAGAGAGGCGCTGTTGTTCTGGCTGCTGTCAGGTCGCTGCGGCAGTCGATGGTGTTCGAGGAGGGGGTGCGGCAGACCTCGTTTGATGGTGGGGACTACTTGATGTCATCAGACACAGAGAGCGTGTCATCAGGGAGCAATTCTGGGTCCCATGACGCCGGTATTGGGATTGCTCACAGAGCACGCCCATCGCCAAAGGGGATGAGTGTGCCCAGACGGTTCTTACAGGATGTTGCGGGCAGCAGGTCACATCGGTTTGAAGACCCAGGCACACCATTCTTGACACATAACTCTGGGTTGGCATCGTCTCCCAGGACAGCGCCGGTCAAGAAATCGCTGTTGAATGGCTTTGTTTCTTCTCCACTGAATAGGCCAATCAGGCAGTCTTCGCCAAGTAAGCTTGTGGGGAATTCATCGAGGAGAATGTCAAGTCCATCCCGGGTGAGGAGCTCTGTGGGTGCGAGCGTTTCACTTGGGGATCATCAGGGAAGAAGCTCATCTGGTTATGGGTTGGATGGCGAAGTGAGGAGGAGGTGGCTTGGGGGTAGTAAGGTTGATGGGGAACACCTATTGAGAATTTTATGCAATCGACATCTGCAATGGCGGTGTGTAAATGCTCAGGCTGATGCTGCACTTGCTGCACAGAAGTTGACTGCAGAGGTGAGTTTCTCTGTTTGTTGGCTAAATAATGAATTATTGGGTATACCAAGTCCAAGTGTCCAATCTGAGATGAATCAATATGTAGTTCTAACATGCTATTGGTTCACTATTATAATCTGTGAAGGAGCCTCTTCCTGTATAAGAAGAAATATGCATTTAAAAATTCATCGGTTTATATGATAAATTGATAACATGCATGTGGAAGAGTTGCGTGCATACATGGCTGTAGATTTTAGAGTTACCTGATTCATTTCAATCTAGTTTCAAACTTTCAATAATAATTGGTGTAAGATGCAATTGATTTAATCCGAGAAGAAGGGTCTCCAGTCTGTGTTGGCAACACACAGTGGGCGTTTGCTCATGCTTGTCTTTTGACTCTCGCAGAAGCAGTTCCTTGTGATATTGATTGTAACTTCCTTATGTCTTTCAAGTTTCATGCTTTATGTACTGCATCTTCGTATTTATAGAAGTTTATAAAGACAAACCAGGCAATGTATGAGTAACTATCAATTGGATGTCAGGCATCTCATCAGCTCTTTTTTCAAGTGAAGAATGGTTGTAGCACCAAAATTATAGGACAGTGGAAAGACAAAAGAAAGAGCTGGCAAAACTTTGACATGCCTGTTGTATGTTGGAGCCATAAATAAAACAAGATATCAATATTATTAAACTGCTCAAGAAGTATCATATTCCATGCTGAAAGTGTGATGATATTAGACTGGAAGCTTGAATTATGCGTCTGTACATGACGTAATGCAAGTCTATTGCTGTCACTTTCATTATATTAGTGCTTAATTGAAGGTGCTAAGTAGCTATTTTCAATCAACCACACCTAGACAAAAAAGATTCATTTCAACCAGATTATTTCTGCCTTATTTCTTCTTTCTCTGCTAACCTTCCTTTCTTAACCTTTTTACCAGAAATACTTGTGCGATGCATGGATTACTACCCTAGGCATGCGCAAGTCTGTTGCTCTTAAAAGGTTTCAGTTACAGTTATTCCGAAACAGTTGGAAACTCATGACAGTTCTAAAGGGACAGGTAAGAACCATTTATTTGGTTTCTTTTATGCACATAGGTTTACTGCTGTTTTTGCAACTTCACATAGTTAATTTTTTTTTAAGTTCATTTTAGTTGTCACGATTTCTGATAATTCTTCTAATATCTTGAAGTGTCCTGCACATTTGATTGCCAGACATTATTAGCAAGAGAATCTTTTGCCAACAGGAAAAAGAAGTCTCTGAAAGAACTGTAGGACCAGCTAGCTGTAAGCAGGAACATCTGAATGCAGATTTCCTATGTTTGCACAACTGCCCCATACGGAGCATTTTCACTCATATAATGGTAGGACCTGTTAATAGTAGACTGGGCCATTGTTGTAGGTGTAAAAACCGAACACGAGTGAGGGGATGGACGTCGGGCGATGGGCTGAGCGGATGCCAGGGCGCACAAGCGCGTGGCGGCCGTGAGGGCAATGGAGCTAGGCGTGCGGGGACCCGGAGGTCGTTCGACGCGTGGCCTGGAGTCTAAGGGGGACGAGTCCTCAGCACATCCATCAACTTGGTACTGGGCCTAAGTTGTCGCTCATGCCCTAGGTCTAGTAGGACACGAGCCGCTATGGTGGAGGCGACGGACGCCCAAGCCACCATGGACTTTTGCTAGGGGAGACCACGGAGGTCGTGCGCCCTATACACCACGAGGGTTGTCGCTCATGCCCTAGGTCTAGTAGGACACGAACCGCCTTGGTGGAGGCGACGGACGCCCAAGCCACCTTGGACTTTTGCTAGGGGAGACCGCGGAGGTTGTACGCCCTATGCACCACGAGGGTGAAATCCCTTCGAGGGAAAGTGTCTCGAGAGCCTATATGAGATTTATATGTCAGGACTGCCCCCTCACAGTGGCACATTAGGGGGCAGCCCTCGTAGCGAGCCTTCATCGCTCGCGCCGTATGGACGTGATGCGTCCTGGGGGTGATGGTTGGCCTTAGAATCCTTAGCCTTCTGGCTGCGAGGGCGTCTTGAACTGCTCGCCCTTGGCTGTGCCTTGCATCGTCCCGCACAAGGGAGGAGGACGCCCGTGGGAGCCCCAGGGCATGTGGGACGTTGTCCATCCCGGGGGGATGGCCCTGATCTCCGACGAGGGTGCTCGGCTGAGGCTCCTTCAAAGAGCAGATGAGTCGTCCATGTGATCATTGCCCTCCGGAGCCAGAGGAGGTTTCGTGGACTTGGAGTATTTTTTGGTAAGAGACATAGCCTTTCATCAATTAGCTATGTCCCCACGGTCGGCGCCAATGTTGTAGGTGTAAAAACCGAACACGAGTGAGGGAGTGGACGTCGGCCGTTTGACGGGCCATTGTCCACGAGAGTAAAAAATGACACGATTTATACAGGTTCGGAGGTCCGCCCTACTCCTGACGGTGGCCTACTAGGGGTTACCTTCGGAGAGGGAGCCTCCAAGGGCTCACCAGTTTGAATATACTTCTTTCTTGCTCAAGAGAGCTCTCTTTTGAAATGAGGGATATATGGGGTATCTATAGGCTCTTGTGCCTGTACAAATGACCAAAATGCCCCTTGGGGGATAGCTACACTATAAGTACAAGTGAGGGGTATTACAGCCTTCTCTAAGCATAATGGTAGTCCTGTGATTTGTATGTGTGTGTTTCCTGCAGAGCGGGCCCGTTAGTAGAAGGGTAAAATTATTCTTCCAACAGCCATTTTGATATTTATTTAATCTGTTCAATATATCGCATATGGCCCTTTCCTACGCATAGCTGTAAAGTTGAAAAGGGTAACAAGATCAGCATGTAGCCTCTGTAGTGGGACTACAAAAATGTACATGATTATACTACTTAAACTTAACAACCATCAATATTAGCAGGTCATAACTTGACCTGGTAGAAATACCAGCTAGTTAGATCAGCGCAGGCATCACCGCGTCAGGTTGTTTTATTTTCCTCATGTCAGTAATGGATTTGAAGTACATTTCTCAACTCTATCTTGTTGTGGAAAATCTTATAGAATTTGATTGATACAGATGGCATATCTGGAGGAATGGTTTTTATTAGAGAGGGATTATGCAGATTCTTTATCTGGAACTGTGGAAGCTCTAACTGCCACCATTCTGTGCCTTCCTGTTACTGATGGAGCAAAGGTTAGAAATAGCACATCATCTTGCTTACTTTTTTACATGTTTCTCTTCTGCGGATTAATTCACAGATTGTTCTTTACTCCTTTGTAATTTGCAGGCTGATATCCAAGATGTGAAAAATGCTGTTGGCTCTGCAGTTGATATCATGCAGACGATAGGGAGTTCAATATGTACTTTACTGGCCAAGGTGCTGTTTACTTTGAATTGCTTTCTTGTTTGTCTACCATTACATTTCCTCACAGTAATGATTATGGTACCTACATAACATAACCGGCACTCTACGAGCACCTTATGATTTCCTGTCCTGGTAGATTAAAAAGTGTACAGGGAGCCTTCTCTCCTAGGAAGCATAATAAAGTTTTACAAATCCCAAGTTGTCTGATCTGGAATGGATTGTTGGATTGGCATATCAAGTGTCAAGTTGTCAACTGTTCATGTCGATTAGGCTGATGCTAGGCAATCATTTCCCATATTAGATGACTTTGACAACCTTCTCAAGCTTCTGAAGCATAGGAGATTTCTTATATAATTTTGTCCCTTCTTGAAGGTCTAGCTCTAGGATAAGTGTGTGTTTGTTTGTCTTACTTTCTACTTGGGTTAAATTGGAGACGTTACAGAATTAAGCCATCTCACAATTACAAACGTCTTATTAGTAAACTTTGTGCCATGACTATACAAAAAATACACCTTGCGAATCGTTTCATGTACTTTTAACCATGCTTGGCGGCTTTCATAAGAACGGGAAAACACAGCTTGTGAGAGGCATAAATTTTATGACAGATATGTTCTGAGATGCTGCATAGTATATTGTTTCGTTTGCCTGAAATCATCTGCCATTCTGCAGCAATCTGGGACAAGTATTTTGGTGTCTGACCTTGCCAAAAGCGCCACGCAAGAACGCTCTCTGATGGAGCAGTCCAGAGAATTGCTGTCCACACTTGCATCAATGCACGTAAGTAGTACAATCTGCTCGGATTCAGTTCAAATCCAGAAGCAATTATTATAACACTTCTAAGTTGTACCTTTCAATTATGATCAAACAGGTCAAATACTGTAGCCTGCAAGGGCAACGAGTACAGACAACTCACAGGAGGTTCATGCAGTCCTAGTTCAGACTACCCTTAACTAACTAACCAAAGAGTGTAGATGCATCTGCAAAATCTGATCATCTAATGGCTTGCTGCGCGCCCACTGAGCGATCAGACTCTTCTGAAGAAGCTATCTCGGTCCGTTGATACAATCTAATCAAGTTCCAGTGCTCTTGTCACGGTTGTGGTTCGCTAGGTTCTGATTGCTGAATTGAGCTAAGCCAAGCCTACGCAGAACCGATGAAGTGCAACGTGTATATAGATGTAGTTTTTTCTTTTGTTGGTTCTAGATGAACATTAGGTCTAATACTAGTTAGATTGGGTTCTTTTTTGTTCATCAGATGACCTTCTGCACGCCATGGCAATGCAATATATCTTCTAGTTGTACTCCATTAATTTTCTTCTCTGCCTTGAAAGGAGACAGATTATTGTCAACCCACCTGGTTGTACTCTAGGTTGACGCTATTCATTTCTTGTTCCCGTGGAATATTCAGCTGTACCATATAAGTGTGAGCAGAATCAAAATCTTGGAACCAGAGAAAAATCCATCTGGCGGCCAGTAACGGTAACTGAAAAAAAAAACCGGTCAAAATTCAAAAATGAGAAATTGAATTTGCAAAGTTTTAAAACCAGTAGCCCCTCAAAACCAGAAAAACTGTTTCAAAAAAACCGGAAAAACCGTTACTAAAACCGGAAAAAAAACCCCAGAGAAAATCAGTTGGGACTTGCTTATACAATAATTCAGACATATTTAGCTCATATAATAAGTAATCTATTATGAAAAGGCCTAAACTAATATAGAAAGTGCATTATGCAGTCATAAATTTAAAGTTCAAAAATTTTAGACTGTTTTTTCCCTTCCGGTTTTTCCGGTTACCACCGGTTTTTTTTCTTCACTGGGAGCCCAGCGAAGTGCAATCATATTACAACTTGGTGGCTGGAGAGTGGCGACCGAGATGAGTTAACTGAACTGAACGGCGGGTGCATGAATGAATCTAACAATTGGAGTGTATAGTACGGATCATATAACGCCAGCTCTGAACGCGAGATATAACAGCGATCCCTTCTTTTTGAGAGAGAACAACGTTTCAGAGCAACATAAATGGCGCACTTCACTGCGGTCGCGGGCACGAGGGGGATACGGGATAGCCATTACAACACTTGCTGCCGTGCCCAGCTGAGATCTCCGTTGCCGTAGGGCACGTACGAACGGTTACATCAGAAAGCTTCACCACGCCCAGCCCAGGGACCATGACGACGCGACGCCCGTGCGTGCCAGCCAACGACGGCGTCAATTGATGGAGAAGAGCACGGCACAACCGACACAAACGTAACGAGGCATGCTTTGGCACTTGGCAGCCGTACTACCAGCTCGATTGTTCCACCAGGGATAGAAATCATTGTGATTGGTTACTTGGTGCCTCTTGATCTTGCTACAGCATCTCATTCATGCGATAAAGCCGATAAATCTGGGAAACATGGATGGGTTGATGTACTGACTCTTGATGTTGCAGGTAAGATCAGAGAGGGGGAAAAGGAAGCAATCCAGTGCCTATATGTATGACATGAAAATGAAACCAAGACAGTAGAAGCATATTTGAGATGAGTGTAGAAAGAAGTAGATGGTTCCTCTTTTTGTTGGAAGATAAATAAGTGCATGATTTATAAAAAGGAAAACAAAATTATGCACAAGAAACGACTAAATAGTACATCTTTGAGTTTTGTAAGAGAACCTGGTATGGTTCAGCAGCTGTGGGAAAGTGCCAAATTCCTATACCAGAGATTGCATATTTGATTCCTGTAAAGGTGAAGAGGATAAGGGAATATAACAGAAGGAACAAATCTGGCTGTCTTAACTCAAAACTCAGTTCAGATATTCCTGCGCTTGGCAGCATATAGTGCAGATAAATTACCTGTTTGCTGTGTACCATCACATCAACAAGCACCCAGCATCTGATCTGCTCACAATAAAAGAACAAGGCTACAACCTTGATGCTTAATCTGCAATTGGAGTCAGGCATGAGATGCGATGAATCAAATGAGATGATGGAAGCCATGGAGCTCACATTATCAGGAGTCAGGAGAGCTATATATTTTCGGTACCTTTGGTTGCGGAATCCAAAAACTCTGGACCTTGCTTCCAGATGCACTGAAGACCTTAAAAGGGAAAAAAAATCCGGCAAGTGTATTTCTTACTGATACATAGATTGCAGTGCTGATAAATGAAGCTTGTACCAAAGATGTCGTTACAGTATAACTCTTAGAAGCTGCTTAAATGCTTGAATTTCGGAACCAGTCAATGATTATAAGATAGCATACATGAGAAATAATAGGCAGTTCAAAGGTAAAACAATTGAGCACTTAATGTTACTTTGAATGGCCAAAGAGTTCGAAAAATGTGACAACTGTGAAACTCAATGTTTTGCCGTGATCAATCTCATGGATTGTATTCAGTATATATAGAAGAGAATTACAACAGCCTAAGGAATCCTTAGGTTACGCGATATTCAGTTACAGAGATTGCGGAACCCAACGAATCAGGGATAGGATTCTATACAATGATCCTAACCAATTATATCTTATCTCATTCTATATTCTTTAACATTCCCCCTCAATCTGAACCTCTGTTTAGTAGGTTAAGATTGCGAGAGATTTTGTTGAAAGTTTGCTGCGGCAGTGGTTTTGTAAATATATCAGCTAGCTGATCAGCAGTGGATATGAAACGAACTTCAAGTTGTCTTTGTGCAACTCGTTCGCGTACAAAGTGGAGTCCACTTCAATGTGCTTCGTTCTCGCATGGAAAACTGGATTTGTTGAAAGGTATGTTGCACCTAGGTTGTCACACCAGAGAACAGGAGGCCTGGACGGATGTATCCCCAATTCTTTCAGGAGCGATTGCATCCATATTAGTTCTGCTGTTGCATTGGCCAGTGATTTGTACTCTGCTTCCGTGCTTGATCGGGAGACCGTGGACTGCTTGCGGGAACTCCAAGCTACTAAGTTGGCTCCAAGCTATACTGCAAACCCATTTGTGGAACGTCGATCATCCGAACACCCGGCCCAGTCTGAGTCTGAAAAGGCGCTCAACAAGTATGTGCTTTCTTTCTGTATGAGTAGCCCGGTGGTTGAGGTGCCTTATAAGAATCTCATAATTCTTTTCACTGCTGCCCAGTGGATGTCTATTGGTGTTTGTAAATACTGACATACGCGATTTACCGCAAATGAAATATCCGGCCGAGTGAGTGTCAAATATTGTAATGCACCAACAGCACTGCGATACTAAAAAATTTCATTTTCATCAAGAGGTGTACCTTGTAGCTTGCTTAATTTCTCAGTACTGGACATTGGACTAGTGACCGGCTTGCATTTATGCATATTCATCTGCATCAACATATCTGAGATGTATTTCCGCTGAGTTAGCAGAATGCCCTCCTTTGTGCAATTAACCTTAATACCCAAGAAGTAATTGAGATTGCCAAGATCTTTGATGGCAAAGTCACTCATCAGCTTCCATATTAGTGATGTGATAGCCTCTAAAGAAGTGCTTGTGATGATAATACCATCCACATACACTAGCATATACATTGTAACACTAGGAGCATTGAGTATGAAGAGTGATGTATTTGCTTTGGAGGAGATAAACCCGAGTTCTTGTAACCGTGTGCTGAGTCGAGAATACCAAGCCCTTGGTGCTTGTTTAAGTCCATAGATGGCCTTGTCAAGTTTGCACACATAATCAGGATGTTCTTGATTTTCAAACCCTAGAGGCTGCCGCATATAAACTTCCTCTTCGAGTTTTCCATGTAGGAATGCATTCTGAACATCAATTTGCCTCAAATGCCATCCCCTTGCAACGGCAATGGATAATACCGTCTTGCCTGCATGGTTGGCTTCACTCTGAGACTAAAGGTCTCGAGTAATCAATGCCATGTCTCGATGGAAACCCTTAGCAACAAGGCGGGCTTTGTATCTTTCCACCGAACCATCTGCCTTTTGCTTCACTTTAAAGACCCATTTGCAATCAACAACATTCTTACCATGTTGATGTGGAACGAGATGCCATGTTGAGTTCTTTTGCAATGCCTGAAACTCTGATTCCATGGCATCTTTCCATCTTGAGTCTTTTAGCGCTTCGATGTGATGTACTGGTTCAGCATGTTCAGTATTCTCAGCAAGATACACACGTTTGGATGTTGAGTACCTCACCATGCCATCAGTGTACTCCTTCGGCTTCACCACTCCTGCTCGCAGTCGAGTTTGCATCGGATGGCTTATTGCTCTCGTAGTTGCAGTGGCTTGTTCACCACCCGTCAGTTGAGTACCCTGTTCACCATCCGACAGTGAAGTATCTAGAGGCTGTCCGTCTGCAAAAATTGTTTCTGCACTAGAATCATTAGTAGTTACAGGGTCACTTCCACAAGGACCATCTTCTACTGCTGGTTCACTAGGGAAACAGTGTAGTGTAGATTTGATTGTTGTATTGTTAATGGGAAGAAGGATTGCAGAAGGAGAGTAGCTAGATGTTTGATTATCTTTCACAGAGGACATGGTGGCAAAAGGAAAGATATTTTCTTCGAAGATTACATCTCGGGAGATGTATATGCGTCCAGTACTTTTGTCCAAACATTTATAGCCTTTGTCTTTGTGTATTGGACTATAACCAACAAAGACACACTGCTTTGAGCGAAATTCAAACTTCTTGGTGTTGTAAGGTCTGAGGTTTGGCCAACAGGCACATCCAAAGACCTTAAGTGAGGAGTAATCTGGTGACACCTTAAAGAGATGTTCTAGAGGTGTACTGTTGTTGATGACACGACTTGGCATTCGATTGATGAGATAACAAGCAGTGATGAATGCCTCGTCCCAAAAACGCAAGGGCATAGACGACTGAGCTAGAAGAGCTAACCCAGTTTCGACAATGTGACGGTGTTTTCTTTCGGCTACACCGTTTTGTTGATGTGTGTGCGGACATGACCCCCGATGCAGTATGCCATTCCTTTTAAACATGTTGAGTGTTTGATATTCACCACCCTAGTCAGATTGGACTGACTTGATTTTAGTATCAAGGAGACGCTCAACATGCTGTTGCAATTGAACAAAGGCATGATAGACATCAGATTTGTGTTTCAAAAGGAAAACCCATGTAAATTTACTAAAATCATCGATGAAGCTTACATAATACTTATATCCTCCGACAGAGCACCGTGCTGGTCCCCATACATCGGAGTGCACAAGTTCTAGAGGACTTGAAGATACATGGGTAGCTGAATAAAAAGGCAATTGATGACTTTTTGCTTGTTGACAAGCGTCGCACACACTAGATTCTTTATTTGGCGAGTAATCTAAGTTACTGGTCCTGAGAATTGTGGAGATAACTGGGGTGGCTGGATGTCCAAGGCGCCTGTGCCAATGTTCGGCGGTAGGCCTGGATGCAGAGAAGGATGATCGGCCATGTTTCATCCCGGGAAGAGGGTATAACCCTCCCTTACATTCCCCTTGAAGTAGAACCTTCTTCGTGAGGCGATCCTTAACAAGGAAGAAATTTGGATGAAATTCAAAATAGACATTGTTATCGGAGGCAAATTTGTGAACTGATAAAAGATGTTTGTTGATGTGAGGAACATGAAGGATATTGCGCAAGTGCAAAGAACTAGTTTTACCAGCAATAAAAGAATGACCAATGTGAGATATTGACAAACCTGCACCATTTGCAACTTGAACTTGATCTCCTCCATGATAGCGTTCCTTCACAGTTAGCCGATCTAGATCACTAGTCAAGTGATCCGTTGCTCCGGTGTCAGCGTACCAATTCTGATCTATCTTGTAGGAGGTTGCATTCAAAGGTTCACCCATCACCCCCTGACCGATGCTATAGTCCGTTCTCATGTCCACAATGTCCTCTATTATACCATCCTTCCCAGATGCACTAGTGATCTTTTGCAGTTGATCATTATGTGAAGATACATCCAAGATCTTGTAAAATCCTGGACCCTCTGAAGGTTTGCTCACAGATCCTTGATCTGCAGTGCTATCAGGATCCATATGAGTGATCTCCTCCATGTAATTGTCCTTCATGAATGTACCAATCGTCTCTTCAACAGTACCATTAATCACAGGTGAACCAGCGCTCTCCTGCGATTCAGCAGTTACCTTCTTCTGGATCTTATTGTTGTCTATAGGTTTAACAGCCTCCTGCACTTCCACAGGTTCAATGGACGCATAGGAAGTTAGTGAATAAACTTCTCCATTCTTCATCTCTGCATGTGAAGTTTCCTCCAGTGCAGCATTCTCTGCAGATGTATTCATAATCTCAGTCATAGCATCCTCTACAGGTGTGCTGATAATGTCCTGCAGATTGACTTCTGTCATGGACGTATCAAGAGGATATTCTTGCTGATGCACATCCTCAGTCCAGTTGCTGGTGCCATCTCCTGTAGGAGGCCCTAAATAAGGTGTTCCTCCTGCAGGTTGAATTCTCCTCATTTGATCCAATTGTAGTATGGTATTTCCTTCCACGTAATCATCAGTAACCTGTTCCACCTTTGTAACAGTAGCTGAACAGAATCTGCAAAAATTGAACAGGTCGCGGCTGATTTAACCCTCTCATTTCCCATTCCAGTTGGAACAACAATTTGCATAACCTGCAGTGAAGTTGAGGACAGGTCACAGAACCATGTGTTGCCGCTTGTAGTTTAAGTGGCTAGGTTCATTAGGGCATGGTGTGAGAGCAAACTGCTTAGCCTTATCCATTTCAGCAGTAATGTACATATCAATATCATGAAGTGATTTTTTAACCTTCTTCCCGTCGATTTCATCTGATAACAATGGTCTAATTCGTCCCTGCACCGTACTTACCAAATCAACCTGTTCATGGTCAAATAAATTTGTTATATGCATATAATTCACACAGCAAGAGTACAAATTTCATTCTAAATTTCTTACCAGAACTCTCTCGCTATGCCCAGAAAACTGATAGGCAACTGGAGTGGAGATCCATCGACGTGTAATCTGCCAATACCATTCTAAGTAAAAATTCCTTGCACGAGTAGGATCTGAATTCCCGGTATTCTTGCCTCAACTGGGTCTGGAATGTGCCGCATCATTCCAAATTGTAGTAAGGCGTGATCAGGAACATACATTTCCACTATTTGGAAGCAGATTAATGGAGCCCTTGGTCGCCAAACCGCAGATCCAAATGTGCATATCGCAGGCAGCCCACCAATCAGACTTGGTGTGTATGGGTCCCATGTGATCTAGAGAACATCCAAAGATACAGCGATAGAATTGTGCTTGTTGTAATGTGCATGACAGAAGAAATATATTTTTCTGTAGTTATCAAAGTCATCCCTGACAATCTGATATAGTATCAAGCCTATGCCTGTAAAACTCATGGTCCATGGACCGGACATTTTCACGGTTCTTGAAGGGTACATTCCATCTAGTTATGAGATGATGTTCATTTCAGGGAGAATAAATTGAAATAAAGGAAAGTGCTTACAGAACAGTCTGAGCTCAAAAGAACCTGCATCCAAGGGGCTGGTCATTGGTTAGAGCCTTATTCTCCAATCGTTCAGGACGGCCTATCTGGATATGCTCCCATGCCCATATCTGCAATGTGTATGGATTTAACAGTAGTTCCTGTATTAAATGAAAGTGAAAGTTCTACATGACTGGAGGCATATACTACCTGAAGAAGAGTGAGAAAGGCACAGCAGTTAGCCTTGCCCTTCATGCTGGCCTTTCCAAGTTCTCTGTAGAGGTGAGCAAGAACAGCAGCCCCCCAGGCCATCTCTCCTGAGGCATCAAAATCACGGAGCAGTGCCAAGTATCTTAAGTGCACTCGAGTCCCACTTGGGTCAGGAAATAAGCTGCAGCCAATTTGGTACAGTATGTAGGCTCGTGTAGCATGCTCTATATCAGACTGATTAGCTCCTTCTGGCAAGTTTTTAAATGTGTCATGCAACCATGCAATGTTGATAGAACCACCTTTGATCTGTGGAGGTTCTTGGCCTAGCAGCTCTAAGCACAATAGTTCCCAACGACAGTCTGTTAGGCCAGTGACAGGAGTACCATGTACACGAAGTCCAGTAAGAATGGCCACATCCTTCAAGAGCACTGTCATCTCTCCAAACCGCAAGTGAAAGGTCTGTGTTTCACGCCGCCACCTTTCAACCAATGCATTTAATAATGCATGGTCCAATTGAACCCTCTTCAAGAAAGGCAGGTGGTAAAATCCTTATTTTCATAATCTGGAAAATATGGAACGAACGTAACTGTAGAATCTTCAATAACAAAGCCAACAGTCCGGTAGAGCTCCTAGCGAAGATCAAGGAGGAGGGTAGAACTTGGTTCCTAGCGGGAGGCAAATGTTTGGAGTTCTTCAATATTCTGTAATTAAGGCCTAGTAATCCTGTAATGCTGTTACTTCGCGGCTCGCGTTCCGCCCTTCTTTATTAATATAACAGGCAAATCTTCTGCCGGTTGTCATTCAAAAAAAGAAAGGCAGGTGGTAAAATCCAGCTTGCTGCAAAATCACAAGCATTCCTTCATGTCTCACCTCCCATTGGTTAAGTCTTGTGCCATGTTCGATAAATCTAATAGGTTTGTATACCTGCATTTTTCAGGTGAAGTGGGCGACAACCAAATGAGGTCAATAACTGATAATTGAGCATCTTCGTGGGAAAACTTGAGGAAAAACTCTAAACTGTTACCTTCCCAACAAATATAGATTCTGATTTGTGAAGCTCCTGCTCCACAAGGACTGATTTATCAACAGGACCAGGGAGCCTGATACTCGTTGCGTTGGCGAGATCTTTCGTCTATGGGGAACATTGCAAAGTGTTAACCTCGACGAGGGTCAGCAAGATAGGATTATGTGGCGCTGCGAAGCCTCAGGGCACTACTCCGCCAGGTCGGCCTACAAGGCTTTCTTCTTGGGCTCGAGCAGGTTTCCCAGTGCGGAGGCTATCTGGCAGGCGCGGGCCCCCCCTGAAGTGCAAATTTTTCGTGTGGCTAGCAATCCATCGCCGTTGCTAGACGGCAGATCGCCTTCAGCGTCGTGGACTTCAAAACCACGTTGCTTGTGTTTTCTGCGGTCACTCCCAAGAGACTATCGACCACCTTCTCATTGGATGTGCCATAACTTCTCATGTCTGGACACACTTCCTAGCGCCCATGAGGTTGTCGGGTGCTGTCCCTATTGGGCAGCCCTCGTTCCAAGACCATTGGATTTCCGCACGGAGTTTCCTATCTCCGCAAGCAAGGAAGGACCTGAACTCTTATGTCATTCTAATTTCTTGGATGCTCTGGAAGGGACAGAACAGCAGAGTATTCAATAGCGAGGCGAGTCCCCTGCATCTTTTGTTACAGCGGGTCCATGATGAGCTTCTACATTGGCGCATGGCAGAAGCTAGCGGTCGGAAGGCGCAGTGTACGGGGAGCAGTTCTCCTTAGGACCGTGTGGTTGTAGTTGTTTTCCTTTTCCTTTTAATTTTCCTTTTCCCCTTTTGTCCTTTTCTTTTTAGTTTTGTTTTCGTTCGATCCTAGTTTTTGTGTCAGGTCTACCAAGACCTTTACATTGTAGCTTTATCCTTCTACTTTAATGAAATAATATGCAAGGCTTTTACACGTTCTTGGAAAAAAAACAGGACCAGGGTCTAGGTTCTGCCCCATCTACAGTGAGTAGAGAATAGTTAGTTGTAACAGCCCAAAATTTGAATTTTTGTTAGAGTTTAAAACTTATTTGAATTTGTGAATTTTCTGAAATTTAAAAACTATTGTTTAAATTGTTGAAAGCTAAAAAGAAAATTTAAATCCAAAATCTATTATCAACTTTAAGTTAGAATTATTTTATTTGAGTCCAGTATAATTTTAGAATCATCCAGGAATTTTCCTAGAATTTTTAGGTTTAATCTGCTATTTTCTGGAGCCTAAATGAATTAATCAGAATATTCAAATTAGAAAATCAATTTAAAACTCGGAAACAGTCATTGGGCCGAAAGTCTCCCGTGCGGCCCATTTCGTTTTTCTTTTCCGGCCGCACTGGCCCGCCCGCGTCACACTTCCTCCACCGCATGATCTCAATCTAACGACCAGCCTGCTTCCACGTCCCCAAGCTATCTCGGCCGTCCGATGCCGATCCAACCCCGCACCTTTGTCTTCCTCCTCGTCTCCGTCTTCCTCGCGCCGCGCGACAGACCGCGCCGACTCCGCCATTTCATGGCAGGCGGCTTCGCCAACGGCACCTCTCAATCGCCTCGACCCGCGCTGCAGCAAGACGAGACTCGCGCCCACGCCGCCACGAACCCCACCCTTTCCCCCTTCTCGCGGCGGCGCGAATCATTGCAACCGTCACCCACGACCTCCACGTCGTCGCGCCGCCTAGGACCGCCCCGGCCCCTATAAATGGGAGCCCCGGGTGCGCAAGCATCCCCTCACCCCGCCACCATCACTCACTTCTCCTCTTTTCCCCTCTGTGCGCCGGAATTGGAGATCGTCGCCGTCGGCCACCGCAAGACGTTGCCGTCGATTGCGCCGCCGTCACTGCCTCCGCGTCCTCGCCGTTGCCACCATCGGCATCGCCGTCTTCACGCGATCCCGGTGCGTACCTCGCCCTCGCCGGAGGACCCCGGGAGCTCGTCGCCGTCGACAACCCGAAGCTCGCCGCCGCTTCTTCGTCGCCGCCGGCCACCTCCGTCTTCTCCTCGTCGCGTGGGTGAGCGCACCAGAACCCTCACGTTCCCCTCTTTCTCCTCGTACCCTCGCCGGGGTCTAGATCGCCGCCGTTCGCCGGTTCATTGGAACCCGAGCGCCGCCGCCGTCGAGGTCTACGTGGCTCGTCCACGTCAGCGCCACCGTGGCGCCACCTCGCAGCCACGTGGGCGCCACGTCAGCCCTAGTGCTGACATGGTAGCCACGTCACACACACGCGCGCCACCTCCTATAGCTAGGGTCCCGTGGACTTGGTCCACATGGACCGTGTCTCTAACACGTAGGCCCCACTGTCAGAAATCATTTTAAATTAATTTAAATTCTGAAATTCCACTGCTGGCGTCACCTTGCAAATAATTAGAATTTCTTTTAGAAAAATAATTAGGAAATTGTTTAAATAATGATTTAGGATTAAATTTGTAAAGTTCATAACTTTTGCATCCTAACTCCAAATTAGATGATTCAAATTGCTAAAATCTTAGAAAATTATTATCTAACTAAATAAAATATAGTTATTCAATTTGGAGTTCAGTTTAGTTCTGTTTTAGAATTTAGAAATCCATTTAAATTCCAAATTTAGATTAAAATTTGTAAAATTCATATCATCTCAATTCCAACTCCAAATTTAGTGAATTAAATTTCTAAAATTTTATAAAAATATTATCTAGCTTAATAAATTAAAATTTGTTTATTTGGAATTAGTTTAAACTGTCATTTTTAAGTTAAAATTATTTAAATTGCAAATTTAGGATTTAAACTTGTAAAATTCATATCTTTTATTCCCTAATTCCAAATTGAGTGTTTCAAACTTATAAAGTCTTATAAAATTATTATCTAGCCAAATAAAATATAATTATTTTATTTGGAGTTAGTTTAAACTGCCGTCTTAATTTTATTTGAATTTCAATTGATTTGTCGTTTTTCCACGTTTAGAATCTGACGATTAGGGAATTTGATTCTTCCAAGAATTAGAATTTCAAGACTTCAGCGAAGGCAAGTTACACTTTGACCATGTTGCACCTACTATGTTAAAGTTATTTAATTCAGTTTTAAAATTATTATTGCATGCATATTTTTAGTCAATTATTTTAATACCTTGTTTAAATGCTTAGTTATTCCATTTGTTGTTGTATGGCCAACTTTGAATATTGAAATGTCATCCTTGTCACCATAGATAAATTGTTTGGAAATGCTTAGCAAATGCTCAAACCATGATTTTGATTTTGGGAGGATTTAGCCAAGCCAAATCATTACAAATTTGTTTAAACTTGAACCTATGGTATTGTTTTACCATAGTGTTATTGTAAAGGGGTTTTACTAAATAAAATAAAGATGGTTTGGACTTGGGCGTAGCGGATGAAAGGTGGGTGCGAGTTTATGCACGGGTTTAATCTGGTTAGGATTAAAGCCGTGGTTTAATTGGAAAGACGCCTGGCCGATTAAGGACCGCCTTTGGCGTTCATTTGCTATGCCAAAACGTACCACCACATGTCTGTATGGGAAGGACTGGCTTAATAATTTGGGATACCTCATAGATATTCGTGCCATGTTGTATGAGTGGGTGTTGGTTAGACAGTAGTCCCACATGGCGCAAGAGGGGCTCCGGAGGATGGTTAGTCCAATGGAAGCGAAACCTTAGCGGGCATGAGTATTGTGAGGTAGATCATTATAACGGCCTTGTGATATTTGCTCACACACGCCTTAGGAAGCGTGGATTGGCCGACACAAAGGGTATAATATCTCGTGTGGGTAAAGCTGTACAAACTCTCTGAGTAGAAAACTATTGAATAACGCGTCATGATCATGGACATGCTAGCAAAGCCACTTTGAGTTAGACTTGTTTTTGGTTTTAAAAGTGATTTCAACAGATGTTTTCAGGATGGTTAGTCCTGTGGAAAAATTGGGCGGTTAGCCATTGTGACTGGAGGATATCCATCACCTTTCTTGGAGGTTATCCACATTATTCAATTGTCATTTAAAATATGATTTTAATTACTGTATGAAAATGGCCTTGCAATCTATTATGATTATTTAAATTAAAACTGCTACTTTACGCAAAATAACCCTGCCAATGTCCTTTGTTTACCTTATGCATGCATTACAATTCCATATTGGGTGTAACTTGCGAGCACGGTAGTTGTGCTCATGCTTGCTTTATGCAACAAAATTTCAGGAGAAGACTACTATCAGGACGGTGAGGACACCGATGCCTAGGCTACGCCCCCAGACGATTGCCTGTGGCGGATCGTTCTGGCCTACTACTATCTTTTTACTTCCGCTGTGTTATTTACTCCTTTATTTGGCTTCATGCCCATTTGTATCGAACTCTGATTTACTATTAATGCAAATGCGAGATTTGGTTATGTTATCATTTTTGTAACTGTGTACACCGGAAATACTGGACTGGTGAATGAACACAGAGGGTTCGGGATCTTTCGTTCTCGGGTCCGACATTAGTGTTGGTCAGTTAGCATTAGGTTCTAGTAAGAGTCCGAGTCCATAGTCTCGTATGAGTCCATGCTAGAGTCCAAGTGTAATCAAATCATTATAAATAAGGAGTGTGGGGGGATCTAAGAGACAACACACAATTATTCCCTAAATTTCTACCGTTAGCTTTGGTCATATGCCTAACGTAAATAATTACAATGACCAACAAAAGATGACTTATCACTTATCATCAATTCATACCCGTCAGTCTTGATCGACGCACAAAGCGTAATCTGAGATCTGGTAGAAAACTAATAGGAAATACACAAACATGAGATGGAAGAAAGCCAACATTTGTGTGCTAAACGCTAACTACGAACACACGGGCCACCGTTCGCCTGAGTCCCGTGATTAAGCTGCAAGATCCTAAATCACAAACTGCAATGACTGAGCTCAAGTGGTAAATGTTAGGAATAACAACTTATATTTTCAGGGGGCCAAAGGGCCAGTATATATACACAAAATACAGGTGGTGAATATGCAAATAACCCCTCATAACAATAGGGAATAACACACTATACACATATCTCTAACACCCCCTCAAACTCATGGTGGATCAACAACACTGAGTTTGGAGAGGTAGAAGCCATGCTGTGCTCGAGTCTGGGCCTTCGTGAAGAAATCTGCTATCTGAACATCTGAAGGCACATACTGAAGAGCAATCACCTAATCATGCACACAAGATCTCATGAAGGAAGCATCAACACCAATATGTTTGGTGAGCTCATACTTCACAAGATCACAGGCAATACTGATAGCACCTATACTGTCTAACAAGAGAGGAGTCGGTGTAGTGACAGGAACACCAAAATCCTCAAGTAACCACCGTAGCCAAGTAATCTCTGCTATCAAGAGAGCTATAGATAGCTCACAACTCAGCCTCTGCACTCGAACGGGACACTGCAGTCTGTTTCTTTATCTTCCAAGCAATGAGAGAACCACCAAGAAAAACACGATGGCGAGAGATAGACGAGAGGATCATTTGGCAGAGAGGAGGATCATTGGCGAGACGAGAGGATCGTGGCCCAAGTAGCATCCGAATAAGCTGAAGTCAGTAACGAGCCGGGCGTGGAAAGAAGAGACGGCGAGAGATAGTCCCACGAAGGTATCGCAGAACTTCGAAGAAGGTGGTCAGAGTGGACTGAGTGGGAGTGAAAACGAATCGACTCGAGAATGTGAACTGGATAAGTGATATCCGGACGAGTGACAGCAAGGTAGACAAGACTCCCAACAAGATGACGATAGCGAATCGGATCAGAAAGAGGCTTGCCATCAGAGAGTCAGAGGTGAACATTGAGCTCCATGGGAGTCTCAACAGTACGCTGATCAGTGAGAGAGGCGCGATCAAGAAGATCCTGAATATACTTCTCTTAGGACATAAAGAAACCATTTGGAGTGAAGTAACCTCAATCCCAAGGAAGTAACGAAGAGGACCAAGATCCGACATAAGGAACTGCTCACTAAGACGAGCCTTGACAAAGGCAATGTACTCAAAATCATCTCCCGTAATGATCATATCATCAACATATAGAAGAAGAAGAGTCCGACCACGAGACGAAGTGTGGACAAAGAGCGTAGGATCATAATCACTAGCTGAAAAGCCAGTAGCAGTGACCACAGAGGAGAAGCACTCAAACCAAGCACGAGGGGCTTGCTTAAGGCCATAGAGAGAGCGACGAAGGCGACAGACCATGCCCTTAGGAACAGAATACCCAGGTGGCGGATGCATGTAGACCTCATCACGCAACTCGCCATTAAGAAAGGCATTCTTGACATCAAGCTGAGAAACAGACCAGTGGTGAACAGACGTCACCGAAAGAAGAGTGCGGACAGTGGTCATGTGGGCCATAGGAGCAAAAGTCTCATCGTAGTCACGACCATGCTCCCGCTGGAAGCCACGAGCAACAAGACGCGCCTTATAGCGCTCAAGAGAGCCATCAGAACGAGTCTTAATCTTATAGTGTGGATATCATGGGGATATGCCTGAGATCTTAGGGTGATGTTACAATTGGCAATGTCGTTGACGGTTTGCCGAATCACGTGTTTTCGGAAAAGTTCCAAGTCTGTCAGGCCTTTGGCGGTCGGCCAAGCCATTTTGGCGGTCGACCGCCATACCGCTTGGTTTTCTTTACGAAATGGTCATTGGCGGTCGACCGGCGGTGGCGGTCGACCGCCATGGAGCGGTCTGACCGGCTTAGCCTGAGCGGTTTGACCGGCTTTGCCTGAGCGGTCAGACCGACCACTTTATGAATTGTGGATTTTGGAGCTGAGCCAAAAATAGAAGGTGTAGGCAAGTGAGAAGGTGCTTCTGTGCTTGGTCTCATAATTTTTTGGAGCTTCCAGGCAAAAGTTCTTTTTGATTGAAATTTCGAGAGAAGGTTCGGGTTTCTAGGTTGGATTTTGGCTAAGTCATGGGTGGCGGTCGAGCCGACCTTTGGTGGCGGTCGAACCAGCGAGGAGCGGTCGACCGGCCAAGGTGGCGGTCGACCGGTTTTGATGTGTTTAAATCGTCTTCGTGGCGGCGATGTTTGCTGTTAGGTCAAGTTCATGGGTTTCATGGCATATGTGTTGCATGATGCATGTTTTGACTAACGTGGGTCAAGTTGTGAAGAACTTGTTCCGGATTCGTTTGCTTGTCTATTCTTTGTCGCGAGGTTGCTTGGTGGTCAACGACGGTCAACGGCGAGGATGATCGGGACTAGGCTTGGAGAGCCGAGGTCGAGCGATCGGCGATGCGGGTGAGGTCAATGAACTCAAGTGTAGTGCGAGAATGGACAAGGGTAACCGAACGGGCGGTTCGGTCCGACTGGTTTGGTCAAGCGGCGCGGGGGTCGGTGCAAGTGCCATGGTGGTTTCGGTGGGAGCCGGATGGGAGAGACTTGCCGAGCATGTAGAGAGTCATTGGATCAACCTACACGTGTGAAGCATGGATGTGTTTCACGAAGATGGGACTCGGTCTTTGCAAAAAGATCGAGAAGGGGTATTTTGGTAATTTTACCAAATACTACCTTGGTGACCTAATGCCAACCCGCGGCGCAAGTCGGTGCGTCAAGAAGTGGATTAGGTCAAGAGATGAAGACGGCGCTTTAAAATGCGTGCGTGTGTGACCCGTTTGTTTTGGGCCTTAACGGGAGCCCATTAGGGTTACTCTTCTAGAAGGTCTAAGCCTCCACTATAAATAGAGGAGGGAGGTGGCTGCACACCCTCAACCCTTTCATTGCATTGTAAACCATAGTTTTGCTTTTGTGCTTAGGGAGAGGATTAGTGGAGGTTAGGGTTCTAGAGAGTTGGATTTGATTTCGTGCTCATGTATTGAGTCTTTGTCCTCCATTGATGGAGTGGTCAAACCAATACCATATCAAATCAATCCAAAGAAAGTTCTCTCAAAGATGAGTTCGTTTGCTTTCTTTCTCTCTATTTGATGATTTTGAGTCTTTCTTTGATCCACGAGTTTTTAGTTGGTTTCTTGCCGTGATCTAACTTGCTGCGACATGTGGGAACCCATCTAGGATCATCTTGATCATCAATCACCCACGAGCAAGTCTCTAGATCATATTTTGCATTTGGCTCGATTTTTGAACCTCCTTCGCTCAAACTGAAAAAGATAGAAACTTTGGCATGGATCTCTGAAATCTTTGATTGGAATAGGTTCCTAATATCTTTAGGAAGGTGTGGTTCAAATTTCGTGAAGTTTGGCCTTACGGATCAAAAGTTAGGTCGTTTTTCGTTTCGGATTGTCGGGCTGATTTTGCTGATTTTCTGTTCCTTTGTCAGAGCGGTCGACCGCCCATTCGAGGTCGAACCGCTAGGCAAACCGGTCGACCGCCCTGTGAGAGGTCGACCGCCCAACACTTTGAGATTTGAGTTTTGGTTATTTTTGGGTGTTTTGCTTTGGGGTTTGGATTGGATTCAATACTAGTCTTCCACTGTACTGGTATATTGATCTTCATAGCTTCCATAGCTATTGGAGTGAAATTTGTGTTGAATCCATCTGTTGTGAAAAAGTGAGCGTGCTCCTATTCACCCCCCCTCTAGTCGCCTTTTCGGTCCAACAAGTGGTATCAGAGCCTGGTTAGTTCAATCTTGATCTTAATCGGTCACTGAACTTGGCGATGGATAAGTACTCGACCAAGCCGCATGTCTTCGATGGGCTCGACTATGCCTATTGGAAGAATCGCATGCGAGTCTTCCTTGAGAGCGAAGGACAAGCTATATGGGAGGTTGTTCGATCTCCGCTCGTTTTGCCGAGTTGCTACGGCAAAGCCCGAGACCCTCTTGGCTAACAACAACAAGGCAAAGAACCTTCTATGTGCTGGGCTTGGTAGGCAAGAGTACGATAGGATTTGCAATCTTGCAACCGCACATGAGATTTGGCACACCCTCGAAACTTACCATGAGGGATCGTCCCAGATCAAGCAAGTGCGTCAGAATGTCTACAAGCAAGAGTACAACAAATTTGAGATGCGTCCTGGTGAGAGCATCGATGACGTCTTTACTCGTTTTAACAAGGTGATCAATCAGATGAAAGCTGTTGACATTGAGTACTCTTAATATGAGAATGCCACCCACCTCTTGGGTGCAATCAACACCAAGGAGTGGGAGATGAAGGCAACTGCCATAGAGGAGAACGTTGATCTCTCTAATCTCACTTTGGAGCTGCTTTATAGCAAGCTAAAAACTCATGAGATCAAGATAGGCGGTAATCCTAAGAAAGATAACATGGCTTTGGTGGCTGATCCTCTCAAAGAGACTCCTGATGGTTCTTCTGAGTCTTCTTCTGGTTTTTCTCTTGCGTGTTTATCTCGCTATTCAAGAAGAAGAGTTTGAGAGTCTTCTGAGGCCGATTTAGCTCTTTTAGCCAAGAAAGTCACACGGGCATATAACAATATCGAAATGTAAAGAGAGGTGGCCTGTGACATGCTATGAGTGTGGAGAGTTATATCACATCCGCCCAATCGTCCCAAGCTGAAAGGTAAGGGCAACCACAAGATTGAGAAGCTTTGCTGGAAGAAGCCTCAAGGGGCAAGCCCAAGTATGATCTTGCCAAGCTCATGAAGGTCGCCACCGGGTCCTTGCCGCTTTGGAGATCACCCATGAGCGATGTGGACTCGGGAGCGAGGAGGACAAGGAGGAGGAGATCCTCAAGATAAGAAAGGGAAGGCCAAGGACTTCACCCAATGTGCTTCATGGCCGACTCGTCGACGCCGATGACAACGATAAGGTACTTCCATCCTATGATGCCCTTTCTACTAGATGCGATAACATGTATGAGCAATTGCTTAGTCAAGATAAGGCTTTAGAGTTCACCATGGCTAGGAACAAGGATCTAGAGTCACAAGTCGAGAGTTTGAAATTAGAGCTTGTGAATGCTAAAAGTCTAGATGTTGATGAATGTTCATCCTGCCATGCTTTGCACTCCGAACTGTCTAAACTGCAATCTGCTCATGATATTGCTTTGCATCAACTTGAAAATGCTAGAACTGAGCTAATTGATGTTAAATCTACTCCATGTGAAAAATGCTTAGAGTCTAGCAAGTTGGATGCTTCTGGTAATGTGAAATCTAGCTTTTGCTCTTTCTGCTTAGAACGCGAACATGAAGTTAAGGATATTCTAGAAGCAGTTAGAGCTAAATTTGCCAAGCTTAAGGACACAATTGATTCTACATCTTGTGCCTCTTGTGCCGCCTATAAGCTTGAAGTTGCGCATCTTAAGGAGAAACATGCTAGAGCCATTAAGGGCAAGACTTGTGAATCATGTGCTAATATTGAAAAAGAGAATGCTTATCTCAAGGACACTTTAGAAAGATTCTCTAATGGTGAAAAACAGTTAAACATGATTCTAGATAAATCTAAAACTCCTTTTAAGAAGCAAGGTTTAGGATACAACTCTGCCCAGGACATGTCCAAGCCTAATGTCATTCAGGTCTTGGAAAATAGCTTAGTTGAATTTAAAACCCAACCTGCAAAAACTGTTTTTAAATCTGCAGGGTTTGTCCAACCTTCTTTTAAGGCAAAAGGTGCTTCTCCCAGTGGTACAAAATACCATTGCACCTATTGCAAGAAGAGTGGACATTTGGTTGAGTTCTGTTGGCGTAGGTTGAAGAACGCTAAGAAAAATATTGCTAGAATGTCATCTAATCAAACTAGAGCTTTTATGAGACATAGTCACATACAAAAGAAGAACCCTAGTTCAGGATTTGTTGCACATTCTCATCACCATGTTCCTAGACAAGATGCATCTCATGTTCGTGTTACCATTGCTCATAATAGAACTGCGAATAATGTCAAGGATAGCACATCTGCTTTGCATACTACTTCATGAGACGTGTGTCTCAATCTTGGGTTCCCAAGTCGCTTTTAACTAACCCCATGTTGAGACACATCGCTCTTTTGTTCCTTGATTTTCGAGGATTGGCGCGAAGGGGAAGAACACATGGTTAAATCGACTCGTGTTCACGCCACATGACCGGAGACTCAAGATGGTTCACCTCCTTCACGCGATCAACCGTAATGACTTCATCACCTTTGGAGATGATACACAAGGGCGCATTGAAGGAACCGGAGGATCGGGGTGAGCGACAAGTTCATTCTCAAGGACGTCGCGCTTGTGTCTAAGCTAAGGTACAATCTCCTTTCTGTCTCACAGCTTCTTGATGATGGCTACGAGACTCGTTTTAAGAAGAATGCCTATCGTGTGCTTGATTCTTTTGGTGAGCTCGTTTTTGGGATTTCTAGAGTTGGTAGAATTTTTGGAGCTGACTTTTCTAAATCACTTGCCGGATCTCTTAAGTGTTTGATTGCATCTTCTTCTGATGTCTGGCTTTGGCACCGACGTTTGGGGCACATTGGTTTTGATCATCTGACACGAGTTAGCGGCCTTGATCTCATGAGAGGTTTGCCTAAACTCAAAGTCATTATGATCTCAGTATAGCGCCTGTAGGCATGGCAAGCAAGTTGCCGCCTCACACCCGTCATTGACTATGGTTATGGTGACCGACGGACCGACGGTTGCTTCATATGGATCTGTTGGTCTGCTAGGGTTCGATCGATCGGTGGCAATTGGTACATTCTTGTCATAGTCGATGATTTTTCGAGATACTCTTGGGTGTTCTTTCTTGCTTGAAGGATGAGGCTTTTGATCATTTTCATGACCTTGTTCTTCGTTTGGCTTCGAACTTCCCGGTGCCTTGAGAGCGATCCGCATGACAATGGCACGGAGTTCAAGAATGCTTCTTTGCCTCTTTTGTGTGCCGCCGCAGATTGAGCATCGAGTTCTCTTCTCCACACGTCTCTCAACAAAATGGCGTTGTGGAAAGAAAAAACAGACTCTAGTCGAGATGGCTAGAACGATGCTAGATGAGTATAGCACACCGAGGAGGTTTTGGGCCGAAGCTATTGCTACAGCTTGCCATATTTCAAACCGTGTCTTTTTGAGACCGTCTTTGGGCAAGACTTCATATGAGCTGCGTTTTGGTAGAAAACCCTCTGTTTCTCACTTTCAAGTCTTTGGATCGAAGTGTTTTATTCTCAAGACAGGGAACCTAGATAAATTTGAATCAAGAACTTGTGATGGTTTATTTCTGGGTTACCCTGCTCATTCGAGGGGTTTTCAGGTTTTTAATGTTGAAACTAACATTATCCAGGAGACATGCAATGTCACTTTTGATGATACTAGCTCTAGAGCTAGATCCGATGTTTCAGGTGACTTACAGGTGACAGAGAGTATTTTTGTTGAAGAAGATGAGGATGAACTTGATACCGCTCCTCCACTTGTCGATGTTCCTATCCAAGTCGCCCAAGTTCTGAACCCGTGATTTATCGCTTCACCTCCAATTGAGGCTCTGCTGCGCATCTTCGTGCGTCGGCGAGACTGCGGAGGTCGAGGAGACGCTATCTCCCCCAGGCGCTCCTTTGCACATTCAGAAGCAACACCCTCCGGATCAAATGATTGGTAATCTTCATGAGCGAGTCACTCGCTCCAGGTATCATGATCCAAGTCTTTTCTCTTACTCTGCATTTGTAGCTTCTTTTGAACCCAAAGATATATCACATGCTTTATCTGATGCTAGTTGGGTCAATGCCATGCATGAGGAGTTAGAGAATTTTGAAAGAAATAAAGTTTGGAATCTTGTAGAACCTCCTAGTGGACATAATGTTATAGGAACCCGTTGGGTATTCAAAAATAAACAAAATGAGGATGGTTCTGTGGTTAGAAACAAGGCTAGATTGGTAGCTCAGGGCTTTAGCCAGGTTGAGGGGTTAGATTTTGATGAGATCTTCGCTCCTGTTGCTAGATTAGAAGCCATTCGCATATTACTTGCATTTGCTGCATCTAAAGGTTTTAGGTTGCATCAAATGGATGTTAAGAGTGCTTTTCTGAATGGTTTTATAGAGGAGGAAGTGTATGTTAGGCAACCCCCTGGCTTTGAGAATCCCAAGCACTCTGATCATGTTTTTAAGCTATCCAAAGCCTTGTATGGTCTTAAACAAGCCCTAGAGCACTGGTATGATAGACTTAAGACCTTTTTGCTTAAGAATGATTTTGAAATGGGAAAAGTTGATAAGACTCTTTTCATTCTTAGGCATGGCAATGACTTCCTGCTTGTTCAGATATATGTTGATGATATTATCTTTGGTGGTTCCTCTAATGCTCTTGTTTCCAGTTTTTCTGAGACTATGTCCAGGGAATTTGAGATGAGCATGATGGGAGAACTCAATTACTTTCTGGGGCTACAAATCAAGCAATGCAAGGAAGGGATCTTCATCCATCAAACGAAGTACACCAAGGATTTGCTCAAGCGTGGTTTCGGTGGGAGCCGGATGGGAGAGACTTGCCGACATGTAGAGAGTCGCTGGATCAACCTACACGTGGCAAAGCATGGATGTGTTTCACGAAGATGGGACTCGGTCTTTGCAAAAAGATCGAGAAGGGGTATTTTGGTAATTTTACCAAATACTGCCTTGGTGACCTAATGCCAACCTGCGGCGCAAGTCGGTGCGTCAAGAAGTGGATTAGGTCAAGAGATGAAGACGGCGCTTTAAAATACGTGCGTGTGTGACCCGTTTGTTTTGGGCCTTAACGGGAGCCCATTAGGGTTACTCTTCTAGAAGGTCTAAGCCTCCACTATAAATAGAGGAGGAGGTGGTCGCACCCCTCAACCCTTTCATTGCATTGTAAACCATAGTTTTGCTTTTGTGCTTAGGGAGAGGATTAGTGGAGGTTAGGGTTCTAGAGAGTTGGATTTGATTTCGTGCTCATGTATTGAGTCTTTGTCCTCCATTGATGGAGTGGCTGTAAACCAATACCATATCAAATCAATCCAAAGAAAGTTCTTTCAAAGATGAGTTCGTTTGCTTTCTCTCTCTATTTGATGATTTTGAGTCTTTCTTTGATCCGCGAGTTTTTGGTTGGTTTCTTGTTGTGATCTAACTTGCTGCGACATGTGGGAACCCATCTAGGATCATCTTGATCATCAATCACCCACGAGCAAGTCTCTAGATCATATTTTGCATTTGGCTCGGTTTTTGAACCTCCTTCGCTCAAACTGAAAAAGATAGGAACTTTGGCATGGATCTCTGAAATCTTTGATTGGAATAGGTTCCTAATATCTTTAGGAAGGTGTGGTTCAAATTTCGTGAAGTTTGGCCTTACGGATCAAAAGTTAGGTCGTTTTTCGTTTCGGATTGTCGGGCTGATTTTGCTGATTTTCCTGTTCCTTTGTCAGAGCGGTCGGACCGCTCATTCCAGTCGGTCGACCGCTAGGCAAACCGGTCGACCGCCCTGTGAGAGGTCGAGACCGCCCAACACTTTGAGATTTGAGTTTTTGGTTATTTTTGGGTGTTTTGCTTTGGGGTTTGGATTGGATTCAATACTAGTCTTCCGCTGTACTGGTATATTGATCTTCATAGCTTCCATAGCTATTGGAGTGAAATTTGTGTTGAATCCATCTGTTGTGAAAAAGTGAGCGTGCTCCTATTCACCCCCCCTCTAGTCGCCTTTTCGGTCCAACATATAGACCCACTTACACGTGATGGGATGAGAGTGAGATGGAAAAGGAACAAGATCCCAAGTACCAATACGCTCGAGGGCAGCAATCTTCTCCGCCATGGCATGCTGCCACTCAGGGTGAATAACAGCCTCCCGGTAGGAGACACGCTCATGAGTAGCTGCGCCAGCAAAGGCAAAACAGGTAGGGGGCCGAATCGACTGGCGATCGCGGAGAGCGTAGCGAGGAGAAGATGACCCATCAGGGGAAGATGGAGCATTAGAAGAAGATGGAACATCAGGAGAAGATGGCTCATCTGGAAGATCCTCAATACGAGGTCGACGAGTGTAGAAGAGAGGGGAAAAAGGTACTGTAGTGGGAGGAGCCTGATGAGTCGCAGGAGATGAAACAGGCGGCGACACCGACGGAGAGGCCACAAGAGGAATATGTGGAGACTCAGTGGGACGGGTGGACGAGGGCAAGATAGATATAGGTGTATCTGGAAATATAAAAAAGGACAGAGATTCCACAGAGGAAACCGAAGGAGAGGTAGGACGTGGGTAGAAGGGACGAGACTCGTCGAAAGTCACATCCCGAGAAATTCGCATCCTTCAACCAACAGGATACCAGCACCTATAGCCCTTGTGCTCTGCACTGTATCCTAGAAAGACACACTCAACAAACTGAGCAGTCAGTTTGGTGCGTTCTCGAGGAGCGAGGAGAACGTAGCAAACGCAGCCAAACAGACGAATGGCAGAGTAGTCAGGAAGAAGATCATATAGACGCTCAACAGGGATCGCACCCTGAAGAGCAGAAGAGGGCTGGATGTTGACGAGATAGATGGCAGTGGAAACAGCCTCGGCCCAAAAGTGAGGTGGAATAGATGCGACAATCATCAGTGCACGAGCCATCTCAAGGAGGTGACGATGCTTGCGCTCAGCGATACCATTCTGAGCATGAGTACCGGGACAAGAGAACTGAGTGAGAGCACCTTGCTCAGCAAGGAAGCTGCGCAGGTAACGAGAGAGGTACTCGCCAGCAGAGTCAGCACGAAAGACACGAATAGGAGTGGAGAACTGTGTGCGAACCATAGTGGCAAATTGTTCATAGATAGACAAGGCCTCACTACAGGAAGACATGAAATATATCCAAGTGCGGCGAGAGAAATCATCCATAAAATATGATATAATATCGATGACTCCCTTTCGAAATGAAGGGAGCCGGACCCCAAACATCTGAATGAACAAGATCAAATGGACGTTGAGACACCAACTCACTATGAGGATAAGGAAGCTGAATCTGTTTACCTAACTTACAGCCCTGACAATCTAAAAACACGTCTTCTGAGATAGACCCTAAAAGACCACGACGAACTAAGGATGACAGATGAGATCCACACAGATGACCAAGACGGTGATGCCACTGCTGGAAAGAGCTGGTAGACGGAGTGGCAGAAGCAGAGAGACTAGCGGCGGCGGTGGCAGCGGAAGGAAGGTGAAGCCAGTCAAGCTCCCAGAGACGCTGTGAGTCAAGGCACCGAGGGCCAGAACCAACCAGAGCTCCCGTGTGACGGTTCTGAACACAACAAGAATCAGAGTCAAGAATGACCCAACAACCAAGGTCAGTAATCTGCCCAGCAGAAAGAAGCTGCATGGTAAGATAAGGAACATGAGCAACAGAAGGAACATGAAAAGATGAGTTGTAAGAGGTCCTCGACCAGAGACAGAAAGAGATGCATCATCAACAGTAAGAACACTAACAGGAGAATCAAGAGGTGTAATGAAGGACAGAGTGGAAGAATCAGGAGTCATGTGAAAAGATACTCCAGAATCAAGAATCCACGGGGAGGTACCTGACTGTGTAGGGGGTGGTTTCTTAGTGCCCGAAGAGTTAGTAGCAGAACCTGTCGAGGGAGAACCTGAAGCGGAAAGCAAGCGTCGAAGTCTGGCTATCTCCTGCTCAGTGAGGGAAATCGCTAAAGAAGTCGATGTAGAAGCACCAGTGCCAGTACTAGTAGAAGAACGACGTGAAAGATGTCGCTTCTTCTTATAGCGCTATGACTCAATGTGGTCGACCTTATCGTAGTAGGAGTAGTGAGGACGGCCACCGCCAGATGGAGGGCGTCCACCACCACCTGTGGCAGCCGCTGGAGGAGGTAGTGTGCTGAAGTGTGGAGCAGGTGGTGTAGCAGGTGGATGAGCGGCGAGCATGGAGGGGAGTGGCATCAGACCAGCACCACTCAGACGAGTCTCCTCCGCGCGTATTTTGGTAAGAGCCTCTAGGAGAGTGACACGGGGGTGGCGTGCAAGGAGCTGGGTATGCCTCTGCTCGATCTCAGGACGAAGGCGAGTAAGGAACTCGTAGACCCGCTGAAACTCCAAGTCAGCATGTACAATTTAGGCAAAGACGGACAGAGGGGCGACAACCCGGAATGCGAGAGAGTCCAATCGATGCGACAATGAGCTCGAGCGTAAAAGCGTCAACAATAGCATCACCCTGCTGAAGAGAGTGCTCCTGGCGGACCACGAACAGGTACATGGCATCACCAGAGGGCTCGTAGCGCTGACGAAGGTGAGTCCACATCTGGAAGGCTGAAGGAAGTCCCACAACCTCAGAAAAGAACTAAGGCTGGACATTAGCAATGAAGACAGCAACAGCCCGAGCGTCGTCATCGTACCACTGAGTGTAGGCGGTCAGTCGATCCTTGTAGGAATCCAGAGCCTCTTGGTAGGCAGAGGTAGCCTCATCATCAACAAGGCGAGCGACCTCAACAAAGAATTTTGTCGTTTACCGTCGAGGCAACCTGACGGGCGAGGGTTCCGTCGGAGGAGTAGGGCAAGGGGGGCAGGTGACATCGCCAGAGAGGACACCCCAGAGACGAAGACCACGTATGTGGATGCGCATGTGAGGCACGACATCGGTGTAATTAACACCATCGAAGATCACCGGGCAGCGAGGGAGGGAAACGATGCCTATTGGTAGGCGGCGCTGGACGGTGCGGCGACCAAGACAACGAAGTCTAACAGGCGGCGCTGGATGGCGCGACGGTTAGAACGATATTTTTTTCCTTTTTCTTTTTTTTCCTTTTCGCTCGCTCGCTTACTTATGGGTCGGCCAACACTCAGCCCACAACAAGGAAGCAAGCAAGACGGGGAACTAGGGTTCCTCTCTGCGACGGCGGCGGCGATCCCGACTCGGCGGCTCATCGTCATGACGGCAATCCGTGGCGGCAATGGCAATTTATGGCGGCGGCACGCTTCTTTCTCGGCCTCGCGGCGTAAGGACGACCTCCTCACAAAGATCGCGGAGCTACGAAGGCCGGTTGAAGCGCCACTTGGGGCGGCGGCGCGAAGATCGCAGCCGCTTGGCGTCTGGGCGAACGAAAGTCGTCGGCCATGGCGGCGGGAGTCGCCGACGAGGTGAAGTCGAAGACGGAGTCGCAGGAGGCGGCTGAAGAGCGCGGCGGCGCGGGGGTTCTGCGTCGGTCGGCGATGCGGCCCAACTTTGCCGGAGCGGGAGAAGGCGTGAAGGGATGGAGGCCATTGCGACGAGCCACCAAGGGCGGCGGTCGGCGGGGATGTCAAGAGGGCCCCAGCCGTGCGTGACGCGGTGAATCCGACGGCGCGAGGCGAGGTGAATCCGGCGGCGCGCGACGAGGCGCGGTGGATCCAACGACACGCGGGCAACTGGAGGACGAGGTCGGCAGCAGAGGACGTGGCTAGCGGTGGCTTCAAGCCGCGGAGGGGAAGGGGGAGGGGAAGCCGACTGCGACAGCTAGGGACGGGAAGCCGCCGGCGACGGCTAGGGCAGAGGAGGATGAGTTGCGCGTTCGGGTGAGATAAACCTAATTGGCTCTGATATCATGTTAGGAATAGCAACTTATATTTCCAGGGGGCCAAAGGGCCAGTATATATACACAAAGTATAGGTAGTGAATATGCAAATAACCCCTCATAACAATAGAGAATAACACATTATACATATATCTCTAACAGTACACACTTATGTATCTTGCTGGATCCTACACTGTCCAACTAATTCACTTCAAAGTATGCGAAAGGCCGCTTGGTTTCCCCCACGCCACGCACATTTACCTACCACACGCTCAACCATAGAAATGGCCCTAAATGGCTAATTCACTTCAAAATCGAGCATACATACGACATGGACTGTCACATAGCCACAACGCAAGGACACGCAAACACGAATATTAGAAAAGAAAATGTGCATTTTTTCCCACTAGAGGGAAGGAAGGAGGTACGGTTTGGTCAAACTGACCTGCGCTCGGGGCGTTGCGAAGACGGCGGCGTGTAGAGGGTGAGTGAGGCGAAACCGGCGACTAATTTGCTCGCGGGCTCCGCGTTAAGGGAAGAGCCCCCTTGGACCTCGCGGGTTTGGACCAACACAACGCGCCGGCCCGAGTGGCCGAGTCCCGACCGCGCCGCACGATCGAATCACCGAAACGCGCCGCAAGCGGGCACCTAACCAGAGCCGCACGCGCCGGCACGACGCGAAGCTGAGATTTTACGTGAGCAAACCCAACCGCGGAGGGCCACGCCGCCACGGCCGGGACGGGGACGGGCTAACTACCGTGCCGTGCGGCGCGCCAACTCGATTGCCTCCCGGCTCTGCTAGTCGTGCGCCGCAGCTACACCAATCCACGGTCCACCCCCTCGCGCCGTAAATTACATGGCCTGGTACGCCCTGCGCAGCCGCCTCCTCCCCCTCGCCACCAGCGTCACCGCCGCCACGCCGCACCGCCTCCTCTCCACCGCGGCCGCGCGCCACGCCCAGCACCGCCGCCGCCGCCAGACCCCTACCGTCTACGCCACCGCGGCCACAGCCGCTGAGGCGCCGCTCCCCATGCCGCCGCGCATCGGCCGCGCCACGCGGCACCCCGGGGGCGCTGCTTCTGTCGCGCGCGTCTACGCCGACGCCAACTCCCAGCGGCTCAAGGAGTACTGGGACTACGAGTCGCTCGACATCCAGTGGGGGTAGGGACGGAGGGAGCTCATCCAGAACCTCCAGATGTGAGGCTAGGGTTTGTGCTATAATGTGGCTGAACGCCTGTGCGCGCGTGCAGGGAGCAGGATGGGTACGGGGTGACGCGGAAGCTGGGGAAAGGGAAGTACAGTGAGGTGTTCGAGGGCTTCCGGTCTGGGAGCGTCGAGAAGTGTGTTATTAAGATCCTCAAGCCCGTGAAGAAGAAGAAAGTAGGGCTTTACGTTTGCAACGCTTGGTTACTGTGATTGTTGCGTTTCTAGTGATTGTTTAACTTGCTATGGTTGGAATGTTAAAACTGAAAATGGCAAAATGCAGTGAGTAGTGAGTACTGTGTAGTAGAATTTTGAGTTGGATGGTGCGAATTTAACTTCTTACGGATGGCTACTAATCTCAGCTATTTGTGTTAGGTTTGATGATTGTCTAGTTGGCTAGTTCCTTCTACTATAGATGTATCTAGGATGCAAAGGAGTGTTGGGCAATGTGGTTTGGGTTAATACTTTAGTAGGTCGTTGGAATGTGGGATATTGTAGCTCCATGGGGTTGTTGTTTTACCATGCTTGTTGAGCATATTCCCAAGAAAAAAGGTTCAGTTTTAAAACTCAACGATATTTAATTTGGGTTTGTCCATGCAACTGTGCATATTGGAACGTTATGCTCTACTGCTTACTCCCAAATAAGAATTTCTTTCTTTGGATTAAATTGGCCAGATTCTAGTGCTTGATTCTTTTTAGGCTTGCTACCTTACTGGCTAGATGTGCCCGTTTTATGTATTTGCTGACATATGCCTCTTCTGAATTTTAGGACCAAGGACATTTCATTGGGGCACACTTTATGCTGATGTGCTCGTTTTATGTATTTGCTTAATTGCATGGAGGTGTTATCATTTCATATTTTACTGTAACTCGTGTGTCTTAGCAAACCTTTATGGTGATGCAGATAAAGAGGGAAATAAAGATACTTCAAAACTTATATGGTGGTCCAAATATTGTAAAGCTACTTGATGTTGTCAGAGATGATGAATCGAAGACGCCTAGTCTGGTCTTTGAATACGTTAACAACACTGACTTCAAAGTGCTCTACCCCAGACTATCGGATTATGATATCAGATACTATATTTATGAATTATTAAAGGCAAGAATCTGTACCACACCCTTCCTACATGATAATACTGATGTGTTATTTCTGCCATCTTGTTCATAGTGCATTTGTTTTGTTCTTAATTTTTGAAAAAAAAACAATTCTGTTGCAGAACCAAGGGATAATAGTATCTTGCGATGTTTGATTCTAAGAAGTTTTTTTTTACCTTTTGCCATCAGAGTGTAATTCCCCACTTACATTTTTCTCCAACATCATAGTGGATCTTAGGAGTTCGAACGAAGAGTTGCATGTGACCACTAACTAAGTTGATTTATACTCTGTGCTGATAATTTATTAATTTTGGACATATCATGGTACCAGAGATAGTTCTTAGATACCTTTCCTGTTTTCAGGGGTTGATAGAGTTGAATTGCGTCATGATGGCGCTTCTCATAGGTGTACCTATTTGACCAAGTTGGGAGGATAGGATGATCGTTGCCTGCATGGCATCAGCACATCTGTTTGGACAATCAATTATGAACTTGTGTCTGATTTAATCATGACAGTCCGTGTAGCATGACTAACGGAACCATGACTTGTAAATTGTAATGAATTTGGATCAATGAAGTCAACGGCAAAGTTTGAACTGCATTAAATCAGGCAAATATGGACTTCTGCACATGATCTGCAATATCACTGTACCTATTTTGTGAAAAGCCCATTTCGTAGTGTGTGCTTACAATTTGGGTGCGCAATGACTTAATAGTATGCCTGTAAAGAGAGCCTTACACCTCATATACCAATAGTCTGACAAAAGGGTTTAGTGATTATATGATAGGTAACTGCCAGACAAGGTTATTAAGTCGTAAAGTCGAGTCGAGTCGCAAGGGGACCGACTTGTCGACTTGGCCGACTAGTCGCGACTAGCCACAACTAGTCGGCAGACTACTGCTGCTATGCAATACTGCTACTACTACTGCTGCTATTACTAGTACTACTTGTAAAACAGAGGCGCAGACCAGCAAGCAAGAGGCCAAGAGCATTAAAGCAGAGTAGCAGTGCAAGCAGTTAGCAGAGAGCGCAGCGCAAGTGCGCAAGCCGCGCAAGCAGAGGGCGCAAGAGCAAGAAGAGGCAGAGCAGCGCAAGAGCAAGAAGAAGGCAAAAAGTAGAGCAGCGCAAGCAGAGGCACAAGCAGCGCAAGCAAAAGGCGGCAGGGCGCAAGAAGAGGCAGAGCGCAAGCATAGCCAGAGGAAGGGGAGGAGAGGAGAAAGGGGAGGAGGAGGGAGTGCTCACCATGGCTCGGCCGCTCGGGTCGACGGCGACTGGGGACTAGGGCCGAGGAGGTGGCGGCGCCGCGGCGGTGTTGTGGGTCGACGACGACTCGGAGTCAGAAGGGCCAAGCAGGTGGCGGCGACGGCGTGGATAGGGACAAGGGAGGCGGGGAGGTGAGGAGGAGGTGGCGGCGGCGCGGCGTCGTGTGGGCGGGGGTGGCGATGGGCTAGGGTTCCTCTCCCGACGGCGTCGTGGGGGAGTGGGGGAGCCGAATCGAAACTGGATCTGGTGTCCCTTCCCCTCTCTCGATTAGTTTTTGTTTCCTTCGCTGGCTGAGGCTGACGATGGGCCTAGGCATCCGACTCGCGCAGGCCGACTAGTCGCGGCTAGTCGCCGACTAGTCGGCAAGTCGTACGACTAGCGCTGCTAGTCGAGTCGCTCGCACTAGTCGGTGTCAGTGAGCCGACTTGTCGACTAGTCGACGATTAGTCGCGACTAGTCGTACGACTTAATAACAATGCTGCCAGACCAGCATATGTAGTATGGCTTTGACAGACTTTTGCCAAACAAATCTTTTTGTCAAAATTTGCAATATACAAACTTTACTAGCCAATGATATGGATACATCATACTGAACAAACATCTACATTTGTTACAAATTTTCTGTCATGGTACTTGGTCTTCCAGGCTTTCCAGCTATAAGATGTTTAAAACTTCAAATAAAGCACTGAATGATCTGTTTAAGAATGTGGTGGATTCTAAAAACACTTACCAATTGACAACCATACTCCACCCCATCTCCACTGCCCCCACAGTCCATTTAGAATCACTCAAAAGTTTACTAGATATGGCAAATATTTGCAATTACTACCTGATTCCACAGAGCAGCACACCAACCCTAAACAGAGTCTAAGTCTAGAAGAGGCAAAAACACACATATACCCTTTATATGTACTTTCGAACCACGATATATATATCAAGTGAGAATATGAGATCATGTTTCTCGTGATGGTATGTTGGAGGAAAATGAAATTAGTTGCTTGATTTATTTGGGAAAGCATCAAACCGGTAAAAAAATCTGATGTTATGAAGTATGAAGGTTGATCTTTTCACATATTGTTTGTTCACTGACCTATTTGTGCGAAACTAAACCCTGGCAAATAGATTCCTTTTTTTCTTGAAGATATCATGATAGGGGTGTTAATTTTGCAGTTATCAGTCTAACCTTCTTTATGATTCCTTTTGAGTTTAGGCTACATTCAGTTTGATGGTCTTTAACTTTTCCAGGTATTTGTGTAGGCACTAGATTATTGTCATTCACGGGGTATCATGCACCGAGACGTCAAACCTCACAATGTCATGATTGATCATGAGAAACGCCAGCTTCGTCTTATTGATTGGGGTCTCGCAGAGTTCTATCATCCCAAGATGGAATATAATGTGAGAGTCGCTTCAAGGTTAGTTCCCCTGGCTTTGAAAGTCGAATGTTCGAGGATTTGTTCAGTTTGTTAATAAGGATGTTTTTAGTCCACTCATGCATGTTAGAGCTTATGTATCTATCATGAAGATTCGAAAAGTTTATTGATTTGTTGGCCTACCCCTATATATTCCTTTAGCAGTCTTGTGAGCCAGGACTAGATTTTAGGACACCTTTATGTTGGATCTGTTTGATTTCCTTTGTTTATTCATGAAAATTTTGCAATCACCTTCTCTCTAAGTCAGATGGTAGAGTCGTGCAGTGACTGAAATTCACATTAGGTTATGGCATTGTTCACATATATAAAGAATAAATTAATGTGTACCAATATTTCTTAACAATTTTCATTAGTCTCCATAGCTGCTCCCCTTCGGTTGATATTCTCCAGTACTTTTTATCACCCATGGCTTACCACATCCTGTGCTATTGACAGATGCTATAAGGGCCCTGAACTCCTTGTGGATTTGTTAGATTATGATTACTCTTTGGATTTGTGGAGCCTTGGTTGCATGTTTGCAGCAATGGTAAGTGTCATAAGTGGCAAGGCGGATCAGCCAATTACCCTTTTTTTTGTTGAAGAGGCAACAGAGGGTCTCCCCTCCTGAACGACTTCAAACTCAAACTGCCAATTACCTTTGTTAACAGACCTTTATTGATATGCACTATGAATCTATGATACTCTTAACAGATATTCCAAGTGGACCCTTTCTTTAATGGTCAGGATAACTATGATCAATTAGTCAAAATAACCGAGGTATGTTCAAAGCTTCTCTTAAAGTGGCAAACTGGTAACTTACTTTCAAAGTATTTCTGACTGCCATTTACTCTAGTGTTAAAAGTTTAAATGAAATAATTTTGTGCATTATGAGCTTGGTGAGTTGTAACTTGATTAAATATCTGTGCATACCCATAACTTAGATTTAGCCTGTTAAAATTGCAAAATTACATGCTTTATTTGAATCGGTCATTTTTATGTGCAATTTCATATGAATTGTCTTGTACCAGTTTAGCAAAATATCTCAACTTTAGTATCTACGGAGCGCTGTTAATGGCAAGTTCAAACTGTACCTGTGCATCTTGTAGCTTCAGAACTTACTCTCGTACCATCATAGCCATGCCTAGTACAGAACATTGATGACTGCATTTAAATTGTACTACAATAGCTTATTATATATACAATTTTTGTGGAGACCAATATACCGTTGTGTATGCATTGCCTTGTACAGAAGAATTCTAACATGTAAATAGTAAACACTAACCTGTGGTATATTCTACCAGTCCACTTTTAGTAGGTTATAGTGCCATTGTCTATGCATGTTTGTATGCTACTTTCAGAATATAACATTCCCTGTAGTTTTGGCAGCATCTCCTTGCGATACCTTTTAAGTTCATTGTGATTGGCTACCATATCTTGTCTATATGGTGCATCACATATTCACAGTTATAATTTTTACTAGTTTGAATTGTTAACCAGCCCATTTTGATTGAGTAGTCGTTATAGTCTCCTCTTGCTCCACTACTGTTGCATTTGCAAGAAATAGTTGTTCAAGAACATTTAAAACTAGTATTATCACCCACGCTTAGCTGCGGGTTTTTTGGGTAATGGTTACTTTTACTATCAACACTAATGAAAGTATTCCTGGACTATTTATAATCTCCAAAGGGTGCCATAAAAGGATGTCTTTTCATGAAACAATGCATACAGTTTTATAAGCTTCCACCCATTCAACTGAAAGGTGACTAATCAAAGCATCTTTAAACTATTTAAGATCAAAGGGTTAATATTTTAATGGAGTTTGATCTAATGGCTGCAGTTTTAAAGGTGATGTGGCACAATTAGGAGGCTGCTTTTATAGGCAATTTTAGATGTAAGGAGGATTTGGTAGTAATTACCATAGTCAGCAGGAACGTGGGTTGACCGGGTAGAGGAACGGGGTCGTGGGACGTGATACGCCACTTTTCCTTCTAAATTACATAGGAATGATGTACCACATCCCACTAATCGTAACCGGGTCGATGAATCCGGTATGTACCACGGGGGTTTGGTGACTATGGTAATTACCCAACAGCTAGATAAATAATGATGTTTGCTTCTCTTGTTCAAAAAATCATTACTTTCATTGGCTGTAGAAATCTTAGAGTAAAACAATTACGGATATAACTACATACTGCTTATTGCGAGTAATGTGTGCAATACATGTTGCGTTTTAGGTTCTTGGAACGGAAGATTTCTACAGCTACCTCGAAAAATACAGTCTTGAGCTTGACCCACAGCTTGAAAGACTTGTTGGAAGGTCATGCATTGCTTTGGATAATCTCGGAACAGATGTTTCCATAACTTGGCATGATCTAACTGAATATTTTTGGCTGCAGACATAGTAGAAAGCCATGGTTAAAGTTTGTCCGCTCTGGGAACAGACACCTAGCAAGCCCTGAGGTGACTCACGTTGCCATTCAACCTCCCTTGTCCATTGCTCCTCGTTTGACGTATTTTTAACATGTTTTTCTACCTATATAGGCTATCAATTTGGTAGACAGGCTGCTCCGCTACGATCACCAGGAAAGGCCTACAGCAAAGGAAGCCATGGTACCTCACTCTCCAACATTCTAGAAGAAAGTTGCCGGACCAATACAGCATATATAATTTCCAAATTGCTTCACGCTAAATGTATCTCTTTGCTGTGTGCAGGCTCATCCCTATTTCGATCCAGTTAGAAGCACTGAAAGCGGCAGGGCAAGTGCTCAATAGTGATTCACGGTGCGCAAGGAACATATTTGACAATTTTTGAGACTGCATGTCAAATATGTAGAGAAAGACAGAAATTATTTGATTTTCCAAAAAAGGGTGCATGGTTTATCTAGAATAACGCCTTGACCGACATGTAATTGTCACATCATTTGAATGTGAATTAATTCTTTTTTTCTCTGCTGTCTGTGTTTGATTGCCAAGTTTTTTTTATCAATCTAGAATAACGCCTTGACCGACATGTAATTGTCACATCATTGGAATGTGAATTAATTCTTATTTCTCTGCTGTCTGTGTTTGATTGCCAAGTTTTTTTTTATCAATGATGATTCATCTTACCATTGGGCTTGAATACTTCATCACCTAGAAATGTTCGGATATCATTATCCCCAATTGTTTGCTCAGATGTTATTTCATTATTAGAATCCTGTTGAAGTACTTGTATGTACGCCGGTAGCCCTGGTGTTAGTGTACGTCGTTTTTGGGTTGTGTCCTGTGACTGTGATGCCGCTGGCTGTCTGGGACAATGATGTCTGCGTATCTACTACTACTAAGCCGGAAGGAAATGCCGCCTCCACACGTTTAGTCCTTCAGTCCTAGCCTGCCACTAGGGCTGTACATTTTTATACTGAACCGAAAATATCGATCCGTACCGATCGTACGGTCAACTTGGTTTGACCGATATTCGATACGGTATTCAGAATTCAGTTTTTTCGGTAAAACCGAAAACAGCAATGTTCGGACTAGTCTACACGGTGCGCGTAACGCTGGCTCGGGCCTCGGGCGCTCGCTCGGTCCATGACCATCCACCGCCACCCAGTCGGCAAGATTTCATTCACGCGATCCACGGATCCACCAATCGGTACCGACTTCACCCAATTTCCCTCTCGGCAGCGGCCACGGTGCATGATCGCATCGAGCCATTTCGTCATAAGGCTGTGCGTGTTGACTACTCTTACTGCCTAATTCTCCTTGACTGATTTACAGCACATACATGTCTTGACTCGTGGGTCTTTGCTGACTAGACCATCAACATCTGAACTGGCCGGGCTGCTGGCGCTGGTGCATGGCTGCATGTGCATGTGCAGCATTGTAGACTTAAGTTGGTCCTAACTATTAACTCCCAACTCCAGTCTCCTGATACATGAAGGCAAGCCTGCTGCAGCTAATATTGTGAAGTGAGAGCTCACTAGACTAGGAAGTACTGCTGCCGGATGCCACTGGTGGCTTGCCGGGCAGCCGGCTGGGCAACTTACCGGCTTGCCGCAATATCATTACTCATTCGTAATTCGCGTTAACTTTGGTAAATATGGTATTTATTGATACCGTACCAAAATAAATTGAAATTTATCGAAACCAAACCGTATTTTTAAAAACACCGTATTTATCGAACTAACAATATCATATAAACCGTATTTAACGAACGAAAAAACCGGACGAACACCCCCCACCTGCCTGCCACGCGGTCTGAGACCTCGCGCCATCCACGTTCTGACCGGCTTCGTCGCCGCTCAGTCGGTTTCCCGGTCGCGCTCTCTTCCGTCCATGCTGGTTCCAGCCGCTGGTTCGTTCCCGCGTCTGCCGTCATCTGCACACGTGCCTTGCAGCAGCGCTTGGGCCGTTCTCTTCGATCCCTCCCTTCGTGCTGTCGCACAGTGCCAGCGTAGCGCCTGTCTCGTCGCTTCTTTCGCGCCTGCGCCTTCACGTGCCAGCCGTCCGTGCTGTCGCGCCGTGCGAGAGTAGCGCCTGGCGCCTGCCTCGCCTCTCGGTTCTCGCCCGAGCAGGTGGACCCGGCCCACGGAAGTCTCGCCCCCGCGCTGCTTGTTATTGGCCTGGGATGATCCACGCCGTGCTCTGTTTGGCTGTGCAGGCATCAGATATCCCTGCGCTATGAACCTAATTTGAAAGATCTGGAAAGCAAGTAAGTCGCCTTCTGCGTGTCAGAAGATAATGCAGGGCATTCCAGTTGGGTCCCGGCCGTTCATTGTGCACGGCTGAAAAACAATATGGCCCGTCAAAACTCAAAAGTAAACATCTGAACTGCTCTGCACCCATGTTCCGCAGACAGAATAGCTTGTCGCATACGGTTCCTACTTGGAATCAGGACTCATCTAGGCACCTTGTTTGTTCCAAGTCATTGTTCATCGTGTAAGACAAGGGGAAAGGACAGGGACTACGCGAGTTGTCAAAGTCAAAGGTGAACCTTTGAAGTTTGAACTGCTCTGCCCCCCATGTTCTGCGAACAGAATTCTTTGTCGCATACTGTTTCAACTTTACAGGGAGAGAAACCTGGCTTTCTTCAGATGCCAAAGTGAAGAGTTTGGGCTCGCGTGTCCCCCTACCAATGCGCTCGTCGAAATGGTCGGGAGTGCCGTAAAACCACCATTCTCTTAGGCCTGTAGTATGCGTGAAGTTGAGATTGTCAGAGAGCAGTCCAACTCTTTTCAGGTGAAAAATCGAGTCAGGGTCAGGCTTTTGAACCCACAGCTGAGCCCCATGTGATGTCTCCCCATTATCCTTTTGTTTTTCTCACTAATATTATCCATTTTTGCCTTTAACTGATTCTAAGGTGAATAATATGGAAAAACCACATCACACTTATCCTTGAAAATCCACTTCTACCTTCAAAATTTTCACTTCTATCGATATATATATATTTTGTGGAAAGAAAATGCCGAAACACTTCAATTCGTACAAGTCCTTGCACGGTTGCACCTGATTTCACTTTGATCCTACAAGTCTACAGCCCCACTTCTGAATAACTTGAACCAGCATTCATCAACTACAAGTGATAACATAACAATGCAATAGCATGACAGTAGTACTAAGGTACCAAAGTTGCGGGCCACCAACAACATGAGCCTGAAACACTCCATTGTATAAGTTATCTTTAGTTCTATTTTCATAGATGATACGAAGAGTACTGCAAAACATTTAAATGTCTTTACCAAGGAACTAGATCCAATGTACTACTACAGAGGGAGTTGTGCCAACAGTAAAATGAGTCTGCTACGGCGAGTAACGAAAGATACCTGTATCAAAACACTGTAGCAGCCATCCCTAATTATCTTGCATTTAAACACTGTAGCAAGTGCCTCTGGCTTAACTCTGTGGACGGATGTTTTATTGTGGCACTGGATCTAAGCCGTTAAAATCCAAGTGGGTGTTGGGGGATGATCCAATGCGGATATTGTTCATCCTCTAATGTAGAGGATCTCATTCCCCTAAGGTTATGTACAATGGACTTACATCAGCTGTCTATAGTCTCTGCCACGTAGGATTTAAGCTGATGTGGATAAAAGAGAATAAAAAGAGAGAAATATCATTTACATTCCTATACCGATCAGAAGACTGCATTAAGAAAAGATTAAAAGATTGTGTATTGCCTACAACTCAGAATGATCAGTATTATCACAATCCATTGTATAAATTATCTTTAGTATTGTTTATAGATAACATAACGAGTTACTATAAACAGTAGCTGGCCTAACCGACTCTCACGCAACACCATATATCCTTTGCTCGTGGCGCGTACTGAAACCGGCCATCTCGACATGGGCCGGTGCCCTCCTGCAAGCCACGCGCGGTGCCACCAACACGCGTGGTGATCCATGCGTCCCGTGGCTCGTGGTCCCTCGCCTACGTACACGGAAATTAAGCAGCAGCACGCACGAGCGAGAGAGGGGGGGATGGGAAGGGGATGCTGCGCGCTCGGCACTCCCCTCACATGTCCTCCCGCCGGTCGCACGAAGGAGACAAAGGTTGCCGCACTGGCATTCGCCGTACTCGCCTGAGGGGCACTGGAACTCCCCGGTGTCGGTGCTCCTGGCACGGTAAAGCCCCAACACCGCCCCGGCACGTGGGCCCGGCACCAATTGGTGCTATGTACGTACGGCCTGCATGCTGCCAAACCGAACCCGGCCGGCGGTTCACAGCATCGTCCGTGTAGGATAGGAGGGTCTGGTCTGGTTCACACTACTTTGTTGAGGTACAACATTACAAACTCGAAAATCTTTGTCGCCTTCCTCTGCCATGTTACCGCCATGAAACTCAACTTGGTGCGACGGAAAGTACAAATGCTTGAGGTTTATTATCTTCTAGCGCACTTGTGTTAATTAAGATGTTTGAAAGGTGTGGTGAAGCCAGAGAGTTTTTTGTTAATATAGTATTTTTTACGTGCACAGTAGCAAATCCAGCTCTCTCTCTGAGCCAAATGCAAAAGAGCCACTGTATCCGTAGGTCAGAGAGTCGGAGTCGCCAGCGGGACGACACGTCACCGCGTTTGTGCGTCTGAAGCACGGTGCCGCCTAGTCCGTGCTCCTGGGGCACGGAGCCAGCGAGTTCGTGCACCCCGCTGTGCGTCCGCGCAACCCGTCCCACCCTCGTGCGCCTCGTGTTCGCGCCCTGGGCACACGGACTCAGCGCGCCCTTGCCCTGGGCTCACGGACTCGACGCATCCGTTCCCCAGGGCGCACGAACTCGGTGCCATCGTGCCCTGGCGTACGGACGCAGCGCCATGTCGTTCCACCGGTGACTCTGGCCTGCACACGGACACGATGATTTTTTTGCATTTGGCGCAAAGAGGAGTCTAGATTTGCTATTACGCACGTCAACGATGCTATATTAGCCAAAAACTCGAAGCCAGAAGGATCATAAGCATTGAGAGTTCATGTTCAAGTTCTGAACGAATTCTCTGGTCAGGAAGTGTCTGTTTAAGTTGGAACCGATTGTTGTTGGTTCGTTTTATGATTAGTTTTTGTTTTTGCGAGAGGTTTTATGATAATTAAGTTTTGTGATGTATACAATAATTCATTCATTTAAAGAGCACAATACTAATCCAACAACAACAAACAAGTCAGTAATCATGCATGACAAAGCATCCTCAAATTATTGGGATTCTGAGTGTGAAACAAATATACCGCTCGCAGTGTTTGCAGCCACAACCATATGTACAACCACATGGTCTTGTTGTGGAGGAGTTAGGGTCCGTCTACTTAGAGCATCTACAATAATTTGTTTCTTAGCTTGTTACTACGAGGAGAGAGAGTACTCAATCTAATAAAAAGAAACAATCATTCCAATGGATTGTTTCTTAAACTTGTATCTAAGACTTTAATTGCTACAAGCTTGTTGGTTGTTGGTAGGCAGTGAGACCCACAAAATGAGTGTTTAGGTAACAACTAAACCTCCAATAGAGTTTTTTGTTGTTTCTTACGTCTTGGTATTAACAATCTGATAGTTTCTTTATGTAGAAACAGCTTCACCTTCTCTCCTCATCTTCTTTCCTCCACATCATCTAAAAGCTGATGTGGCAACCTCTTAGTAACAGCTGAGGTGTATTGTTGTAGATGCTCTTAGGACCATCCATTGAAAAGTCATTCAAAAATTCACGATAGATGCTACAGCCTACAATACATAACTGTCACAAAAAAAAGGCCTATGTAAATGTACAAGACTACCTTCAGCCTTCAGGCCTACATAAGAGTACAAGGCTACGCTTCTGTCAATACTACTACAAAAGGGGCTATTCTGGAAGTCTCATCATAGACGGCTCGGAACCATCTGTATTAAATACAATTACAGACGGTTTTGGATTAGCGAACGTCTGTGCTATTGGCTGTGGTAAAAACTGTCTGTGAAGATGTGATATCACAGACGGTTCATGTTTCAAACCGTCTGTGAAATTATCATATACGGTTTATATTAAAAACCGTATGTGATAGTTATTAATATCACAGGCGGATATTAACAAGAACCAACTGTAATATTAATAACTATCACAGATAGTTTTGAATCCGAACCGTCTGTGATACTTTTGTATCTCAAACGGTTTGTGGTTGGAGGTGTCTGTAATATGTTCAATGCCGCTTCGCCTCTCGCGTGATGCGTCTCTTCGTCTCTCGCGCCGACGTTACTCCTTGTGTGTTTCATAAGAATGATCATCCACCACCGTACTCCTCACACATCGCTATACTCTCAAGCACAAACGAGATCATCTGCCACCGTACTCCTCACACATCGTTCTAGCTACTCTCAAGAAAAAAATAAAATGGCTCTCCACTCTTCTCCCCTAACACCGGTATTGATGGCCTAACTGGTCATCCTGTACAAGCACCTCACTGGCCATACGCTGGCAGAAGTTGCGGAAGGACACTTGACGAGGATTAAAACATCTATGTATTAATTTAATACATAAAAGATCATACGTCTTCATGGTCGTAACCCCTAAGGCTAACGACCTCACTGGTCGTGAGGATTCCAGAGGTTACACGATGGGTACCTGGTCTGACAAGGCTTTGTGCTTAGGCTTCACCGTAGTCGCTTCGGAAAAGCTATGAACTGACATTTCTTACTGTATGATGAATAGAACACGTGTTATATGTTCCAAACCATGCGATGATATAATCCTGAGACACTGACAATTAACTACCCTACGGTTAAGCATCTCACAGACAACCGCAAGGAAGTTAGCACACTGTTAACTGCCTTACCGTTCCGACCAGTCGTAACGTTTCACCAAGGACGCCTTCTCTAGAAGTAACTGCCACCTCTTCAGGAGTTATTTAAGGGTGGAGCGCAGAAGACGAAGGGACAGATATACACACAGAGACAACAGAAAACAAGAGAAGACAAACACAGAAGCCTAAGCGGTGGAATTAGAAGCAAGATAGCTTGATTATTTAGTTAGACATTCCACACATTCAGTGTATTTAGGGTAGTTCCTAGTCAGGTCTTGTAAATCTAGTTCATATCAATAAAGAGCGGCCTCCATTCCATCCCAGGATATTTCACGTCATCTTCCTCTTTCGTTTTCATAAGATTGGCGATTCGATCGTCGACAACACTGTAATCACAATGTCCTCCCTTCTCCGGTGGACGTTATGCTGGGACACGTGACGGCGATGTTGTGCCGTCTCGACGACCACCTGTGTCATGTCTTCCGAGTGGTCTGCAGCTTCCGACGAGCTAACCTCGCCATCGGTGTAGTCCTCGAGCAAGAGGTGGCATGTCTGCAGGAGGATTACTGTCGCTTGGAATGCGACATTGAGGTGGCGAGTGACCGAGTCGACTAAGCCGAGACCCCTCAAGCGTCAACGGTTGGAAGTGTTTCAGGTTACCTGTGCTGATCCTGAACCCTCCGATGCCGATGATGTCGCCTACAAAACTTTGATAACGGAGATAGCAGGCTACTTGAGCCACTAGAAAAACCTGATCTTTTATTATTTCTACTTTTTAAAAATCTTTTATAAGAAGCGACTGGCCACGCTGTTTGGCCATATGTAAATACAAAAAATCCAGTTTGAAGTTAAGTTATTGTCTATGCTGAACTTGTTTATTATCACAGGCGGTTTAGTAGAAAAAATCGTCTGTGATATATAATTATCACAGACAGTTATTAAAAACAACTATCTGTGATATTGAATACTTCACAGACGGTTTTTTTTAATTATAACCGTCTGTGATATGTATCACCAACAGTTTGTGGTTGGAACCGTCTGTGATATTTTTTACTACTACTATAGGAAAAAAGCTACTTCACAAATATGCCATAAATTACAACAATGATACACACACATAAAATCTTCTCTAGCCACTTGATATGGTCCAGAATGCGCTCTATCTTCAACTCCAGCATGTTTAGCCTCTGCTCCAGCACAACTTCCATTCTCTGCTCCAGCTCAGAATCCATCCTTTGCTTTATATTGTTTGCACTCCTTTGCTCTCGTCCATGGTGTTCCGCCCACCGAAATATTGACATCCTCCACCCTCTGAACTGCATACAAACCCCAAAACCCACACATTTTATAGCAAGAAGCATCAAACACATTTTAAACTAGTTTACTTCTCAAAAATAAGGACATTTGAAAACATCCAAACCACATAGAACACATCAAACTCAAGTTTACTTTCTTCGTCTCGAAAAATAAGATGACATTTGTAAGAACAACTCAACTACTAGAAGAAAATGAGAAAGCTCGACCTACTTATGTTGGCATGCAAATATTTTTTGGCTATAGAACTATCACATGCGGTTTAGTGGAATAAACCGTCGTGATAAATATCACAGACGTTATAAACTACAGCGATGCATGATATATAATTATCACAGAACACAAACCGTTTGATGTTTATTTATCACGAAGGTTTTTAATTAGAACCGCTTGAGTACGCCGCAATGAGCACGCCTAAGAAAGCAACTAAGTCCGACAAAGTATGATTTTTTGGGGTCCGAACACACACTCTTGAGCCTTGCTTCTTGAATAGCTAGCATCTTGACCCGACCGGAGAATGCTAATGAATACAACCACGGTATGACCAGCCCTTTGCAAGTTCAAGAAGCATGGTTGCCAGCAGAGTGTGTCAGCTTCGATGATGTAGGCCGTGGCTACAGTTGTATCACCTCATGCTGCCTGGATGACAACCGAAAAAAAAGATCATGCTTCGTGGTGGGCTTGGTTGCTTTTTTAGTCATACTCGCCATCTTCTTCAAAGCAGCCGCATCAGAGACAAAGGAATACTAACCTTAGATCAGCAAGAGCAAATAGAAATACAAGTACACTGGAAAATCTACGGTATTTCTTTCACTAAACGCGCCCCAGAGCCGGCCGCCTCCTTCAAAGCAGTCACACATACTAGTGACATTTATCACTTCTGATAGATCTAGATCTGAGGGGATGACCAGATATTTAATGGTGAATATCACGGACGGTTATTATTAAGAACCATCTGTGATAAGTGAGGTCTCCGAATATCATGAGGTTGTGTTATTTCTTAAACTCAATTGCTCAGATGGTCATTGATCCCAAAGGACTAGATGTGTTGCAGGCCGAGGTGGTGACGACTCTATGTCATCTTGAGATAAATTTTCCTCCGTCATTTTTTGATATCATGCTCCATCTCATTGTTCACCTTGTGAAAGAGATAAAGATACGCGGCCCTGTGTTCCTACGTCATATATACCCGTTCGAGAGGTACATAGGAATTCTCAATTCCTATGTACGGAATCGATCTCGGCTGGCGGGTAGCATCATTGAAGGTTATGCAACCAAAGAGGTCATTGAGTTCTGCGTCGACTACATGGATCAGGTGGAACTGATAGGTGTGCCTCTATCTCGTTATGAGGGGAGGCTGGAGGGTATTGGGACCATCGGAAGGAAAGCAATCACTCTCGATTTCGACGCGTACGCTCAAGCCCATTTCACAGTCTTGCAACACATGAACCAAGTGTCCCCGTATATCAACGAGAACAAAGACGTAGTACACCAATAGAATCTAGGCCGATCGGCGGTTTGGATCACGAGAGAGCATAACCGTCGGTTCAACGCATGGTTGCAGGTGCGATTCACTAGGAGGCCGTCATCAAGTGATGATACGCTGCCATGGTTGGCAAAAGGGCCAAAATTTACAATTGTAACATGGCAAGGATATGACATAAATGGGTACACATTTTATACGATGGCTCAGGATAGAAAGAGCACAGTTCAGAACAGCGGTGTCCGCATAGATGCGATTCACGAGTAGTTCAATACCATTGGGATGAGCTCCTACTGTGGGTTCGTAGAGAAGATTTGCGAGCTCGACTACGTACTTTTTAAGATCCACATGTTTCGGTACCATTGTGTCAAACTTCCACAGGGTGTGAAGGTCGACAAGTACGGTGTCACTATTGTGGACCTCGAATGTGTCGGATACAAGGACGAACCATTCGTACTCGCTAAGCAAGTTGTTCAAGTTTTTTATGTTGTGGATATCATGGGGATATGCTCACGATCTTAGGATGATGATACAATTGGCAATGACGTTTTTGTCGAATCTTGTGAAATTCAATTTCTTTGTCCAAGTGGCTTGGTGGCGATGGTTTTAAATCGGTCGCAGCCATAAAATGATTTTGAGTTTTGAAGTTCAAGAGGGTTTCTACTACACACGGTCTCATAATTTTGGAGTTTTGAGTCAAAAGTTCTATTAGTTTGAAAATTCATGGGTTTTGGATTTCCAAAGAGAAAATTTGGCTAAGTCCTAGGGTCAAGGCTTGTTCATCGAACTTGTTCCTAGGTCAAGTTCATGGGTTTCTTATGTGTTGCATAATGCATGTTTTGACTAACATGGGTCAAGTTATGAAGAACTTGTTCCTAGAATCGATTTCTTGGTCTATTGTTGTGCAGGTTGCTTAGAAGTCAACGACGAGGATGATCGGGACTAGGCTTGGAGAGTTGGGGTCCAGAATGATCGAGGATGCCGGGTAAGGTCAATGGACTCAAGCATGTGCAGAATGGACAAGGATGACCAAACGGGCAGTTCGGAGCGACGGGTTGGATCAAGCGGCGCGGGGGTCGGTGTAAGTGCCATGGTAGTTTCGGTGGGAGCCGGATGGGAGAGACTTGTTGACATGAAGAGAGCCGTTGATCAACCTACATGTGGCAAAGTATGGAAGTGCTTCATGAAGATTGGACTCGGTCTTTGGAAAAACTAAAACTGAAAATGAAAATGATTTAGATTTGGGCACATGGTTGTTGGTGTGATTGTGGGGTGTGTGGTGGTGTGCCTAAATCAACAAGGACCAAACATCTTGTTACACTAAACCAAGCATTATTGCGTATATCCACATGAGGGCATATGAGAACCCTCTTGACTTAGTACTCTGAGAAGTGTTAATTAATGAGTCGCTGACGGTAGGTTTAGGTAGATAAAAGAATTGTGTTGTATTGTGTTGGGCATGTGCGGGGTGGATTTCGGGTAGGTTCCCTTGCCCGAGGAGCATTGGCAGTTGCTACGGCTGGGCCAATGTCTCCAACACAACGTATGGGTCCTCTGTGGGAGCTCGGTAGTTGTCGGTTCACAGAGGGTTAACCCCCATACGTAGGACTCTTGATTAACTCATTCCATTGGAAAATGTCTTGTAAGACTTAGCTGCGTTGGCATACCTAAGGAAGTGTGCTTTATCGTGTGGCAAAAAGGCGGTCTGACATGTGGGTAAAGTTGTACACCCCTGCAGGGTTTAATTTTTTTTTCGAAAAGTCATGTCCTTAATTATGTACACGCTTGGGGAGGTCTTTCGAGAGTTAGACTTTAACTTTTTGATAAAACTTGAAAGTGGGTGGTACGAATGGGCAATTCGTGCTATTGATGTGGTGGCTGTGGGAAGTCACCTCTAGGTTGATAATATTGTTTTTTTTGTTGTCATATTGTTATTTGCTTCACTAAAAACTGATTTGTTTAAATTGTTTTCAATCTATTTAGCTATTGCAAATGAACTGCTACTTTGTGCCGAAATGAACCATATGACTGTCTCCTTTGAATTAAACCTGCATGTAGCTATGTATAGGTTTGTTAACTCAAGTCTTGTGAGTACAAATCTTTTTGTACTCAACTGCATTGTTTATTTGTTGCAGAGGAGGTTGGCCCCTAAGGGGTTCACGAGTGCGAGGCCGACTACACTTTGGACGACTAGCTTGAACGTTTCCTGTCAGTTGCCTTGTGGGTAAGGACAAACTGATTGGTGTTGTTTTCAGCCATCTTATGGCAACTTTTCCGCTGCAAACACTCTTTTGTATGATGTACATGATGCAAACTTTCTTTTGTATGATGTACATGTTGTGATCTTTGCTGACTTCAATAATGTAATATGTTGTGTATGGAGTTGATACTTAAATTTTTGTATGGTGTATGTGTACTGCATTCTGGGAAGTACATATACATCGAGAACTGAGAAATTTGGTTTGTAATGCTGGAACCGATGGAAAGGTTAAATATTACAAATTAAATCACCCTAGTTCTCACAGGCACGTACTCCCTCGGAATGTTGTTGGTCTCCGACACAATATTACGCCATGTTGGTTTTGCTTGCTGGACTTTGCATGCCTGGTACATGCGGCAGACCAACAAGACGAGGGAAGACCGGCCTACTGGATTCACCATCAGCTACACGGAGAACTATTTCCTCCACAGGGCGGGCTACTTCATCGTGGGTTTCGAAGACTTATTTGATCTATTCAACCTCGAATCCCTCGACGCCTCACTTCTACGATGCTGGACATCGTAAGTGTGTACAATCAAGTTCTACATTCACGCAATATCGATAAATTTCATAACTCATTGCTTATGTATAGACACATGATACAAGAAGCCTGGCGATCACGACAACCGGTGGGTTTCCTCGACCCACAGTTGATCTCTAATGTTAGCAAAACATTACCCAAGACGCATCTTACGTTGAGAAGTACATAACGAGGGGATTGTTTACTCACCGCGACAAGGACTACATACCGGTGCTCTACAACCAGGGGTAAGTGCTTCACTACTTGCTATACAAATTTTATTTGTTCTTTATACGCAACACGAACTTAGATTTAATGACTATAACGAAATACTCATAGGTACCACTGGATCATTTTAGTCATTGTACCAAAGTGGAACATGGTAATATACCTTGATTCCCTAGTCGATAAAAATTACGACTTCACCATTGTGCAAAAATTACTCGACAGGTGTGCTCATTTCCTCCGTACGTAACTCTATTGTAGTCTTTCTTCATTTGAAATGCACGAGGATAACTTTTTAGAATCACGTAGGTCGTTTAGCGCCTATGTTGCCGAGGAAGGGACACACAAGGAATGGGGCAATACACTGTGACACATGACTAAATTTTCGATTCCCGCTACAGCACAATAATCCTATACCACACTTCGTAATCTGGCCTCTCGAACTGACTATACATATATCCTATACCACACTTCTATTTTTGCAGTGCCACCAGCAACAATTACAAGGCAACGTATGTGCATTCCACGTTTGTCATCATATGCTGGAAATCATGAGTGCTAAGATGAAGGATCCAGAGGTTTGTCAGTCAATCCTATATAATTATGAATTTAAATATATATGTTTACTACATTACTCTTGCTAGCGACAAGGCATGACAATGGAAGAAAGTGCCTACCATCTAGACATACTCGCGGACATTCGAGGACAGCTTGTCATCTTCATCACAGGGGAGATCATTAATCAGAATGGAGAGTTTCACCCCAGCGACACTGATTTATTGTAATTCACTTTGAGTTGTAATTCAAATCACTTTGTAATTGAAATTGAGTTTTTTTAAATCACTTTGAGTTGTTCTATATCAAATCAATTGTGATATATCTGTTTTCCGGTTGCTTGATTTCAGAGGGTATGGCTAGTATTTCCTGAGGCTAGCCGAAAACCCTAAAAACCGTCTGTGAATGCATACTATCATAGACGGTTACCACAAAAAACTATTTGTGAATGCATAATATCACAGACGGCTACCACCAACAAACCGTATGTGATACGTATCCAATCACAGACGACTACAACCAAAAACCGTCTGTGATATATATACAATCACATACGGCTACTACAAAAAAACCGTCTGTGATATGTCAGATATCACAGATGGCTACTACCAAAAACAGTCTGTGTTATTTATTTAATCACAGATGGTTGATACATATAACCGTCAGTGATAGTTGGTCTTCACAGACAGTTATACCATAAAACCGTCTGTGATAACCGCATGTTATCGGTTATCACAGACACATAAAAATCAGACGATTCAGAAACCGTCTGTGATGATGGTTTAGGATCATCTGAAATGACTCTTTCTGTAGTAGTGCAACTCCATGCAAAATGTAAGATATGGATATTTTTCGCTGTTTTCTATGTTCCCATGCAACTACTCTCCTTTTTTCAAAATAACTTTGCGTATGAACTGTTCGCGTCGCTAGCGTTGATCAGATTCTGCCTAGTATCGATGAAAAGTTTCGTTTCCTTTTGCTACTGTATCAAAAAAATTTTGTTTCCAGATTTAACCCTACAGCAGTGTGGGCACTGCAACAATGAACAGTGGTGGATAAAAACTATAGAATTCTTACAAAAAAAAATATTTTGTACCAACGTATCATAAGTGAATATTTTTGTATTAATCCTTTATACGTACACCCGACCAACCTGTCAGTAAGCATAAACTTTCTCTTCGTACACTTGCAATTCGCACTGCAAGCCTCTTTGTCTTATGCACTTGGAACTCTCGTCAGTCAAAAGCTTCAAACATACTCCTAGTCCTATATAAAGTCAGCACATGCATGCAGATAGTAGTAGCTAGCTGCCTAGCTTGGTTCTTTTTTACCCCTATTAAACTTTTGGTACTTTTGCTAGCTAGACTGCTAGAGTTTCTTCACACACAAAAAAAAACTTTTGCTGCAAAGCGTCAAAGATATGGTTGCCCGTAGGGCATAAGGTCCAGATATCGCTCGCTGGCTGTTGCTCTGGCTCTGGCTCTGGCTCTGTACCCTTCACCTCAAGTGCGTTCTTTTCTGACAGCGGTAAAAAAAATGGGACGTTCGTTAGAAATTGGCTCACAGCTGGCAACTTTTGCCGTTTTACCAACGGAGTGGAACATATTACCTCGGCTCTCTTTCACCTTTGTCCTTGGGTACGTGTCGCAACATATTTATGCAGCACGTCCGTGCATACCCACTTTGTGTCTCATCTATAGGCGTATTCACCATCCCACCAGTTTAGGTAGTTGCTCAGACTTGCCGGTAACGTGCTATAGTAGTTTCGATGAAATTTCACGACGATCACGATTGAAAAATAAGGCGACGGGTACTTAACTTACGGTTTGCCTTAGAAAATTCTTAGCTCCGCCATTGAATACACCTGATCTGTACCGTGTACGTACGGCTTTTGGCCACCATTCGTTTTCATGTTCATCAGTTATTACTCATACACATATAGTACAATATACTTTGGGAAAATGTACGCATAATCCTTCCAGGGTGCAAGAAGCTGTTAGGATATATAAACTCCAACAAAAATGTAGATTAACACGAGAACGCTTATACGCAGAAGAAGAGGAGGAGGAGGAGGAGAAAGAAGAAGAAGAAGAAGAAGAAGAAGGGTCAATAATGTCAGTTTATGTATGAGTACGTACTGGAGTAGAAATTTCTGTCTGATCACTAGCGGGTTAACCCAAACCGACAAAACGCCGCACGCAAGCATGCGCCGTTAACCGAACAGAAACAAGTGTCGGTCCATCGAAATCCCGCGAGACTACGTACGTACGTTCCACCGGCCGCTCGCGCGCGTGCGTAGTACTAGTAGACAGTAGTAGTACGTTCCACATCGCGGCTTGCCGGTTGCACACGGCCGCGCGGCGCACTCGCGAGCGCCGCCGCCCCAGCTGCGCGGACCGCCATCTGTCGAGGGCGAGGCACGGGCCGCGCGGCCACCAAACTCCCAAAAAAACCCATCCTTTCCCGCGTACCACGCGCACGCAGTAACGTACGTACCGCCCGACCCGGGCGTTGTTGCGGAGTGCGACGACGGAACGTTCGTACGTACGCGCGGCAGGGGATGCATGCACGCACGCACGCGGCCGCAGCAGCCGACACGCAACGAAGGCCGGCTAGGACGCTGCGGCGAGCGAGCGAGGGGGGTATGGAGGCCACGTACGTCAGAATTAAGGGCGGCCGGTGCGGCGGTGCGTGCCCGTCTCCATCGCTCGGGTCTTGGGAGACTACGCATCACATCGCCTTGTCGATGGGATGAGGACCTCTCTACCTGCCATGCGTGACAGTACGATCGACGTGCGCCTGATGCTAGCTAGCTCCTGCTAATTAATTGTACGTTCATTGTTGTGATCCCAACAGGCCATCTAATCTCTAGTAGATTAGAGTCCCTCTCACCCCCGCAAAAAAAAAATCAGAGGGGTTTGATATCTCGTATGCACACTCGCTGTCAGATCTAGCTAGTGGCAACTGGCAAATAGTTTCCTTTCGGCAGCTTGCTTGTACATGGTGCAGAATGTGGCAACGAGTTGGTAAGATTGGTTATCCAGTTAGGCACTGCAACACTCTGGCCACAGATTTGCATCTGCTACTACAACAACTAACCATTAATTTGGCTAACCCAAAGCGAATCAATCGATCGGCATGCACGCTACACGGGCACAACGTGATAAAATTCGATCAGCTTTATTGTCCGGGAACAAATTAAACTGCGATCGATCGAGATGTGAGGCCAACTGGCCTGCATGTCCACCATGAACACAAGAACGCTGGCGCTGCGTCCGTGCCCCCCCGCAAACCATCTGCCAAAATGCAGCATCCGTGATACTGTCCGAGGATCGACCGGCACCATGTGACAGTCTTGTCCGAGACAAATCGGATCGTATCACTTGCCAGGCTAGCTTATTCAATGGAACGAGAATGCGTTTGCTCTCCTCTAGCTAGCAGCTAGCAGTAATTAACAGCACTTGTGCTTAGCCTAGGGTTTTGCGATCAAAGCAGAGCAGTACACTACTCCACTTAAGCTGAGTATATATTTATACTACCGGTACGTACTCGTACTATTAAAGAAACGTGTAACAAGACACTGACCAGTGTGTGCTGGTTCCGACCGACCAAGCCCAGAAGATACGGGTGTCAATAACTTTTTGCGTTGCAGTTAATACGAAAAGGGACTAGTGGCGATCGATCGAACGGAATCAGCTCCCGGGTCAATTTCGATCGATGGTCTCGATGCATGATGCGACCTAGACAAGTGCAGCGTTGGCGATGGTCCAGGACATTTGGGGCAGTACTTGATTTCCTGCGACCCAATCTATCTATCTACCCCAATCAATACCGCGCGATTAACCTAATCCATGCACTCCTCGAGCCACTTAAAAGGTAGCCTAGCTTTGTCCACTTCTCCACGCATGCCACTAGCACTGTGGAGTCAAAGCTCGCATATGCATCTTTCGATTGTAGTACTACTGGCAATAGACATTACCAGTCAATTAATGTGGATTTGGACCGGGCTAATCCCCTGCTCCACGAGATTAGCAGGACACTAATCCCGGATTAGCGCGAGCCTGCTTCCCTGGCTGCCTATTGGAGCCCGATGCTTGTGTTTTTAATATTGGATTCTTGGAGGCAGAAGGGCTCATATATATATATATATATAGTCCAACGTGGGCTGCATATATATATATATATATATATATATATATATATATATATATATAGACCGTTCCCGCCCTCGTGTCTGGTAGTTCACTAACGGTTTTATGGGGAGTCCGATAAAAGAATCAAGCAGAATCTAGCGATGCGGGATGGACCGATCGAGGCGGTTGTCTCGAGCTTGTCCTTTGGCCGCTTGTGAGAGAGTTGTGAGCAACTGTGCATAGCTTCGACGGGCAGTTCTAGCTACTTAATTTGCTTTATTCGCTGCAGCTAAGACGGCTGGAAGTCTTTCGAGCAACTGGGGATTTCGCACGATTTCGTTCGATGCCCTCGTCATCTAGGATACTCTATGCATGGCTGCCAAATGAACTTTGTGTGGTGTATTAGAACAAAAGAATACCAGATATGCCGGGATTAACTATACCGTTGCAGAAGAAGTTTCGTGTAATATCACTACAAAATATAATTCATTTGAAGAAGTTGCTTTCGCTGGAAGAACTAAGGACCAATTCATGGCTTTAAAAGAAATGAAAATAAACCAGAGCAAGAAAGTTCCATCTTTTTTAGATTAAAGACTTAAAACACGCCTATTTCTTTTGTGAGGTATGACAATTTTTGAGAGGTTATTGAGGCATGACACATTGACATAGAATGAAGATTTATTCTTAGTTAGATATCGAACATTTTCTTGAAAAGTATTCCGCGATAAAATATAAAAATATGCCAATTATATTCCAAGTACAATTATTAAATAAATCCACTCAAAGAATACCCACTACTATAAAAAGGCTAACACTAGACGTCTTATCATAGACGGTTGACTAAAACCATCTGTATTAAATACAATCATGGACGGTTTTAGTTTAGCGACCGTTTGTGTTACTGGCTGCGCTAAAAACCGTCTGTGAAGAAGTAATATCACATACAGTTCGTATTGAAAACCATGTGTGAAGTATCACAGACGATTCTGAACAAGAACCGTCTGTGACTTTCCGTCCTCATCACAGACGGTTTGTATTAAAAACCGTCTGTGATAAGTATTTTTGATTTTACCATAGCTTGAAGCCATGGTAAAATCAGAGAGCAAGAAAAATTCCATGTCACAGACGGTTTTTAATAGAAACCGTCTGTGATAAGATACATATCACATACGGTTTTTAACACAAACTGTCTGTGATAAGATACTTATTACAGACAGTTCATATTAAGAACCGTCTGTAATATGTCATCACAGACGTTTTTTGTATGAAACCGTCTGTGATTCACAGCGCAGGAGTTCGAAAATTTTTGAACGCGTGCGCATGAGGCAAAATATTTTGGCGCTGTCCTTATATATTATAGCCATCCCTCCCTCTCCCCTCCCCACACTGAGCTCCGGCGACCACCCTCGATTCCCCATCGCGGTTCGGCGAGGAGACACAGCCGACGAGGAGGAGGAGGAGGGATGCGGAGGAGTTCCTTGTCTGCCGCAGGAGGTAGACTGCCGGAAGGTACGTGTACATCCCTAAAACATACACAATTTGTTGGTTGTTTGTTGTAAAGAAAATTATCTTAATTTTGTGTTACCTAAGCTCGGAGCGCCACCGAAAGTTTTCAGTCGTCTCTCCTTGCCGACGAGCTTGAGTCGAACTCGACGACATGTAAGAACATCTTGTGATATGCTGGTGAGGTGTAGAGAGGAGCTCACAAGACCAATCCAAGAAGCCGATGAGTTCTTAGGAGCTTGGAGGCATAGATGGTTTCTAGCTAGTTTAACTTTGTAACTTTATTCTTTTTTTCCATTCAGAGGGGACGTTGTGAAACCTTTTGGTTTCCCTTTCCTATAATGTGTTTGCTATCAGAATTTTAATTGGATTTTAGTTATCTTGCTAGAGGTTGCATATGGAACTACTATCAAGCAATTGATTGGTTTCGCTCAAAATCCGTTTTTTTTTGCAATAGAAAAAACTATCACAGACGGTTCTTGTTTAGAACCGTTTGTGAAAATAGACTATCACAGACGTTTCTGAACAAGAACCGTCTGTGATAAGTAATTAACACAGACGGTTCTTGTTCAGAACCGTCTGTAATAGCTTTTTTCACAGACGGTTCAAAAGGTGTCTGTGATGATCTCATGTCATCACTGACCCATAAAGTCAGACGGCTCACGAAACTGTCTATGATGACGTTTGTGAACCGTCTATGAAGACCTTTTCTGTAGTAGTGACCAAACGTTCACTTCCAATGAAATTAAGTATTTAGTTTATCCAGTACGTATTAGTTTTTTCGGCTTTTTAAGAAACATGCATGCTAGAGTGCTAGACTACTCTCTGTAAAAGAAGAAACATGCATTACAACAGAAAATGTCATCACAGACGGTTTCATGAGCCGTCTGAGTTTATGGGTCAGTAATGACATGAGGTCATCACAGACGGTTTTGAATCATGCGTGATGCGTACTATCACGCATATTTATTAACTTCGTAACCGCTCGTGATAATGCATTATCATAGACGGTTATTAACTCAGAACCTATCACAGATGGTTTGTCCTAAGGAACCATCTGTGATATTCTTTTGTATTGCTAAATCTATTCTTGTTTATTATTGGCTAGCCTCAGGAAATGCTAGCCATGCCCTCTAAAACAAGCAGAAACATAACAAGTACATGTATACATCCAATTCACATTCATTTCGAAAACAAGCACACATATCCATTTCACAAATCAATTAACTAAAATTAACCATTCATGAACAAATACACACATGTACCATTAAGTTTAATCTTATCGCAATCAAGTTCAATCTACATTGTGGGACTGCCCTTTTGGGTTTATGACCTCATGCAACAAGAAGGACACAAACTGTCCTCGAATGCGTTTGAGCTCGGCCTATTCCAACACAGTTGTAGTGATGGTCGCAACCTGTCGCTAGGAATATTAAAGTCATGCATATATAAATTGATAAGTATGAAATAATTATTGCAAGATTGACAAACCTGAGGATCATTGGTCATCGCAGAACCGAGGAGTGTTGTATGTTGTGGCAAACATAGTATCCACAGGTGTTGCCCGGCGGCTGTTGGTGGCACTTCAAAAATAGAATTGGTTAGTTCAAGAGGCATTAATAAGAAGTGTTATATAGGATTAATGTGTACTAGCGAATACAGGAAAATTTAGATCATGTCACATGATCCCTCCCTTGGATCTCCCTCCAGTAGCAAAGTACACAGTGAACGACCTACGTGATTCCAAAAAGTTTGCCTTAGCTATTGCAAAGGAAGGAAAGACTACAATAGAGCTATCTATGGAGGAAATGTGTTTATCCTTCAATTAATCGTCAGACAACTGAGAAGTCGTTGTCAGCCCTCTTTGAGGAATCTAGGTATATTATCTTGTTCCATCTTGGTATAATTACAATTAGAATCCAGTGGAACCTACATAGATATGTCACTATGGTCATTAAACCTAAGTTCGTGTTGCTTATAAAGTAAAAGTCAACAAGTATAGTCACTAGTGCAGCACTTACCCCTGGTTGTAGGGCAAAAGTATGAAATCCTTGTCGCGGTGAGCCATCAATGTCATCTTCATGTAACGCTCGACGAAGGATGCATCCTCTTGGATACTTTGCATGGAGACTAAGTGTGGGTCAAGGAAACCTACCGGTGATTTACTTATACACACACACACAAAAGCAAGGAGTTATATATAACATTTATCAGTATTACACGAACGTTGACCGTGATTGTTCACACTTACAGTGTCCAGCATCGCATGAGTGAGGCGTCGAGGGCGTTGAGGTTGAAGAGAAAGAACAAGTCCTCGAAGGTCACCGTGAAGACACAGTTTTGAACCTCGTAGTGAAGATGATTCAGCCCGAACTTGACGTTGACACCCGAGAGCCGTTGTCCATCCGTCTTGTTGGCATGTTGCACGTACCATGCATGTAATCTCGTGCAAGCCATTTCTAGGGTTTCTAGGCGCTCTACCATCGCTACCAATGACTTGCCTAACACAAATTTCTGGGCCAACGGCAAGAAGGGGAGATCATCAAGATTTTTCGATTTGCCAATGCCGCCTCGCTTTTAGAGGTCGACTTCACGGGAGTCGATTGGGCATGAGGTGTAGGTAGCTCCGGTGTAGGTAACTCTGGTGAAGATAGCTCCTCTGGACTTAACACCATTGCAGGACTTTCCCGTGAAGTTGATACCGGTGCAGGTAGCTCAAGGCAGATGTTACTCACGACCTCGTCGTTTGGGGGGCATCTGCAGCAGGACGACCTCGAAATTGGTATGAACACCATCCACATTCACTCTTGTGAAATCCGGCGCTAGCTTTGCACCGTGCAGCAAGGCCCCGAGCTCGGCACCGGATGGATACGCCTGGCCCCAAGCAACGTCCAGGGCAATGGGGGCATATCTCACTTGGAGCTTGTACTTCGTAGCCACCTACATAACGATACAAAATTAGCTACTACAACAGGCCTATCAATGGCTCGAGCATTCTAGATATAATAATTATTATCAGGATGTCATCAACAGGAAATCTATCGTCACTTTCTAATCTATGGTTGGACGCACAGCTACTCCAACGGTTGGGGGGGGGGCTGGCTAGCAGAGTAGCAGTGGGGGCTTACAACTGACTTCCCCTAAACCTTTCCTCAATGCCCTCTATCTGCTGTTGCATCTCATTTCTAACGGCATCAGTGATCTCACCTCTAACGACATGAGTGATCTCTTCTTTGAGGGATTCACGACATGTTATTTCACTTCCTATGAAGTTATGGAGTAATTATAAACTATGTAGTTTGATATCTTACCAGACGCTGGGTCACTTCCTCGTATGCGGGGTTTGGAAAGGAGATGGCCCCCGAAGATACGGTAGATGACCTCGTTCTTATTCAGTTTCAGACGTGCTCACCAGGGATCCCGTCAAATGGCAGGGAGGCATCCCAACGGATTGCCTACTAGTCTTGCTCCCTCCATTGCGGTATTTTACCTGCATACCTAGCGGTGTCAAGTCTGTGGGGGTGCCTGTTTTTTTGCCTGGAGGGCCTGTGCGCTGCACTTTCACTTCTAAAATCATCTGTCGTCTTCTTCACCACAAAGTCTTGCCAGTCCTCCTCCACGAACGGATACTTCTGGAAGGGCGTCAGATCCTTCTCCACGTATTACTTGATAAGCGTGCTCTTGAAGTTCTTCCACTCTTTGCATGCCGCTAGCAATGCATGTCATCGCATGGAGGCCTAGTGTCCTTCCGGGATCTCGAACGATCGAAAAATTTCCGTCACCAGCGCACCTTTCTGAGCATCGATCAACTCTTTTCATGAATCGTAGGTGATCTTGGCCCGTTCCCGTGCAACTATTCGACCATTCTCCGGAATGCGGATGATGCTCGGCGAGGATTGATAGGGGTCCCAGACGCATCGACATCAGTGATGGTAAATCGGCCCTCAGACCTTTTCAATAGTCCTCGTCTTTCGCGCTTGGATTTTCCAGAGGATGGCACATGAGACGCATGAGGCGACAATGACGAAGAATGAACGAACGACATCTTCACAAAAAAAATAAAAGTTCTGACACGCATGAACATATTATCATAAGATTTTCTATGTCTATGGGTATACACATCAATTAATAAATAATTAGGATATGTAGGGAAGACAACAGATAATACTTTCGGCCAACAGGAGATCAAAGCAAAATGATCATCGAAACAACACTCCAGTCAGCCAATAAAACTTGATCTATTGACAGTATAAAAGATCACAGTTTAACAAGTTCAACAATAAGCCCAATTGACTGATAGAATAGCATGTATTATGAATTGCTAAGGATCACAGAACCTGGAGGTTCAACTAATTAACCAACCGAAAGTAACAGACTAAATGCTAAAGATCAATCAACAGTAGTAAGCATTCCAATTATAGCTCAAGTTCAAACCCGATTATCAAAATAATTTCAGTACAAGACTATTATCATCACAGAGCATTCATATCAAGCCCACCACACCATATTGCAATATATTCCAGTAGCAGTATAAAAACAAATACAATATGAATCACTAACTAGAACATATCAAATGCAAAGTGGTAATTAAATTGAAATGCTGTGATACTCACGAAGCAAACGACACTCAAAGCCACTGAGCAATCTGAGCAATGTAAATATTCAGCATGGATTCATTTTTAAAGGTGATTTCAGATTTGGGCTCACACAATCAACCTGATTTCCGGAGTAGCAGGGTGGCGTCGAAGGGGAGGTGCGCCAGGCTCAGGGGAGGAGGAGGAGGTGACGCGTGCTCTAGGGAGGGGAGGAGGCAGGCTCGAGGAGGAGGCGATGGCTCGTGCTCAGGGAGGAGGTGGCGAGCTCGAGGGAGGAGGCACGTCGGGCTCGAGAAGGAGGCGGCATCGAGGACGGCGGCGATGGGCTCGGAGGAGGAGGGAGAGTTAGAGAAACTTAATCGTTTGAGTGGAGGGGGGCATGGGCAAACCCTAGAGTCCGAATATAAATAGGTTAGGACATCACACACGGTTCTCAAGTAGAACCATATGTGATAAATACACATCACAAACGGTTCCAATAAATAACCGTATGTGATAGCTGATGTATCATAGACTGTTGTATTTTATAACCGTCTTTGATAAATAGCACAGACGGTTTGTTCCACTAAACCACCCGTGATAGTTCCTTCTACAGCTAAAAAAGATTTTGTTTTTCGGCTAGCCTCAGGAGTTTATATGTATAACTTGTTTTTCAGATAGAAGACATAGTAAGATAAACACGTTATTCAGTAAATATGTTCAATATAGAAAGTAACTTGAACTCCAAACTGGATTTTTTTAATCATTTTTTGTATTTACATATGGTCAAACAGCGTGGCTAGTCGCTTCATACAAAAGATTTTCTTAAAACGTAGAAATAAAAAAAGATCAACTTATTTCTAGTGGTTCAGGTAGACTGCTATCTCCGTCTTCAATTCTTCGTAGGCGACGTCATCGGCATCAGAGGGTTCGGGGTCAGCGTAGGTTCCCCGAAATACGTTCACCTATTGACGTGCTCGTTAGAGAGTAGCTCAAAGACACTCTGACTCAAGGACTAAGTCGAAATACGCCCAGAGGCTCTCTTACCTTGCTCGAGGTGTCTCGGCATGGTTGACCCGATTGGCCGTCGTATTGATGTCGCATTCCAAGCGACGGTAATCCTCCTGGAGACGTGCAACATCTTCCTCGAGGACTACGTCGATGATGTTAGCTCGTCCGAAGCGAGAGACAACCCAGAAGACGTGGCAGAGGAGGATGTTAAGAAGGCGGAAGGTGGTCATCACATGCTCCGGCATAACCTCCGCCGGAAGTGGGAGGACACTGTTAGCATAGCGTCCTTCCGCATCATTCGCCAGTGTACGGATAGCGAGGTGCTCGTACAAAATGACTAAGTAGGCCATCAACGTCGGCGTCAGGGGAGAAGAGTGGGGAGCCATTGCTTTTTTAACTCTACTGATGGAGGAAGCGAAAGAGAGTAGAGCAATGTGGGGATTCATCTAGGGTGGTGGATAATCATTCTTATAAAATAATGAGTAACGTCGGCACGCGAGACGAAGAGACGCATCGTAACGTCAGCACGCGAGACGAAGAGACTCATCGCGCGGGAGCCGAAGCGGCATATCACAAACAGTTCTAAAGTAGAACCGTCTGTGATAGTTGACTATCACATACGGTTTTTAGATTAAACTGTTTGTGATAGCTGATGTCTCATATACGGTTTGTAGATGAAACCATCTGTGATAGGATGTATCACAGACAGTTTGTCCTAACGAATCATCTTTGATATTCCTTTGTATTGCTAAATTTATTTCTGTTTCTTGGCTAGCCTCAGGAAATGCTAGCCATGCGCTCTGAAATAAGTAGAAATACAATAATTACATGTATACATCCAATTCACATTCATTTCAGAAACAAGCACATCCATTTCACAAATCAATTAACTCAAATGAACTAAAATTAACCATTCATGAACAAATACACACATGTACCATTAAGTTCAATCTTATCCCAATCAAGTTCAATCTACATTGTGGAACTCCCCATATAACACATTCTCATATACACAAATGCAAATTCACATATGACACATTCTCATATACATAAATGCAAATTCGGAACATATGACACAAACATTTCATTCATCATTCTACTTTCTTATTTCCTTTAAAAATTAGCCCTTCATGATGATCGACGCCTATGTAGCTTGTTTCATCATGTTGTTCTTCCTTGACCCTTTTGCCGTTTCCGAAAGGAGGCAACTCGTCAAATTGATTGTATTCTTCCTCGTCCACTACATTCTCAACTCCGACAGTCCTCCTTTTTCCATGAAGAACTACGTGACGCTTCTTATTTACCTGGTCGGTTACATAGAAGACTTGAACAACTAAGTTAGCGAGTACGAATGGTTCGTCTTTGTATCCGACACGTTCGAGGTCCACGGTAGTGACGTCGTACTTATCGACCTTCACCTGTGGGAGATGGACCCAATGGCACCGAAATAGGGAGATCTTGAAAAGCGCGTAGTCGAGCTCCCAAATCTCCTCTATGAGCCTATAGTAGGAGCTCCTCAACCCATCGGTATTGAACGCATCTATGCAGACAACGCTGTTCTGGTTAGTGCTCTTTACATCTTGAGCCTGTGTATAGAATGTGTACCCATTTATGTTGTATCCTTATCATATCACAACTGTAAATGTTGGCCCTTTTGCCAACCATGTCAGAATATCACTTGACGAACTCCTAGCGAGTCGGTCCTTCAACCATTGGTTGAACCGACTGTTGTGTTGTCTTGTGGTCCAAACATCCGGCCGCTCCGGATGCTATTGCCAAAGCACGTCCTTGTGCTGGTCAATATACGGGGACACTTCAGTCATGTGTTGCAAGGCCGTGAAATGGGCTTGAGCATATGCATCCATATATGGATTGATTGCTTTCCTTCCGATGGTCCCGATATCCTCGAGCCTCCCCTCATGGCGAGATCGAGGCACACCTATCGGTTCGATCTAAGCGATGTAATCAACGCAGAACTCAATAACCTCTTCGGTGGCATAACCTTCGACGATGTTGTCCTCCGGCCGAGATCGATTCCGTACATAGGACTTGAGAATTCCCATGAACCTCTCGAACGGGTACATGCTACGTAGAAACACGGACCCACACATCTTTATCTCCCTCACAATGTGAACAATAAGATGGACCATGATATCGAAAAACGACGGAAGGAGATACATCTCAAGATGACACAGAGTCGTCACCACCTCATCCTGCAGAGCATCTAGTCCTTCGGGATCGATGGCCTTCTGAGCAATTGTGTTAAAGAAATAACACAGCCTCATGATTGTCTCTCGGACCTTGATCAGTAAAATACTTCTAATTACAATAGGGAGCATATGTGTCATCAGCACATGACAATTATGAAACTTCATGCTAATTAACTTCAAATCTTCCATCGAAACAAGTTTCTCATGTTGGCGGAGTAACCGGATGAAACTTTCACACCATACAAGCACAAGCACAAGCACAGTTCAGTTCTCTCGGCCTAGGACAGAGTGTAACTGTCGGGACCCAAAAATACAATTCTGGACCCTCTGTGTATACTGCACTAGTATAGGATCACGCTAGTACACACAGTGGCAACATAGATGAAATATCATTTCCATATACAAAGATGACTAATAAATAGGCAAATAACAATAATTATCAAAGTAAAGACCTTAAGATCAAAGCTTACAGTTAGTGCCTCAGAAGGCGAATGGCTCAAATAAGCTGCAGCGAAACGTAACAGAATAACTTTAGTAAAGCCCATCCATATGCCCACAGGTAATCGGCTGAGGTAGCGCGACCTAGTTCTCCACGATCCTTGAAGTAGACCTTGTTGACTGACGATTCCTCCACTTCTGTTGATTGATTATGACAAGCATGAGTACACAATCGTACTCGCAAGTCATACCACAGAATGCAATGTATACATGATGGCTTATTCCAAAGGAAGTGGCTTTTGTGGTTATTTTGCATAAATGCAACATTTACAATTGAATACAAATAATATATTGAAAGCATAACTCAAAACAAATAAATAATAATAATTTTAACAATTGGTTTCACAAAGGACACAAAGCCTAATCAATTTCTTTCACACAACCATATGACTTAAATCACACAGCTGCCCCTTCTGAATTGGTTTTATAAAAATCCACCCCTCGTGTGAAATCCCCGAGCATTGTCCATGACTGCGAACGCGACTATTCGAATAGTTTTACACTCTGCAGAGGTTATACACTTTACCCACAAGATATAATCAACTGGATTAGAGCTGATCACAACAAAACCTTTCCGAAACTTCATCCCAACAATTGACACTCCCGATGTGCTTTACCATCGTACCAACCCACTGAAAAAGTTAGTCCGACACACACCGTTGGACAGGGAAGCGGCGAACCGTCCCGCGATGTGACTATATGGTAGTTCACACCTCTACCCATCACTGAGCACCTAACCTACAACCTGAGTAGTCAATGCTGAGATTCCATAACTTACTAAGTTAGGCCCGTCCCATCAGGGTGCCATCGCATTGCTAATTATCATGGCTCGGGGCCCTAAGGTCGTCATAGGCTTCACTAGCGATTTCGGCGTAAACGCCCGAAACTACTCAAATTAACGGATGCTTATGCTCCAGTAACTCACCATGATCACGAGGAAGGTGTCAATGAAGTCGGGGAAGGTCCAAGACGGCTGGTCGTCGGTGAACAGAGGCGGCAGCGGCAATCTACTCGGTGGAAATAAACTAAAATAAAGCATATGCACAACTTTAGGGGGAGTTATTGGTCGGTGAACAATGTCGCAGGACGTATCATAGACGGTTTTAAGAAAAATCGTCTGTGATATTTAGTAATATCACAGACGGTTCGTTGTAAGAACCGTTTGTGATACTTCACAGACAGTTTTAAAAAAGAACCGGTTGCGATATTACCTCTCCACAGACGGTTTATAGAGCAGCTAGTAATACAAACGGTCTCTAAACCAAAACCGTCTGTGATTATATTTAATACTGATCGTTTTGGTCAACCTTCAGTGATGAGGCATTCAGTATTAGTCTTTTTGTAGTAGTGATGGTTAGACTGGAATAAATAATTAGATTCCTTGCAACTAGACCTTTCGTCTTTTTATGATGTATATATATATCTCAAAATACCAACTGAGAACCGAAATCGTTGCATTAACACCTTCCATTGAAAATTGTCAAAAGAGCGAGAGAGAGAGAGAGAACACCTTCCATTGATGTATGGCAGTTCAGCATTATACTCCAAATACCGTAGATATTTTTCTCTAAACATGAAACAACAAAGATATTTGGACGCAGCATTTTCCTTGCAAACATCAAACTAAGGTGGTGCACAGGAAAAGTTGAGATAGGACAAGGTAAAAAAATACTCCTATCCAGCCACCAGTGACCCTTCTGTCTTCCTCTCCACAGGTCCAAATCGAAACCGGACCTCCCTTTTCGAGAGATCACGGAAGCTTACGTGTAGGAGTAAGCGAAAGAGACGGCAATGATTGTCATCAGCCAAAGCGCCTCGTACATAAACCATCAGAAAGGGAAAGCACACCCCTATGGAGAATGAAATGGGAAATGCCAACAAACCCTAGTGCCTATCTATGCTAGGTCTACACATACCGTAGGATATGACGGTTAGAGAAGGTATTTACCATAAGTTTAAGATAATGACTTTATATAAGCCGTTTCTACATTGCCAACGCTGATAATTAGTCGAATAATATATAACAGCAGCTAGTTGCTACAGGGCTGGAAAAGTCTAATTGCACCAGAAGCTAGCAATCCATGGCGCCACGCACAGCTAGCATCCCAGGTCAGTACTCTCATGTGGGAGTTCCATCATATGAATAGGGACAGAATGGAAATTTATGAGATTATGCCGCTATCCAGTATCAATCACTTTCATGTCCCGTTCAAGAAAGGGGCCTGTCTAAACCGAGCAATGCCGTCCATGTAGATACAAAGCCATTAGTTGTTAAATCCACATTAACGTTGGAAAAAAAAAATCCAAGGCTCTGCTCATTCAATCGTGTAGCATCCCTGTAACGCAGCGATTTTGCTTTCGTCACTATACCGTGGGTGGCTGCTAGCTGCTGATGCTTCGTATGGACGTCAGAGTTCAGCCACTAGTACAGAGGATATGCACGATAATTTTTTATTTATTAATTAACCATTTTTTAATTTTAATTTAAAGTTAACCTTACGAATTTTATTTCCAATTCTGACCTCTTTGGTCACACCACCACTCGTGGCGTGATAAAATAACACCGCTGCTCACCAGATTTGACAAACTCTTGTCACGCCACCACCAGTAGCGACAAATATTACATGTTCACTCCACCATCAGTGGTGTGATAAAAGTGCTATTTTAGCGAATTTATCCTATAGCGTGACATCGTTGTTTTGTCACGCCATCACTCGTAGCGTGATCAAAGGAATCAAAATTAGAAATAAAGTGCGCCGAAGGTTAACTTTAATATAAAATAAAAAAATGTTAATTAATAAATAAAATTCTATGCACGAGCCCATCTTTATGTAGAGAGTAGAGCTATATCCTACTACACACCCTCTCAGCTATTCCGCACCCTCCATCCAAACCATCCATCTGCCCTTGCTGCTACGATCCCACCAATCAATCACCCCCCTCCCCTCGTTATCTCCACCGCACACATGGCTCCCCCTTGAAACGGATTGCTTTGATATCTCCACATCCCATCAAGAAAACTCGTGGTTTTCACTAGAACCGGTTTCAAACAAGACCAGAAAACAAATGTGCAAATTTGTGTAAAATCAGGAGAAGTGGGGATTTGAACCATCAAACCTTAGGACTGAAACCTACATGTGCTAGCCATTCCACCCATATGGGCTAGTGTGATGACTAATGAGATGTTAAATGCTTTTATTTTATTGAGTATTTCCGCGGTGCAGTAAAGTTACCAAAAAATAGTAAAAATCCAACTGTAATTGCAGTAGATAGATACCAAAAATTGCAGTGGATACGTAATCAAACTACAATACACAGTGACAAAAAATATAGTAGATACAAGACCAAAGACTTCAGTAGACATATAACAACAATTGCAGTAGACGCGTACTAAATTGCAGTGCATACAGACAAAAAAATGCAGTAGACACAAGACCAACTATTGCAGTAGACACATGCATAGACACCAAAATTGCAGTAAACGTGTACCAAAACTGCAGTGCACGTAGACCAAATTGCAGTAGACACAGGACAACAATTACATTGTCTTAGTGAGAGGGAGTGGAAAGACAAATGTGAGTTGATTTCAAACTTTGAAGGGTGATATCTCCTAAACCAATTGTCCGATTTTCGATCTGTTCGCACTTTTGTGCTCAAAAATAGCTTAACAAAATGAGATACATGTTGAATATGTTTTAATGATGCTAGCATCGACCTACTGCACAACAGATGCAACTTTAGTGTACTTTTCATAAAGACCTACTGCACTGTCTAAGCGTGGAAAGGGTGCACGGAGGCAGACGTGGGAGTGCGAGGAAGTCAATGGAGGGGGGGGGGTGACCGAGGTGGGTGGTGGTGGTGGGTTTTGTTTCACTATGCTTTGACCAAGGTGAGAGGTGGGTGGTGTGTAGAATAGTTATTCTACAAAGGGGCGAAGGATAGTGTGTGTGTGTGTGCGCACACACACACACAAAATTTTGTAAATAAGAGTAGAATAAGTTATTCTACGCTACAACCAGTTCCCCCACCCTGATTGAGCCCATCCCCCATCCGACTGGGTTAAATCCTAACATATACGGGCCACGAACCTGTGACCGCACACTGATGTCACACGACCATTATGCACTACGGCTGAAGGTGCCAGTAAACTCTAACGAAGCGTCCAGTAAATTTTTAAGAACAGTAAAAGCAGTTTCATCTCGCCGTAAATTGGAATGTATCTAGAAGTAAATGTGGTATCCATTTTTTACTTCCGCTATCTCACAACGGTTTTTTTTCAAAATTTTTAGAAATCGTGTGTGGGGGGAAGTTGCATATTTACACGGGTAGGCTGCGAGTGAGTGACATTTGGGGCTTTCGCTCTTGTCTTTACTCGCTCTCTCTCTCTCTCTCTCTCTCTCTCTCTCTCTCTCTCTCTCGTGGCGCTCCAACCCTCAACCTCCCGCGGCGAATTGTAGGCTCTCCGGCGATCTCCACCGCCCCCATCCCCGGTGACACAGGCAGGAATAGCGGCGATCTTCATCTCCATCCCCCCGCCCTTCATATACTCCGTTGTGCGTGAAAATAACCATGTGCGTTGTTTTTTCTTGCGATGGGGAAAGAACTAGGGGTTTTGTGGTGCAATTCTCAACTGCACATGCAATTTGTGGTGATCGGTGGGTATTTTTTTTATTGTTCAATCAGCCGTGCGGATGTGTATCCTCATTTTGATATAGGATTTTGGTGCTTTCCGCCCAATTTTTTTCCCCAAATGCGCACAATCAAGTTATCACCGTCGATTTCCCCTAAATGTGGTTTTTCCCGATGCCCGTGAGTCTAGATCCACTAAATCTTGCCATGTGATACAATAATAGGGGGCCATGAGTTATTGCTTGAAGTAAATATATGCTGCTTTACAGTAAAACTCATATTTTTGTTGTTTATTGGGCCTCTCGTAGTAAATGAGGACATCCGACGAGATCCCCTCTAAGGTGAGGAAGATCACCATTGCCGACAGCCAGGCGGCACTGGAGATGCACATGGATGATAGTCATCCCCACCCAGACGAAGCCCAAACCTCATAGGTGTCGACAGCAAATACACCCGCGGGTTTTATCGGAAGAAACTAGCAGGCAAGAAGAGGAAGCGTGTAGAACCCGAGGCCACCCCCGAGTGCGACGATCACGACTACGATTTTGATGCCCCTAGCATCTCCCTGTTACAGAAGAAGCAACTGTCCTCTTCCCCCTTAGGCATCACCCAGACCACCAGGCATCATGCGACCACTGCGGAGCCCGCCCGGGTAACGAGATGTATTCATAGCCACTAAATTATGAGTCAGGTTCCAGTAATTCTATGTTTACATGGCGCGAGCACACATTTTTTTGATACGGTAAAACGTCGAGGTCCATGCTGTAGAATTGCATCACTACATTAGTAAAACATAATATACTGTGCCTATTTTTAGCACACGATAAAATGGTAGTCGTGACCAATAGAATTCAATTCTTATTGCCGTAGATTATTTGACGTTTGTTCTTCGTTTTAAGCAGGTTACGACGAGGAGAAAGCAAGGTCTGTACACAGCCATCGTCAAGTGCAACCTTGGCCTCATTGCCGTGACCATCAGCAAGCTAACAATAGATCTATTGAACGAGGATTCAAAGCTTGGTTTCGATGACATCCTCAAGTTCAACCTTGAGGGCCTCGAGAGAAGGGACCTCTTCTGCTTCCTGATGGACATGAGAGACCCCATCGACATGGTGCTCTATGTCAGCAGGGGTAGGAGCATCCCAACCATGCCCCACGCTGTGAAATACATGCTTGGGCTCCCGTGCGGTGGCAGGGGCGCACTTATGGTGTTGCTAGCCGCAAGCACCGCCGAGCTCGCCGTGCTGTAGCGACTGCTCGGGGTGCCGTAGAGCGGCGATATCAGAACCGAGATATTGCCGAGGAGGGTCTGCACCAAGGGTATCAATAGGCTAACAATCAGGTGCTTCTTCCTGGTCATTTTTAGAAAGTTTTTGTTCCTGATAACCAGCAACAACATTACCGGGAAGGACGCCATGCTGACCAAGGACATCGACAACTTCAGAGGCATCGACTGGTGCAAGGCTGATATTGACGACCTGAGGGAGGAAGTGCACACTTGGAACAAGAAAAAGGACAGGAACATGAAGTCCATCAGCGGATGCGCCGTCTTTTTGCTTGTAAGCAACCACACCCTTTTTTACTCTTGCGACAAATCCAAGGCGTGACAGTAAATTGGTAGATTTACAGTCAGTAATTTGTAAACTAACACACAGGAAAATCTATATCACATATTTACCATCTCGACAAACTGAGGTACATCCACAGCATTGACAGCGTCGAGACCCCACGCGCCGTACAATTCACGATTGCCATCATTGACAAGATCATTGTGTCCGACAAGATGAAGGACTAGGATGAGAAGGACATGTTTGGCAAGATCAGTGTGAGTGGTGTTCTCCCTCTTAGTTAGCACTAAGATAAGAGTTCCGTGCAGGAAGTTTCATTTGAGAAAACCGTAATTATAAGATAAAGTTAAAATTGCATGGCCAGCTGAGGAGCAAGGAGGGTACATGCTATTGGGCCAGTGAGACGGCACAAGCAGAGCTGCCAGAAAAAGGTCACTGTGCCACCACTAGGCAATTCCCAAGCATGCATGCAATTCTCAACGATTCTATTTGATCCATGAGCAAGGCAAAACATGTGACTTTAGTTGCGATGGAGGCCCTAGAAAATTTTGACGACAAGGCGGGAAAAGCAATGAGGCAGATCCAGAACACCCATAAGAGAATTGAGACCGCGTAGATGAAGGTGGTCCGCGTGATCAGGACATTGTTCGCAACAAGGGAGGCATCTGCATCTTTACCATCCGTGTAGCATGTGACTTTAGTTTACAAATGTGTTTTGCTAACGGTTCAAGTCCATGTTTGTCAATGATCGAGTCACCGATGTTATGAAATAAATAGAGTAAAATGGCCAAGAGTTCTTGGATGAGAATGAGGTTTGCTCTTTATTGCGATGAACTGGATCTTTACAGGTGGTGCTTAGAATAAGGCGATAGACTAGCCCTAATTAAATTGAATGTGTTGCTATTCTAATGCTCCAATTGTCTTCGGATCACTAGGTCTTGTGTCATTTGATGACAGATGATCGATCCCCCTTTCTGTCGTTTGTATTCTCCTTTAAAGAGCTGACGAAGTGGTGGCAGTGACTTCTGGAAGAGGCGCCCTTTGAAAGTGTCGCGTCTAGTCGGAGGAACGGTGGTAGTTGGTAAAAAGCCAACTAACTAGCAGTTGATGTCAGTGGGAGATAAAATCATATAGTGGTTATTGTCAGTGACTTAGGGTTGTAAACGTCATGTGTATTAGAGGAATTAAGACATATGTTCCATTCATCACACGAAAAGGATGTACTTGGAACCAGGTCCAAGTACCAGTTCAAAGCTTCTACGAGCAGTCATCCAATCGTGCAACAGGTTAGGGCCCTTCCGACTAGGTTACCCATTAGGTGACCTTTGGGATCCTAACGATCACAGGGGTCATTGGTCACGAGGTCTACGACCACATAAGCTTTGTGGCTTTTAATTAATATTTAGGAATTTAGTCCTCGTCAGCTAGCCCCTGAACTTTAAGTGAATTTGTAATGTGAACCCCTTCTGATGAAGATTTGTATCAGGAAAATCCTCCTTTTAATGGTGAAGTTAACGAGGTAGTCTATATTCTCTTTAAAGTTGCGAAACTGTCTAGGAAACCGAAGAGATTTTCTGCCCGTTGGACTTTTGGGCAACCCCCTCTTGCAGTTAAAGAAGTGCGTCTATAAAATCCCCATTGCGTATGGCTTTAGGGATTTTATGCTTTCAGATCTTTCTTGAATCCCCTTTCATCTACTCGCAAAAAATCTCCTCCGACCTCCTCTCATCCTTTCATCAAAAACTTCCTTCAACGTCTTTTCGCCAAAAATCCAACAATGTCGGACTCGATCACCAAATGGTTGGTTTCTGATCTGGGCAAGAAGAAGCTCAAGGCTTTGGAGAAGATCGGGATGCTCCCTGCAAGGATATGATTTCTTCGAGATCAGCGGTCGGAGAGCATTTTCCGAGCGGCAAAGAGGGAGAAATCCTTGTTTTTTTTTGCCTACATTGAGTGCGGGCTCAGGTTGCCGACACATAAATTCCTCTCTAGGTTCTTGAGTACTTTGGAATTGAATTGGTGAACTTGGCCCCCAACTCGATCACCAACCTCGGCATCTTCGTCTACCTCTGCGAGGCGTGAATAGAGGTCCCACCGAATCTGAAGGTATTTAGGTATTTTTACAAGATGGCGAGGTCGAGGAAGTCGGCGGCTGGACCTGGTGAGTGCTTGTCGCACCTCCACGACGGGAAAGATGATGAGTACATTAGAATGTACTCAAAGTCTTCGTGGTCGTCATGGAAGAAGAGTTGGTTCTACATGATGGTCACAAAGGAGGACTACCTCTGCTTTGTCGGCAAAGTGGAGAGCGAGAATTCAAAGTGGAGATCCACCGCGGAGAAGAAAGGAAAGGTCGGAAGATAGATTGAAGCCATCCGAAACCTCAGCACCAAGTTCTTGACTTCTTGGCATGTGGTGACGGATTTTTTCCATGCGCCGAATAAGTCCCTTGAAGCTCCGAGATCGTATCATGCTCAGGTACATTGGTCGTGATAAAGCGACCAGGGATTCTAGGGAATGTAGGTCCTGAAAAATTTCGACCAGTATGGTTTATTTACTTGATTATTTTGTAACCTTAAAATCTCTTTATTTATTTGAAGCTCTTTCCTCTAATGAAGTCAGAGAGCGGGTCAAAATGATCTGCGCCGGGGAGCCTGATATCAAGGCTGATTTTCCTCGTATTTTGGCTATTGTCTCTGAAGAAGAGAGAATAGAAAGACTCAAGGTAAATAATAACTTTTTCTTCATCGCTTATATATTTTCCAATCAGTATATAACTCTGCTCTAATATGTAGGCGGTCGGGTTGAGGATTATTGAGTCCAGCGAGGGCTCTACTCTAACTGTTGTTCCAACAGATTCCTGCTCGATGACCACGGAAGATGATGATCTCCCAGAGGTAAAAAGAGCATTGAAAATGAGTATATATTTTAGATGGAAAATTTCATCACCTAAATAAATTTAATTCATAACTTAGGTGGGAGAGAAGGAGAACCTGTAGCCCAAAGTTGCGGAGGTCGTAGGCCCTAGGGTGGTCGCACACGACCAGACAGTCGCTCTAGAAACTACTATTCTGGAGGTCGACGAAGCCACTGTCTCTGAACAAACGATTAGGGAGCTTCTCTTCGACCAATTGGTCGGGGAGATTTCTTCCAACCACCGGTCGGAGGATGTGGGAGGTCTAACCAACCATACCAGTTTGAAACTGGTAAAATCGGTTGAAAAGAAAAGGAAAGCAAGTGCTCTGGATTTTGCTCCAGGGCGTTTCAAGATCAAGATGAAAAGGGCAACCGGGTATGTATACACGAAAGAAACTTATGTAAATACACACCTCTAATGTTTCTAGTATTCTAAAATCTTGATTTTCCTTTCTTCTATTTTTATAGATCCACTGGTGTTCTCATTGCCTCCGATCAGAGCACCCCTCAGGGGGAAACTCCTAAGGAAAGAGTGGCCAACCAGCCCCCGAGCAGATGGCAACACCAGCGCCTGCTCAGGAACTTGTGGCAGTTTCGGCCCTGCCTATGGAGGCGAAGGTTCAAAAAGAGTCTCAACAAGCTCCACCCCCTACCGGGACCGTTCAAGGAGAGATGATTTCATCATTGTTGACAAAGTTTTCTCATCCTAGCAACTTCCCCAATTGTCCTCGGATCTTCGATGATGAGAAGCTCGACGAGGCTTGGAGGAGAATTTCAGATCATCAGTTAGAGACGGGTCCTAATGCTATCTAGTCCGAATATGTGGACATGACGATCCAGGTAAGCACCTATGACCACTCTTATAGTCTTTTCTTCAAAGTTTAAAAAGAACTTAAAGGAGTTTGCTATTTTTGTGGTATATGGTGAAGAATTATGTTGTGGTCAGAGGACTAACTCAACGAATAATTAACTTGAAAAAAGAAAATTCCGAACTAAAAAGTGAGTAAATCTTCTCGACTTTTTCCTTTATTTTGCTTCTCGTTGTTTCTCAACTATCCTCCTATCATAATTGACAGAATTAGAGGTATATAATAAAGAGATTATGGCTAAAGAAGCCACAATAGCTCTGCTCGATAAAAAATGCGAGTCCAAAGACCGGTCGATCGAAGACTGGTCGACTAGGTTCAGTGAGGCCTCTTCCAAGCACAAGGATGCTATCGAAGCCTTCGAGAAGAAAGCTCAAGGTAACCGATCGTAAAACTTGACCAATTCATTATGTATTACAATTATATGTTGCATTAACTTTTGATCTACTCGTGCAGAGCAAGTTCAAAAATTAAAGAAAATTCTTAAGTTTGAGCACGACAAGGAGGAAGAATTCGAGCGGAGTCTTGAAGAGAAGGTCAAGGCTCTCAACAAAATGCTCTTCGACATGGGATCAGGATTATGTCTGCACTTTTTAAGAGATCCGGTGGAGAAGATAATTTATGTTGTCAACAACTTGAAGATATCAAAAATCTACTTGAAACAACTCGGAGTAACCACACGCAGACCATGAAGAATGCCGTTGCAGATGGAGTTAGCTTTGCTCTAGCAAAGCTTAAAGCTTCTGACCCCTCCATCAACTTTCAAGCTCTTGAAGCGAACTTCAGCTGCTCGGAGGATGATGCAGCCAAGATCTTCAAGGGAGTAAGACCCTTCGGAAAGAAGGTCGCTGGGGAGATGCAGGTCGGGTCTCCATCCCGTAGCGACCAATCTGGTGGTCCTGAGCAATAGATGAATCCATTTTAAGAATTTTAAATGTAAGAAATTTACCTTTTGTCATCAGTTAAGTTTGTGTTTTATCTTTTCAACTTTGATAAATGTTCATATATTTCCTAGCCCCCGACTGCTTATATAGTAGAAGAACTTACTAAGGAAGCAATAGACCAAGAAAAAGAGAAAAAAAATCATGACCATTATATAAAGTATGTGCTGATTATGTGGCAAAACTGATCGTATTAATATTAGAAAAATCAATTTGGTCGGAACCAGTACATGATTTCAACAAGCTTTAGATCTGCTTTCATAACCGAAATACAATATAGTACATTGTATGGTCAGAAGATATTATAAGACTTGCACTAATGATAAAAAATGATGCATGTATGTATACAGAAAAAAGATAAGTGTTCTTATTTATACAAGTTATCCGATATTGGTCGTAAAAAGTGCTAAGAACCAAAGACATGATTGACACTTCGCAAAACGTATTCATTCTCAAGTTCCGACTGGCAACGAAGATCATAAGAAAAGGACTGTCGCTAGGAAACTCCTTCCAGTGGGTAGGACCACATGCAGAGAGGAGAGATTTCGACTAGGAGGCTTTCCGTGTCCTGACCAATTGCAAAACAAGAGAAGAACTGAATATTGAAATGATGAAAGGAAGTCCGTAAGTCCGTTAGCCTGTAAGAAACTATTTCCAATTGTCTGTGTAATGCTTCTTTTACTCATTTGCTTCTTTGATAAAAGAGTGTTTGGTCGCTCCGTGAGAATCATTGTTGTGAAAATCACTGTTAGGACCTTTATTGTGTTTGACTAACATGTCTGAGCTAGAGAGTAAAGAATATCCTTAAGGAGGATGTCTAAAAGCAATTGATCTTCTCCGACGATCTTAGACAACAATAGTATATAACCAAACAATGAATAATCGATATACAAATAACAGCACTCATCGGAAAGGAAATGCATCTTTATTGAAATTGAAATGAACAACTATACATAAAACTTACACAATTGGTCAATGTTCCAAGAATTAGACAAAGCACGCCCGTCTGACATCGCTAGTCGTACCGAACTTGGTCTGGTGACTTCGACCACAATGTATGGACCTTCCCATTTGGGAGAAAGTTTGTTGCGAATTGCCTGGCTCTGAATTTTTCAAAGAACCATATCACCTACAGCTAGGCTGCAAGGTTATACCTTACGACTGTGTTACCTTCTTATGGCTTGTTGGTAAACTACTGATCATATCAAGGCTTGGTTTTGTCATTCTTCAAGGAAATTGATGTCATCGAGTCGTCGTTCAGTCTGATCGTTCTTATTAAAATAATCAGTTCTAGCAGAGTCAATTTTTAGCTCTGGAGGAAACATGGCTTCAACAGCATAAACTAAAAAAATGGTGTTTCATCGGTCGTGGTTCGAACGACCCATAATACAAAGTAAAGTTCTTAAACCCAAGCTCCTGACAGTTTTATTAACTGGTTGAATACTCGGCGTTTTACTCCTTGTATTATTATACCATTAGCTCTCTCGACTGCCCCGTTACTTTGTGGGTGAGCAACGGAAGTGAAATGTATCTTGACCTAAATCCTCGCAGAATTCCTAAAAATTTCTGTGAAATCGACATTGTACACATTTTGTCGCAAGTTCCTTTGCATCATGGAGGGTAGTAGGCCAGTAGTATCCTTGCCTGAAGGCTTTACCTACCAGTGTTCTGTAGGAGTGATGTGCTCCACATACTCCCCCATGTATGTCGGATAATAACTTAATACCATCCGCTTGAGATATGCATCTCATCAACAATCTGTGAGCACCCCGTTTGTAAAGGGTACTTTTGATTAGAGTGTAACATCCCAAATTTTCAATCTTGGTTAAAAATAAAACTTAAATATTTTCCTTGAATTTTCTGGATTTTAAAAAGGTTTTCCCTAATTATTTTAAAGCCAAAATAATTTAATTACAAAATTAAAATACCAATGTTAAGTTGGAAATGTTTTATTTTAGTCCAAAATGTCTCAGGGAATTTCTGTGAATTTTTCTAGAATTGTTGAACTCTATTTGCTATTTTTCTAAAATCCTAAATCAATTATTTCTATTTATGAAATTGCCAAAACTTCAAAAATAGAAAAAAAAATCGATTTGGGCCGAAACCCTCTCCTTCGGCCTTTTCTCCCCCCTTTCGCTCGGCCCATTCCCCGGCCTAGTGTCAGACATCAAATTTGGAACTTGGGATCTACTGTGCATATTTGTGATATTCCTTGGATCAGTAGCTGGCACACATAGTTACGTTGTTGGTTCAAAAACACATCACGATAATGTAAAGCTATTGCATAATATTAAACAAAGCGTAAATATACCTTACAGCTTTTGACTTGCAGAATGGCCGGGCAGGCCAAATACTTTTTAGAGAACAGCAGCGGAAGTAGAATCAGAGTATAATGCGTGGAACCCTCACGAGGTGCCCACCGGCAATTGACTGTGGGCTTGCGACCTAGTTCTTGGCCTTCTTGATCTTCAGTCTTGTCCAATGCTCATAACTGTCTCTGTGGCCTTCTTTTGTGCTTACTGACTAAAAGAATATAAATAGCGAGCATGAGTACACAACCGTACTCGCGAGCCAATACACAATTCAATTATTATAGATGCAAGGCTAATCAAAGGGAAGGCTCGTGGTTCTTTTATTTTGCACAAAGCCATTTATCGAAATAAAATGAGTTTTTGTTTGTAAAGTACCAGTGGAGATGTCATCTCCTATACCATTGAGTGACTTTGTTCACTCAATGCCCAGGCTATCCTGTATTTACCACTAGTCCCCAACTAGGCCTTCTCAATTCTTTGGGGCCCTGCCCCCACCTTTTTCCATTCCATCGACCAAGCTTTCTCAACTCCCTAGATCCCAACCCAACATTTCCAACTGCTGGGTTCAAACCCACCCTTTTCATTCCACACAAACACACACACAAATGGTTTTATGAAAAGGAAATCTATATCAAGCAAGTTTCTCAATACCGCTCTTGACCGTGAGCACGACTATCCAGATAATTTTCTTACTCTGCAGAGTTTGTACACTTTACCCACAAGAGATAAATCAACTTATACTGCCCCGACACACTTTCGTAGGTGTGTGGCTAATGTTGATTATCACAAGGCCTTTACAATGCCTCACCTCATTGCAACTTCGCATCGCTAGGTATCACCTCCTTCGTTCTCCCCCGCTCCCACCCGGAGGTCTCCCTTTAGCGTTGTGTGGTTACTACGGCTTCGTTCTCCCCCATCTATCCGCCCGCATCCACCAACGTCGAAGCCACGCCGAGGCGAAATAAATTAGTCAACCAGGTCTTAAGTGTTACAGACTTGTGGTTGCACTGTTTTACATGAGAGGTCATTACTAGATTCGGTCCTTAATTGACTTAGGTGGTATATCCACATACCAGCTCTCTCGTGCCCCTCAGCACCAGCCACTCTTTCCTGCTGCCCAAGTTGAAATCTGTTTTTTAGGTTTTTCTTTTGTTTTTAAAATAATATTTAATCCAACATACCAGCTAGGCTCCTAGCCTCGACTGCCCAACTTCATTTTCAAAGTGTTGATTGATGTCGGGCAACTTAATGCCTGAGTGACAAGGTATCTAAGTAAGGCTAAGCATGACACTTAGATACAGACTTATTAACTAGTATGTTAACCATTAATTCTAGGGTGACAAGGATAGTGTCCAAATTCAAGGATGGGAAGTTTATATACAATTATTGTTAAGGCATTAACTATGAGCTAGACCAATATATTTGTATAAAAGATAGCAATGCAATTTCATAATTTAAAACAATATAATTGCAAAAAGCAGGTGCAATATGATCAAAGTATTGACTCGCCTTGCTCAATATTCTGATAAGGCTCAATATTATGATATTTGCCTTTCTCGACATTTTGATAATAATCCCGCTCAACTTGTTGATAATTATCCTGTTCAATATTCGGATAACCTTGATTCCGACCTCGATCTTGTTGGGATTGTTGATCCATTATGTCTTCAGATTCTAACTACGCAAAACACGACTGAATCCAAGAGCAACTGAAAACATTCAAATGAAATCCAATAAATCCAAAGACATTCAAACCAAAGAAAATACTTCGAGAAAAAGCAAACATTTCTAATGACAACTTGGAAGGACGAAGTATTCCAGATGAAAGTAATCATACCTAATGGAGTGATGAAGGAAACACTTCAGATGAAGAATAACCGAGGAAGTTGATGAAGGAAATACTACAGACAAAATATATCCACTGATAATTGGAATGAAGGAAATTCTTCAGACCAAAGTAGATAATTCTAAGAGAGAGAAAGAGAGAGAGAGAGAGAGAGAGAGAGAGAGAATGTTTACAGGAACATTCCTCACTGGTTAACTGGATGGGAGAGATTGTCTGGTTAGGTAATACTCTTATATCTGCTTTCGGATTAGGAATTGTATTGCTACTGGAAACGGATGACGACAGACGATATCTAGAGCCTAGGTGATGTTGTTTTCCTTAACAGGCCACCTAGTACTCTCAAGCACACTCTGCAGGCATTCTATGTATACACCCACGATGATCATACAGTCACAATCAATCCTCTTATATGCTCTGATGATTATTTAGTTATTACTTCCTATATACCGAGGAAGTTCCATGATAATCGAGTGAGACCTATGTATGATTGCGGGTTTCGCTTTGGGTAGACATAAGTCTCACCGACACATGGGACCTAGCGTGCTTAATAGTTTCTTTTATGATTTTATTTTTATCAAGGAAATTCCATGAGCCTTAGCTGAAATTTCCAAGCATGGGCTAGATATTAGCCTAACATTTTGATTAGGGGTGTATACGGATTTAAGTTAATCTTTGAGGTGATCTTTGGTTAGCTTTATCACTTGTGTGGCTCGGTATACTCTAAAGTAACTTTTGATCCTGGGTTGATCTTTAGCTACCAGGTGTCTCACTGTTGTTTTAACTACACCAACTCACTAATGATTTTATGTTAAGTCTTGTTCCCTAGTTGCTATTACTACGATTGCAATTTGCTAGTGACACATTTATTCACTTGAGGTTAACTAACTAATTAACCTATTAATACTATGTACACACATGCGAGTTCTTACGCTTTACTACACGATTATTATGCGGAGGTTAACCCTGAACATGACGTTATTAGGGTATAGCATACACTCTAATGTTCATTTGGGCACTCCTAGACATGTGGCTTATAGGTTATTGATACTCGAATATTATCTATTTACTTAACTGTCCTAATTAATTATTTGACTAAATGATTATCTTTATTATTACCACAATGGTCTAGGGTTTACTAGGGCTAGATCATGTATGTGTGCATATCTAAACATAACTACATCGAGAATTACGTTACACAAATCTTACTGTTATTCTTACATTTTAGATTACAAGCTAAGGTACTAACTACTTTGATTAAGACGTAACTTAATGGATCATGTTACGTGATATCACTTATCTTGTCTATAGTTGACACAACACTAATTGGCATAAGCCCTTATTTAGATAAGGATCCCTAATCACTTGACTCATTTGTTAACTAACACCATATGACTATACCATTTACTAACTAAACACTCATTAGCAAGTAGTCTATTATCAGAATCTAATTAGCTTGGTTAAAGGGAGTATATGGCATTTAAAACCTACTTCAATAATCTACTCAACTTAGTAAAAATATGTGTGCAACTTAATCTATTTGTTAACAACTATCCTACCAATTGGATTTAGCTAACCATTTATCATGATCTAACTAACTATTAAAGGGTGGAGTCCAGTGACTTAAATCAGATTTTTGCTTTGGTAGGGCCAATTGTTAGCTAATCTATCACAGCATACACACATACGCAGAGCAACCGAGGGCATTGAAAGGGAGAACAGAGGTGGCCAGGCTGGCGATGGTGACGTGAGTGGCGCCGGTGGAGGGAGCAACCGCGGTGGATAGGGTTCGACAAAATGGAACGGTTGAGAAGTGGTGAGCCTAGGGATGGTGGTGGCACGGCCGAAGATGGTCGGGAGCGGCGGTGCGTGGCGGCTAGGCGTGGGGGAGAAACAAGGTGGTGGCGCCGGAGGGGGAGAAAGGGAAAAGGGGCACGCGCACAAGCTTCAGGAGGCTACGGGGAACTCGCCGATACGGTTGATGGAGGTGGAGATGGTCCGTGGTGGGCTGGCGGCATGAGCCGGCGGCGGCACGGGCTGCTCGCCGTGGGGGCGCCGCTACAAGAAAGGGGAGCTTCAATGCTTGATGGGGAATGGCAGAGGGAAGTGTGGGGGTGCTCCGTGTAGAGGGAATTGGGTTGAGTCTTACTGAGGTGGCAATGGTGACAGCGGTGGTGGCTTTTGGCTGAAAACAGCGATGAACGGACCACGGCGAGCTCCGGTGGCACACACCACAAATTGATGGAGGGGAAGAGCTTGCAGGGTCTTGGGATATGGCGTGACACGGAAGGCCAGCGTTGGAGCTCTTCGGGCTGCCAGGAACGGTGAGGGCAGCACGGACGGTTGGCGTGGCTTGCTCTGCGTTTCTTTTGAGCTTTGGCAGAGGAGAGAAATGGGGAGGAATGCTGTGGCAGGGAATGGGGAATGGAGGGCGACGGGGAGCTTGGCTACCATTTATAGGGAAGGGCGGAGTGCCGGAGGCGAGGCCGACGACATGGGCGGTGGCGCGTCGTGGCGGGCATGCAAGCCGAGGCTGGGACTGCGTGAAAGAGAAGCACTACCATGTGGGCCCGGCTGATGGAAAAGCAAATTTATATTTCCAGAATCTCTGAAAATGATTGAGGATTCAAGTGAATTTTTAGACATAGAAATACAAGTCCGATAATTATGAAAATTTAGGAGGAGGTTCTTGACAAAGTCTAGTTTATATTGTAATTTTTGTAGAATTTTTTTTGTTACTTATGTTTCTCTTTAAAATAATTTAAATTCCTGATATTATTACTTGATTATTTGATGTGAAGAAAACATAAAAATGTGCTTGATAATACTTCCCTATTTTTAATTTGCTTTAACAATTTCTCATGTGATGGTAGTTCATAAGCTAACATATTCTAAAGATTCCAATTGGTCTTTTGATCCTTTAAGTTTCATAGTTTATGTTGTCGCCCTATTTAGGGTTTATACTTCATGTAGTATTTAGAAGGGTAATGTTTTTAAGTTTATTTTGCTCTGGCCATTTATGTTTCTAGGGTCTCCATTTTTAGGTTTCTATATTTTAGGGCTTTCATCTCTAGAGTTTCTGTTGCACATTACTTGTGCCGTTAAAAAGAAAACATAGATCAAATAACTCGCAAAAATGTCAAGTAAAATAAGACTAGAGATAATTATACAAAAAGTTTTAAAAACCTCATTTTTTTTTCATTTAGTCATTTTTGGGATGTTACACCCAGGCCACCCGCGCAGCCCACCCAGCTTTCTCTCCCTCTCTCTCACTACCAAGCGGGGCCCGCCCGTTAGCCCCTCCCCTTCCTCTCTCCTTCTCTTCTACCCCGAGCGCCACGCCACGCCTCATTCTTTGCTTTCCTGTAGTGAGCCACGTTGCCTGCGTGCCACCTCGCCCCACGCGTGCCATGCATACTGTAGTTCAGGCTATCCCGCCTTCTTAGGCCATGCTCACCGCCTGCTTGGCGCCGCTCACCGCCATCCCGTGGCGCTCTCCTCCCTTTCTCCCCTATTTAAAGCACGACAAAGCTTCCTATACCCCTCTTTCTTCTCCCCTCCTCCCCCTTCTTCCTTTCTCCAACCCGGAGCCGCACCACCCATCCTCCTCCCCTTCTTCCTCAGCACTGGCCACGCCGCCCTCCACCCAACCTCCACCTCTGGTCGGTATCTTGCCGCCGTTACCACGTCACCATGAGTGCCTCCTCCTCCTCTTCACATCCCCCACACTCTCCCCTTCTATCTCGCTTCCTCCTCGTCGCTGTTCGAGTTTCACCGCCGTCGGCCGGAGCTCGCGCCACCGCCTCTAGCGTCACCATTGAAGCCTCTTCCGCGTCCTCGTCTTCACCTTCGACATCACAAGCCTGGTGGCCTACACTGTGCGCGCCGAAGCGTCGCTAGAGCCCTAGCTTCGCTGTAAGCCGGATCTCGTCGCCACCGGCCACCGCTTTGCACCTCATCGTCGAGACCGTGTGCTTTAGGTTCCCCTTGCTCCCCTCTCTCCGTATATTCCCTCGCCGTCGGCTATCTCCCCGCCGTTCGCCGACGATCCTCGGCTCCTGAACCGCGTCGAGAAAGTTGTCTTAGGAATTTCCTCCTCACGAATCTTTAACTGATGGTAACCTAACCTCAAATCTATCTCGGATAACACTCCAGCTCCCTTCAACTGGTCGAACAGATCATCAATCCTGGGCAGATGATACTTATTCTTGATGGTGACTTCATTGAGCAAGCGGTAATCGACACACATTAGCTGGGTACCATCATTATTTGCAACAAAGATCATGGGGCTCCCCAGGGCGAAGAACTTGGTCGGACCAAACATTTATCTTGCATCTCCTCAATCTGCTTCTTCAGCTCGACTTGGTCATCAACCGGCAAATGGTAGGGTCTCTTATAAATGGGTGTGGTTCCCGGAACTAGGTTGATGACAAATTCTAGATCCCCGTCTGATGGCATTCCAAGTAATTCATCCGGAAAGACATATGAAAAATATCTAACCACTGGCACATCTTCCAAGGATACATCCTTGACACTACAGACTAGCGCTCCTCATGCTTTTTCGTGGAGGCTTCAAATTTTACTTTAGCTCCAACTGGACTAACCAAACTGATGCTTCTACCACCATAATCCAAAATTGCATGGTGGTTAGCAAGCCAATCTATACCCAAAATCACATCTAGGGACTTGGTGTCGATGATTATGAGTAGGGGTGAAAACAGATCGGATACGGACGGATAATGGCTCTGCCTTACACGGATACGAATACGGATACCCCGGATACGAATACGGATATGAATAATATCGAATATGAATACGGAGCGAATACGAATCGAAACGAATATGGCCACGGATCTTTTTTGGAACATAAAAACCCCTTAAATTGTATGCCAGAAATTAACAAAAACATATAACTAGTTTATTTGATGCAAACATTCATGAATTGTTTATATTTTCAGCAACTACACATAACATTGGCTATTCACTATAAATGCTGGGTCGTGCTTGATTACCCGATTTTTTTTAGGATTGTGCAATTAGATTTTGGTTTTTGTAAATACCTACTCAGAGAGCTAACTATTCCTATTTAATTTTTGTAAATACTCGAATATGATATTTGCTCTGAATCGGCTGTGTTGGATTTTAGCATGCAATCGTTTCAACAAAGCATGGTTATATGTATATGTATATATAGATAGTTTGCAACTAGTTGACAAATGACAAGTAATAAAGTTGATGGGCTCGTAATAAGCTAGAGGAGCAACCAACGACTTGATACAAACTACAAAGGATAGAAGCTGCACCAGATGGAGGCTGAGGTATGGTTTAGTCAGCCCATTTGTGTGGGCCTAATCAGCCCATGGCAGGAGGCAGGTACTGTTTTGCCTAGCAGTAGCCACTAGCCAGCGTGAGATACGGAGGTTTTTAGTCCCACATCACCAGGAGAAGACGAGTGCATGGAAGCGAGGGCTTTAAAAACAGCCGGTGAGTGGCTATGTAGAACAATGATCTGTTGATGGCAAGATTTGACATCTATAAAGAATAGCTTCAAAAGACCTCCTGAGAGGTCCTGGACGGTTTCTTCAAAGATCTCCTGGGAGGCCCAGGCTTCAAAAGACCTCCCGAGAGGTCCTCGGATGTCCCCTTCAAAGACCTCCTGAGAGGTCCTGGTTTCAAAGGAGGTCCTGGACGATCTTTACAAAGACCTCGTGGGAGGTCCTAGCTTCAAAGACCTTTCGAGAGGTCCTGAAACAGACTCTACATGGACCTCCTGGGAGGTCCTGACTTCAAAGACCTCTTAAGAGGTCCTGGATGACATCTACAAAGATCTCCTGGGAGGTCCTGGAGGGTGGTTTTCGTGAAAAACAGGAGGTCCTGGCTCGAAGAGGTGGTCCTGAGCGGCACCTACAAAGACCTCCTTAGAAAGCACCAGATGGCTTCATCAAAACCGCCCAGGACCACATCAGGAGTGTTGCGCGCCTCCATCAGAGCCGTTCAGGATCTCCTCAGGAGTGCCATGTGGTTCATCAGGACCATTTAGGACCTCTTCAAAGACCTCCTGGGAGGTCCTGGCTTCAAAGCGATACTACCAGAGGCTAACTAGCAGAACTACCGTTTAAAGCGGTACGACCGTACATCTCTTGGCGGTAGTACCGTGTGCTGTTCGGACCGTCTAAGCGTGAAGGTTTCTTTTGGATGTCAACTTCCTCAAGAATGGCCATGTAGCTCAATCAGAGTCACTCGGGACCTCCTCCTGAGCGCATCAGAGCCGCTCGGGACCTCATTGGAGGTGCTCACGCGGTCTCCTCAGGAGTAGCCACGAGGCCTCATCATGGCCGCTCAGGATCTCTTTCAGGGCACATTAGGGCCGTTCAGGGCCTCCTCAGGGGTGCTCACACGGCCTCATTAAGACCTCCTCAAGAGCGGCCACATGGTTCCATCAGGGCCGCTCAGGATCTCCTCTAGGGTGTATCAGGGCCGTTCAGGGTCTCCTCAGGAGCGCTCACGCGGCCTCATCAAGATCTTCTCAGGAGCAGCCACGTGGTTTCATCATGGCCGCTCAGGACCTCCTTGGAGCACCTACACGGCTTAATCAAAGCCGTCCAGGATCTCCTTGGAGCATTTACGCAGCTTAATCAGAGCCGCTCAGGATCTCTTTGAAGTATTCACGTGGCTTAATCACAGCCGAACAGGACCTCCTCCAGAGTACTACGTGGCTTCATCAAGACCATTCAAGACCTCATGTGAAGACCTCCTCAGGACCTCCTGCGTGGACATCCCACGAGGACCTCCTCAAGGCCTCTTGCGTGGACCTTCCGTGCGGATCTTCCGCGAGGATCTCCACAGGACCTTCTGCAAGGAACTTTTTCAGGACTTTCCATGAAGACCTCCCGCCAGAGCCTCCAGGACGTGATAGAATAGGGAAGATTTGCTAGTTACAGAAAATATAATTGAGTCATATCTGTGTAATCTTGTTCGGTTAAGAGTTCTGAGCTCCCACGGCTAAGACCTACCGCCCTTTAAGTAGGAGAGGGCTATGGCCGATTGAAAGAGAGGAACCAATCAATCAATATCAATCGCATCTACTTTTTATCATAGCTTTCTGTAGTCCCGTTCTCTTCCAACCTCTCATTGCTTACTACTCGGCTGGGTCTCGAGATCAAGCTCGTGCAAACCACCACCGTGTTGTGCCACGACTAGCTCTGCCTAGGCGCTGCACGTTGGTGACAGGATCCGGAGCATCCAATTGCTATCGCGATCATCGTGTTGTGTGCAACACGTTTTTGTGCGCAACATGATCCTTCAAGCTGTTAAAGGGAAATGAGGAGTGGTGCCCGCCCTAACTAAGCCTGTTATGACAACTGGGGCATCCCCGTTATTTTCATCTGATCCTGAATTGAAGCATAAATTATAAATATTTGTTGGTGTAGGAGAGGAGTTGTGCTCCCTACCTTGTTTTTGATCAAAGGGAGTTTTTCCTTTTGTAGCATTACAAAATGATGTTTCTAGCTGGGCCGTGGATTTCGGCTGTGGGCTAAAATGCTGGATATCCGGATTTATTTATCCGGATAATTCGTATTTGTATTTGTATTTGACAGATAATAGGATTATCGTAGTCGTATCCGTTTCCGACAAAAAAAAATCCGTATTTGTTTTCAATTCGAGAATTATCCGAGAAAAATTCGATCCGAATTCGTTTTTATCCGGATCACTCGGAAACTATCCGATCCGTTTTGACCCCTAATTATGAGGTGAGCTAGAAATTCTACCCCTTCTATGGTCACTTTAACTTTTGGGCATCATTGGTTCGTACTTAACTCCGAACTAGGGGATTGAACCAATAAAACGCTTTTAAGAGTCAAAACCCCTGATTGATGCTTTGCGGCAAAACTTCGAGAAACAAATGAATGTGAAGCTCCAGAATCAAACAAAATAGTAGTAGGTGCTAAATTTACTTGGAACTTACCCAGCACAACATCCAGGGATGACTAGGCTTCCTCCACTGTGACATGGTTCACATGACCTCCCCCAACAGGCTGAGGGGTCTTGGCTGGTGCAACTGGAGTCGGCGGTGCTCCACGACCGGTTCCTGGCATGGGGGTCCTGGTCGAAGTAGCTCCCAACTTTAATCTGATAGGCGCTGGACCTTGCCTTTGCGGGCAGTTGCTGGCGAAGTGCCCCAATTGGTGACAGTTGAAACAGGTGACTCCCGTGGTAGGATTGTTGCTTCTTGGCTGCTGGTTGCTGGTGTGGTTGTTGTTGCCGAAGCTGCGAAATCCTAGAGCAGCTGGGCGAGGTGCTGTCGTAGGGGTCCTGAAGGTAACAGGAGGAGCAAAATGGCGAGGATGCTGCACATTCAATATGGCTCTCTACGGATGGCTTTGATGAGCACCGTGCTGCATCATCTTCCTCCTACGGGATTCTTCAAGCTCACAACGAGAGTCTTCTATGAGCATGGTCTTATTTACCAGGCGCTGGAAATCTGAATAGTTGTTGCCCACGACTTAAACCTTCAAGCTAGGGTTGGGTCCCCGCTTGATACGCTTTTGACGTGCATCATCTGTGGCAATGTCCTCCTGAGCGTAATGAGACATTGAGTGAACTTGTTGAGGTATTCACTCACCGACATGTTTCCATTTCGCAGCTCACGGAACTCGTTCTTCTTCATTTTCACCTTCCCATCAGGAATATGAGAGTGGCAGAAAGCTTCCAAAAATTCAGCCCAAGTGATGTTCTAGTGGTTTTTATGGACAGCACAGTAATTCTCCCACCATTCCGCGGCAGTACCTTCAAGCTAGTGCACAGCATACAGAACCTTCTCGCGGTCGTCACACCGGGCGATGGCGAGCTTCTTCTCGATAGTGCGCAGCCCGTCATCTGCATCCAAGGTCTCGGAGGAGCTGAAGAAAGCAGACGGATGGGTCCTCATGAACTCTGCCAGCCTTGACTAATTAAAGGCTGGTGGGGGTGGCATAGTAGCTGCTTAGTTGTTCTGATTCAGCACTGCGACTAGGGCGGCAGCAGTCTGGTTCTGTTGAGTCGTCGTCTGGTTCATATTCTGCATCATTGCGCTCATCAACTGCGTCTGGGCAGCCATGAATTGATCCAAACCCTGATCTTTGGTGGCTGCCGGAGGAGGTGGTGGTGTAAAGGGATCCATTGGTTCATCTTGGTTTGCCGAGTTGCGAGTCTGAACCATCTGCACCAATCTTCTCAGGTTTAATAGGTGAGAAGAAGAAAGCACGATAGGTAAGAGACAAAAGCACGAATGACGAGAGAGAACAAGCCGAAAAGCTATTAAGAGACAACAAAACTCAAGCCGAAGGTCCTAATACCCGGACTACACGATACTAAAGCTAAGAAGGGAAATTCTGCTAAGACACTTCTAATCTAACTTATATGGATGATCGATTTGAAGCAAGGCTCAATCCTATAGGGATTACTGAGGTGAGAAGGATCGGTTTGAATTTAGAAACAGAATTTCAGAAGGGATAAGATACAACAACTTATGAATGATATGGGGAAAGGTTAGAATAAGATGAGAGAGGAATGGAGTAAGATGAGAGAAGAATAACTACTCATGTTGATCTGTTGGTTTCATTCATAAAATAAATTTTGAAGTGTTTGACTACACGACCATGCTAACTATGGTTACGTCTTACAGTCGATATGGCTCTGATACCACCTCTGTTGGGACCCTGAGTATGCAACCCCGGGACCCTCTGTGCATTCTGAACTAATCCCATGATCAGTAGCTAGTCCACACAGTTGCAACATATATGAAATCATATCCATACAACGAACAGCTAAAGAAGCAGCTAAAAATAATAATACTTGACAACAAAAGAACTTTATGATCAAGGTTTTACAGAGCTTTGCCACACAGGGCTAAAATCATGACAAGGTCCACGACCAGGGAAAACTTGAGCGGAACAAAACAAACTCGTGGAAGTCATCCGACATGCCCACAGGCAATCGAGTGGAGAATGCCTCCTAGTTTGTATGGTCTTCAAAGTACTCCTCTTCATAGAACTCAGTGCTCCCCGGGGCTTCTTCGACGACTGATCAACAAAGGGCGTATAGCCGTGAGTACATAAAGTACTCAGCAAGTCGTAGGGAACGGTATGCAAATAGTATTCATGCAAGGCTTGACAAGGATAGCTTTATGGCTATTTTGCAGGAAGCAGTACTGACATTAGATATAATAAGTAGATTGTAAAGCACAATTTGAAAGATTAATACATAAGTAATCAAGTTCTTTGAAACAACTCTATAACACCCTATTCGCTTCCCAACCAACGACCATGACCAGATCGCTTCCACGACTAGATCGCTTCCCAACCAAACCAACTACTCGAAACCATCCACGACCATATTTTTGAGAAAATCTACCCCTTGTTTGAAATCATCAGGCATTGTCCATATTCGGGGACATGGCTATTTAAATAGTTTTACACTCTGCAGAGGTTGTACAGCTTTACCCACATAACATGACTTCTCTAGTTTGTTTGGCATCCGTCGATATCACCGCTCACTACCTTAGGTAAGCAGTCTAGAGCACGTCACATGGCCATTACAAAGTTCTGTTTTAACTCGGTTCTGTTCGCTAAGGTTTCGCATCCGACTGGCTCCATAACTCCCAAATATCCACCTTGCAAAACAACATCCCAGTCGACCGACCCCCTCTTGCGTCAGGTGTGAATGTCTATCCCAGGTTTCACACTTCCACCAAAACAGAACTGTATCAAAGCATTGGTAATTAGTTGGTCAGATCCACCCCATCCTGGACATGTGGTTGCATGGTATGGCCCAAATCAATTGCGCACAAAGTTAAGTCCTTAAAGAGTACTCAGGTGAGGCAACCACATCCCAAAATTCTCCCCTTTACTGCACGATCACTCGCCCGAGTTTGCAATCATTTTCGGTTCAACCCGACCAAATGGCAACCCTTGCCATGGCACAACAAATTTTAACAACAGTGACGGTGCCACAATTCCAAATTTCATTTAGTAAAATTCATCATCATTGAAACATGTGATCAAGAGACATCGCATAACTAAAGTATGACTAAGCATATACGCACCTAAGTTGGTATTATAATAATGCCCAACTAAGATTATCCCAACCTATGGTGTCCAAGGGTACATGTTAAGATGTCCTTCACAATTATTCAAGGAGTCATACCGCCAAGGAGGGTTTTAACTATTTCCAAAACCATTTTTATACAACTAGCCATGCATGTTGATACAAAAAAATTTTATAAACTGGGTACGACATGATCAAAGGTCTACGACTTGCCTTCGTTGAAGAGTTGAGATGCTTCGGTTGTCAGGTCCAATAATTCTTCTGAGACACCGGAATCTATACGCACGAGAAGAGCCAAATAAATAAGACAATCCAAATAAAATCCAAAACGAACCAAAAGAAAGGTACTGAATTTAGATGGATTTAGAAATTGAATCACTCGAATCGGAGCTCGAACGAAGGAGAATGAGCTCACGGAAGGAGGTTGAAAGAAGGCTTCGACTACCAGGTCAAGAAGGATACGACTACACAACGTGGTCGTAAGAAGAAAGAAAGATTTCACTGCTCGACACGGTCGGAAGAAGAAAGCATGGTTCGGCTGCTCGACGCGATCGAAAGAACACGAGGGAGAACAGGGCACGGAAACTCACTAGGACCGAGAGAGAGGCAGGAGGAGGACGGAGAACAGCAGACGGTGGTCGAAGACGGTGCGGGCGCTCCGACGAACTCTTTGGCGGCAAGGAGGTTGAAGACGGCGCAGACTCCTATGAACTCTTCGGCGGCAGTGAAACTCGAAGCACGGTGAAACGGAGAGAGAGAGAGAGAGAGAGAGAGAGGGGAGAGTTGAGGGAAAGACAAGAGGAGGGCGAGGACTCCCTGGTGCTCCATTCATAGAGGAAGGACGGGGCGGCGAGACGGAGCAACTTGATTCGTGGCGACGTGGCTTGGGCGCACGCCCAGCAGGTGAGGGACGGGATGGAGGCAGGTAGAGGAGGAGACAAGAGGGGGAATGGGTGCATCGGAGAGGATGACATTTAATGCGCGAAGACTTTTGCAACAGCATTTAATGCGTGGATACTTTGGAAATAGCATTTAATACGCGGAGATTTTTGCAACAGCATTTAATGCACACAGTGCTGCGAAAAAAAGAGATAGAGGGAAGGACGCACCAAGGCAAGGGTTGTCAAAAATGAGAGGGTGATCGTGACCGAGAGGATGGTCACGACTGAGAGGGTGGTCGTGACCAAGAGGCGGTCGACACCAAGAGGGTGGTCATGACCAAGAAGCGGTCGACACCAAGAGGGTGGTTGTGACCAAGAGGATAGTTGCAACTGAGAGGGTGGTCGTGACCAAGAGGCAGTCGACACCAAGAGGGTGGTCGAGCCTAAAAGAGCGGTCAACAAAAAGGTGATGGTCCTTTTATAATCGAGAATGGGTGGGGAAGAGGAAGCAGGAACGACCGACGGGAATTTGGCCAAAATAGATAAAGGGAAATTCAAATACTAGAGAACTCCAGTAAACTCAAAATAAACCAAATTCGAAATTAGTTGAAGTTTTATTAATTTATATTAAATTGCTTTTAATTTCTAAAATTGCAAGTTAAGCTTTGGCTATTCAACAAAACCAAATGGTTATTATTTTTTTATTTTTTTTAAATTTTCAAAAAGTCTTGAAAATTGGGATGTTACAAAGCCCACGTGTGCGCTGACGTGGCAAGCCACTTGGTTGGATAAGCCAGGTCCACCGTGGACCTTGGAGCGATCATGGACCTGATCCATGGACTGAGGGCCCACTTGTCAGCGACTCAAGCCTTTTTCTTTTGAAAAATAATTCAGCTGAAAATCCTTAAATCCCCCTGCTGATGTCAGCAGGAGGCAATAAAATAATTTCCTTCAGAAAAGTGATTCTGAAATTTCAAAAAAATCCTAATTTCATCATTTTATGTGTTTTCAAACTTCCGAGAGCCCGTTCTCCATCGTTCAAACTCCGATTTAAGTGATTCGAATTTATAAATTCATCTAAATTCAATACATTTCTTTTGGTTCTAATTTGGTAATTTTTTGATTTTATTTGAAATTATTTTATTTATTTAGCTCTTTTCACATGTATAGATTCTGGCGTTTTCGAAGAATTCTTGGACCCGACGGCTGAAGCAACTCAAGTCTTCAATGAAGGCAAGTCGTAGACCTTTGATCAAGTCGTACCTATTTTATAAAATTATATTGTTTTACATATCAACAAGCATTGCTAGTTTTATAATAATGGATTCGGGAATACTTGATTGCCTAATTGCCATTATGCCTTCTTGGATAATTGTGAATGACATGTACCCTTGGACACCATAGGTTGGGGTAATTTTAGTTGGACATATTGTAGTACTAACTTGAGCATCGTATTATGCTTAGCCATGCTTTAGTTATACGATGGGAATCCTAATCAGATATTCATAAAATGGTTAAATTTGACTTAACGAAATATGGAATTGTGGCGTGGCCACTATTACTAAAAATTGTTGTGTCGTGGCAAAGGTTGCCATTTGGCTGAGTTGAACCAAAAATGATTTCATACTCAGGCGAATGAACGTGCAATAAAGGGGGAGAATTTTGGGATGTGGCTGCCTCACCCGAGTAAACACTAAGGACTTAACTTTGTGCGCCATTGATCTAGGCTATACCGTACAACCACATGTCTAGAGTGGGGTCAACTTGGATGACTAATTAGCAATGTTTTGGTTGGTCCTGTTAAGGGTTGATAAGCGGCGCAAGAGGGGATTTAGAATGGCGAAACCTTAGCAGGTAGAACCGGGTCAAAACAAGGCTTTGTAAAAGCCTTGTGATAATCACTTTGTCACTCGCCTTCGGAAGCGTGAAATGCCTGGCATTATAAGATGATTATCTCTTGTGGGTCAAGATGTACAACCTCTGCAGAGTGTAAAACTATTTGAATAGCTGTGTCCCTGGTTATGGACAATGCCTGGTGATTTCACGCGAGGGGGTAGATCTTATCAAAAATGGTGGAATGGTTTGGTTGGAATGGTTGGGAAGTGAACAGGGTGTTCACTAGTTGATTCAAAAGAACTTGATTACTTATGTAGTTAATCTTTTAAATTGTGCTTTAATCTTTTAAACTGTGCTTGTCAATCTACTTATTGTATTTACTGTTAATACCGTTTTCTGCAAAATAGCCATAAAGCTATCCTTGTGCAATCCTTGCATGAATAATATTTGCATATATTTCCCTACGACTTGATGAGTACTTTAAGTACTCACAGCTTTGCACCAATTGTTGATCAGTCGCTGAAGAAGAACTAGGGATCATCGAGTTCTACGAGGTGGATTACTTTGAAGACAATGCAACCTAGGTCGCGTCCTCCACTCTATTGCCTCTGGGCATGTCGGATGGCTACCACGAGATGCTTTGGTTTCTGCTGCAAGTTATCTTTTGTCTTAAGACTTGCGTGGCAAATTCTGTAAGACTTGACCATAAGGTCCTTTTTCTACTAAGAAATATTAATTTGTCTGCTTCATTTATATTTCATTGTATGGATATGATTGTCATCAAGGATGTCACTATATGAGCTAACTACTAATTTTGGACTAGTTCAGTATACACAGAGGGCTCGGATCCAGCGGTCCAGGGTCCTGACACAGAGTGTATGATTTGGCCTTTCGAGCTATACGATCGATCTCTACATCATCTTCAGGAATTGTGCTATGCAAAAGATAATTGTAGATTGACGTCATCCAATCACGACTGGGATTAATCGGTACGACCTCCAGTAGAGTATGTGTGTCTTCGGAATGCTCGACCACAGACGGTGCATCGAGTTGCTCGAGAAAAACTCCAGGCGGGACAGGTGACCTTGTGGAAGCCATCCGTGCCAACTGGTCTGCTAGAAAGTTGTCCTTTCTAGGAATATGTTGGATTTGGCAACTGAAGAATTGCTTTTCGAGTTTTCGTACTTCCGCCAAATAAGATGACATATTGGGACTGGAACATTGATAATCCTTCCCAACTTGTTTCGCTACCAATTGAGAATCTCCTATCACTAGTAATCTGTGAATCCCGAGCGGTCTGGCTGCTTGGAGTCCTACCAATAAACCTTCGTACTCTGTCATATTATTAGTAGCAAGAAAGTTTAGTTGTATGGCGTATTTAATGTGTTCTCCTGGGGTTCATACTCGGATCCTTGGGTGGGTTTAGGGTTCGTCCATTCGGCAATGAATTCTGCTAAAGCCTGGGACTTGATTGTTGTTCGTGAGATGAAATGGAGGTCGAACGCTCCAAGCTCGGCCGTCCATTTTGCTATTCCTCCTGATGATTCCCTATTTTCTAGAACTTGATGAAGAGGATACCCAGCTGGTACGACCACTCTGTGGGCCTCGAAGTAATGCCTTAGTTTCGTTGAAGCCATAAGGGGATCATAGAGCAACTTTTGCACCAGTGGATATCGTTCTTTTGGTCCATGCAAGACTTCGCTCATGTAATTGTCGGGACCCTGGATCTGCAAATCCGGACCATCCGTGTATTCTGAACAAGTCCCAAGATTAGTAGCTAGTTCACACAATGTCAACATGGATGAAATCATATCCATACAACGAAATAGCTAAGAATAAGCCAAATATTATTAAAAAGTGACAACAGACCTTATGGTCAAGGTTTTACAATTATTGCCACACAGGGCGCAACGACAGAGTAATAAACTTGCAGCGGAAGAAACTCTTGTGGTAGCCATCCGACATGCCTATAGGCACCCTAGTTCGCATAGTCTTGGAAGTACTCATCCTCGTAGAACTCAGTGTTCCCTGGGTATTCCTCGATGACTGATCAACAAATGTAGTATAGCCGTGAGTACATAAAATACTCAGCAAGTCGTAGGGAAATGTATGCAAATAGTATTTTATGCAAGGCTTGAACAAGAGTAGCTTTATGACTATTTTGCAGAAAGTAGTATTGACTATAAATGCAGTAGATATATAGAAAACCACAGTTTAAAAGATTAAATACAAAAGTAAACAAGTTCTTCAAAACAACTAGTGAACTACCTGTTCACTTCCCAACCATACCACCATCCAAACATTTTTATAAAAAAAAACTCTACCCCTCGTGTGAAATTACTAGGCATTGTCCATAACCCCGGACACGACTATTCGAATAGTTTTAACACTTTACAAAGGTTGTACAGCTTGACCCACAAGAAATAATCATCTCATAATGTCAGACATAACATGCTTCCGAAGGCGTGCGACTAAGTGATTATCACAAGGCTTTTACAAAGCTCTATTTTGACCCAGTTCTGCTCGCTAAGGATTCGCCATTCTAGGCCCCCTCTTGCGCCGCTTATCAACCCAAACAGAACCAAATTAAAAAATTGCTAATTATTCAGCCAAGTCCAATCCATCCTGTACATGTGATTGTACGGTATGGCCCAGATCAATGGCGCATAAAGTTACGTCTTTAGTGACTACTCAGGCGAGTCATCCAGATCCCAAATCACCCCCTTTAGTGCACGATCAATCACATGAGTATGAAATCATTTTCGGTTCAAATCCTGACCAATTGGCAACTCTTGCAATGGCACAACAAATTTTAATAATAGTGGCCGCGCCACAATTCCATATATCATTAAGTCAAATTTTTATGTTTAATCATTGTGAAGGAACCCATCATACAACTAAAGCATGACTAAGCAAAAAACGATACCCATGTTGGTAATATAAAAATTCAAATAAAATATAAAAATTACAAAAGAAATATTGAAAGGTAGATAATGAATTTATATGGATTTAGGATAAAGAATCGGTGGATTTGGAGTTCATGTGAGGGAGAACGAACATCCAGAAGTTTTGATGTCACAAGAAAAGATAGAATTCTGAAAATATTGTTCACCTTCCGAGTACTATTCACCTCTTCGAGTTCACATGGTCAGAAGGAGTTACGACTACCTGGTGAAAGGAGTTACGACTACCTGGTTGATGGAGATTTTGTCTACACAGGCAGCAGCAGCGGTGCTCGACTACAAGCTCGCCGGCGCTACTCGCCACGACGAGCTACGCGAAGGAGCGCAAAATGATTAGTGTAACACAATGAGTCTAGGGCTCACCTTATTTGCTTAAGGGTGCAATGTTCCGGTCGAGGGCGAAAAGGTTTTGTGACGGCAAAGTTAGGTCGACGGCGGCGAGAGCGTTCCAGTTGTCCTCCGGTTGAGAGGGCGCGCACGGGGATGAGCGGGTGAAGGCGATACTAGGTCCGTAGATGAAGGTGACAGCGAGCTTGTCGGCGGTGGAATCGACAGCGTAAAAGCTTCGGGCAGCAAGGCTTCGACTTCAAATTCCGGCGAACTCGAGAGGATTGGGGTGAGGTGGGTGGCGGTGATGGGATGAGATGGAGATGGCACACTTGGGGTGTTATTTAAAGGTAAGGGCGAGGTCATGGCTTCGTGCGGTGCAAGAAGGCCGAAGGGAACGTCAACGGGATTTAGGGGGAAAATAAAGCCGGAGAGGTAACGAGGACGCTGGTAGCAGGTGCGGTATTGAATTGGCGATGCAAAGGCGGCGAAATAAGGGGGTTTGATGAGGATTAAGTCAGGTTTTGGAAGGTACCGGCGAAACGACAATGGCAAGAGGGAGCACAGTTTCAGGGAGAAGAAAGGAAGGTAGGGGATGAGATGACGTGGGCTGCGGGACCCATGTGGCAGCGTAACGGGAACGAAAGAGTAGGGAGAGAGATGGGCTGGCACGGACTGCACGGAAGGAAGCGGGCCAGTTGAGAAAGAAAGGGAAATGGGCCAAGGGAAAAGATTCGGCCCGATAGTTGATTTCCGTATTTACAATTGATTTTTGATTTACAGAAATTGCAACAGATCAATTAGGTTTTTAGAAAACAGTAAATAGAGTTAAAAAAATTCTAGAAAAACTCATAGAATTTCCTTGAATTCTTTTGAACTTAATAAAATATTTCCAACTCATAATTGGTATTTAATTTTGCAAATAATTTTTTTGGCCATAAAATAATTAGGGAAAAGCTTTTAAAATTTTAGAAAAATAATTAAAATTTTATTTTCAAATGGAAAAAGAAATTTGGGCTGTTAGAGTAATATAGTGGTCATTGGATATTGTCACGCCCGACGACTAGTACAGCACTAACTGTTAGTGGTGTCGCTGCCAGGTATATCGGTAATGTTTCTCCTAATCTTGGAAATACTATGATCGGGGAGCTCTTAATGTACCTTTTGAGCTCCTCAAAGGCACCGTTCGCATTTTTAGTTCATTCGAAACTTCCGTGTTTCCGAAAAAGTTTAAAGAAAGGTAATCTTTTTTCACCTAACCATGCTATAAAACGACTTAGCACTGTCATACAGGCGGTTAGTTTTTGAACTTCTTTCTTTGTGGTCGGAGGGAGCATCTGCTCGATGGCCGATATCTTTACTCGATTTGCTTCAATTCCATTAGCCGAAACTAGGAACCCAAGAAGCTTTCCAGAGGAAACTTTGAAGACACACTTTTCTAAATTTAACTTAAGGTTATGCCTTCTTGAAAGTGATCGCCGGCGTTGATGATCTTTACGATCAAGCCATCAACGTAGGCTTCTAAATTTCAACCTATCTGAGAATTAAAGGTTTTTTTGCATTAGCCTTTGAAAAGTTGCACTAGCGTTCTTGAGTCCGAATGGCATCTTAAAATAATAGTAAGTGCCACATGGCGTGATGAAGAAAGTTTTCTCTTCATCATCTTTACTCATATTAATCTGGTGGTACCCTAAATACGCATCTAAAAACCTTAACAACTCACACCCGGAGGTAGAGTCTACAAGTTGATCAATGCGTGGAATGGGAAAGTCATCCTTCGGACAAGCTTTATTAAGATTTGTGAAATCAATACACATTCGTCATTTTCCATTACTCTTTCTAACCATTACAGGATTGGTGAGCCACTCAAGATGGTCAACTTCACGAATAAATCCAGCCTTTAGAATATTGTCGATCTTCGATTAGATTGCCTCCTTCTGATCTGGTGCGAAGCGCCTTAGCTTGTACTTGACCGGTTTCTTGTTGGGCTGGAGAGCTAGCATGTGCTCGATCACCTCCTTGGGGACACCAGACATATCGAATGCCTGCTAAGTGAATACATCCAAGTTTGCTCGGAGAAAGGAGAAGAGCGACTCTTCCTATTTAGGATCGAGTCCTGCCCCGACTAGTACCTTTTGGGTAGATGTATTAGCATTTTCTCACCCAGACAACATTTTGACGCTTTCCGAAGAAGCGCGTCGAGCGGAATATCTTTAGTCTGGTCGAAAGGTTTTGGCGCCATTTTTTTGTCTCGAGTGCTTGACCTATGTGGAAGGTGTATTAGTATAGCTGGTCGGAAGTTCGTCGACCAGTTTTAGAGATTTCTGATCACACACATATGCCATCTTTCTATCCCCTCGAATCATGATGACCCCTTTTGGCCTTGGCATCTTTAAACTCTGATATCCGTAATGCGTGGCTATCAGGAACTTTTCCAAAGCTGGACAACCAAGGATTTCATTGTATGCAGTTTCGAAATCCACTACATCAAATGGAATCTTTTCTGTTCGGAAGTTATCTAGCCTTCCTAACGTAACCGATAGGGAGAGTTGCCCTTGCGGTATTGCAGTAGATCCTGGAACTATACCATAAAAGACATATTTCACAGGCTTTACTTTTAACCTGGGAAGTTGCATTTCTTCCAACGCTCTAGTAAACAAGATGTTTAAAGAACTACCACAATTTATCAGAACTCGACTAACTTTGCAATTATTAATAGTTGGTTCTACAACAATAGGGAACTTACCTGGTTGAGTCAACGGGATGCGGCAGTCTTCCTTGCTGATGGAGGTAACAATCTCCGACCACCTGGACGGCGTTACATCGATCAGAGATTCGGCAAGGTTGACTACCTGCTCCACGGCCTTCAAATGACACCTAGATTCGTACAAGGTGGATCCACCGAAGATCATGTCGACGGTATGCTATGGCTCCTGGTATTCTATTTCTTCATTGCCATCTTTGTGCTTCTTGGAGCTTGGCTCCCCAAGCTCCTGTATGGAAGGGAAGAGACCTTTACCTGAGTAATAATCCTCCAACTTCTTCTGCCAGGCTCGACAGGTGCGCAGATCATGCCCTACCACCTTATGAAGTGGACAACACTTCTTATTCTATTTGTATTCATTGATTGGAGCTTTGGCTTTGTTCCGACCGGAATAATCCTTTTCACCTTTGGTAAACTTCTCGGGAATCACAAGGACCTCTTTGTTATCGGGCTTGTAGTTTTTCTTACCCTTGAGAGCCTTCTTATGCTTCTTTTCTTGATTCACTAGGCCAGGTTGAGGGATTTTCTCTTTTTGATCAATAGCTTCGCTCCATTCGATCGCTTCACTAGCGGTCGCGCATTTATCAGCTATATCGAAAAGTTTGACATCATTCGTGGATGATTCATCGCAATATTCTCCATAAACCGCCGATTCCTCAATCACACTTTAAATGCCTGAATGACAAAAGAATTTGCAACCTCTGGTATAGAATTACGAACCTGGCTAAACCTTTTGATATACTGCTAGAGAGTTTCAATGGATTTTTGTTGGATTCGATGGAGATCGTCCTCCTTTTTGGGGCGGTAATACGTCCCCTGAAAGTTTGCGATCAAGAGATCGCAAAGTTGCTCCCAAGTGTAGATTGATCCGACCGGTAGGTTTAGTAACCAAGACCGGGCATATCCTTCGAGAACCGTGGGTAGGTAGTTTGCCATCACGTTGTCATCACCACCACCAGCTCTGATGGTGGTTGTATAGATTTGGAGAAATTCTGATGCGTTATAAGACCCATTGAACTTCTCCATGTTTGCTGGTCGGAACTTATCCTTCCAGCGTACAGCTTGGAGCCCTGCTGAGAAGGCTCGACAACTTGTAATCGAGTCATGGCGCCTTCTTTGGAAAGGGGCCAGATTATAATCGGCCGAGGACCAGATTCTCATGTTGGCATACCAAGTTTCTAATGTCCTGATCCGATCATGGACGTTGGTGTGACGCCTTCGACCGATCGCCTGGTTCAGGTGATGTAAAAAATCACCCAGAACAAGCAATTGCTCATCATGATGAGGGGAAGGAGTGGCTTCATGGAATAGTCATCTTCCCTCATGACTCCCTTGTCAGAATCTTCGAGGAGGCATGGGTATCGATTGGTCTACCATCCGATCATGTTGTCCCCTACTGAGGGAGGAACGCTGGGACGAAGTCATAGTGTGACTTTGCGAGCTCCTTTGTTCCCTGTACATTTCTGTACGTTGCATGGTCTGTTGGAGGATCTCCGATACCTACCCTGCGAGTTGAACATAACCTGGAGTTTCTGTCAGAGCAGGATCTGAGTTATTTAGAATGTCATGAACTCGTTGTAGGTTTTAAATTGTTACCGAAGGTCTTGGAGTATTCCTGCTAGCAGTGGGCATTCGATGACTCGAATTCCCCTCCGACCTTCTGGTTTATCCTGTCCGACCCATCATGTGTTGTCGGGTAGAAACAGGCGAATTAACTGATTGACGTCCATTAGTTCGATTACCTCTAGCATTTGGTGCTTGAGTGCTCGCACAATTTCCAGCAATAGGTGGTGGCGGGTTAAGCTGTGGAGGATTGTGCACAACATCTTGATTGGTATCTTCGATTGTGTTAACCTCATGCCTCCAATAGTAGTCTTTTGACGAGCTCCCGTCGTAGCTAAGTGAGAGCCTTCCAATGCATCGGCAAAGAGTCTCCATGATTGGGAGTGGGGGAGATTACCACCTTCGGTGGGCAGTGTGGTGGACTCAGCCTAATCCGACAAATTGCCGACTGTATACTGAGTTTTACCATGCCCACTTGGCCTTCGACCGGTGGTAGCTTTATTGACACCCTCACCAGGTGTCGGTTGGCCCCCGAAATACATAGGATCCATTGGCGAATACTGGTCGCCCATGACTGTATCGAGACTACATTGACCCTCTAATTGCAGTATTGGGCTATTGTCGCCATTCTTGCCAGTTGGAAGAACCGGGCTTGCAGAGGCGTTCGGGGATTCTGAACTGGTCGGAATGACTGATTCCTCTAGGCGCACCACGGATGGTGGTGGTGAATCCTCCTCCATCCGGTCAATCTCGCTAGTCTCAGCGAGTAGTGAGCCAGTGACAGAAGAGGATGATGACAACATTACGTCATGTTCCATGGCGCGGATGTATGCGTCCATGTCGAGGTTGGAGTAGTTTGTCAAGTCGAACTAGTTTTCCTCATCCCAAGACCCTGCCATGATCGCATGAGCGACGATGGGGTGAAGGAAAGTGAATGATGATTTCTTGAGCAAAGAAAGCTTCAATAACTCAATGCCTTCATCCCCGCGGTCGGCGCCAGCTATCAACGACTGAGTTGCCGATCTTACGAAATAAATTGAGGAAAATGGCAAAGAGTTCTTGGATGAGAATAGGGTTTGCTCTTTATTGCGATGAACTAGATCTTTACAGGTTGCTCTTTATTGCGATGAACTGGATCTTTATAGGGGGTGCCTAGAACAAGGCGACAAACTATCCCTAATTACACTGAATGTGTTGCTATTCTAATGCTCCAATTGTCTTCGGATCACTAGGTCTTGTGTCATCTGATGAATGATGATCGCCCCCCCCCCCCACTTTCTGCCATTTGTATTCTCCTTTAAATAACTGATGAAGTGGTGACAATTGCTTCTGAAGAGGTGCCCTTTGGAAGTGTCGTGTCTGGTCGGAGAAACGGTGGTAGTTGATAAAAAGCCAACTAACCAGCAGTTGATGTTAGTGGGAGATAGAATCATATAGTAGTTATTGTCAGTGACTTAGGGCTGTAAACGTTATGTGGGTTGGAGGAATTAAGGCATATGTTCCATTCATCATACAGAAAGGATGTACTTGGAACCAGGTCCAAGTGCGAGTTCAAAGCTTCTACGATCAGTCATCTGGTCGTGCAACGGGTACATGACCCCTTTCGACCAGATTACCCATTAGGCGACCTTTGGGATCCTAACGATCACAGGGGTCGTTGGCCACGAGGTCTATGAGCACATAAGCTATGTGGCTTTAAATTAATAGTTAGGAATTTAATGCTCGTCAATGTTCCTAACCCTTGTGGCTTGATTCTAAAGTCTGTAGATATGTTTTGCAACTTGCCATGGATCATGTTTTTATTCCTTGTTTGTGTGGAATGACAATTTGCGAATGTGTTTTGCAAATGCGTTGAAGTGCATGCATCCCGGTTTTGCTGTATTTTTAGGAGGCTGGTCTAACTACCATCTGTTGACTAGTCTAAACGGTGCCTGTAGTCTGGCCTGACATGTGTTGCCGGTCTGATCGTCAGGTGGTATGACCGCCATTTGTTGGCCAGTATAACCAGTGGTTGCGGTCTGACTGTAGGAGCGATCTTATCACGAATGTGTTGCTGGTTTGATCGGTCCTCGGTCTGACCCCTCCGGTCAACATTTTCAAAAAGGTTCTCTACTGGGTTTGTTTGAGCTCCTATGTGGAGTGGTTTGCTCGATCACAGGCTGCGGTCCGACCGGTCCTCGTGTGGATAGCCGACCGACTTAGCCCGTAATGACTAGTTTTCTAGTCGTTCTTGAGATAAGCGGTCTGACCGGCCATTTGTTGGCGGCCAGTCTGGGATCCCTGAATTTTCTGGTATCTTGCTTCAATTGGCTAGTTTATTTGTGTGCGGTATAAATACCCTCTTGTGGTCGGTTAGGTGAATTGCTGGTGCTATTTTCATCTTCCTTGAGCTAAGAGCAAGCCCTCTCTTGTCTTGTGTGCATATGTTGCATTTAGTGAGCTTAGAGAGGCAAATCCTTATGTATGTGTTGCACTTGGTGATGCGTTGTGTATCCGTAGAGCTTTGGCACTTGATTCATTCAAGTGAGCATCTCTGACTTGTTACTCTTAGAGGTTGCCGCCTCCTAGATGGCTTGGAGGAATTGTGTCGGTGATCTTCTCAAAGAAGGTTGTGAGAAGACCCGGGTATTGTGAGTGGTTCGGTGTTCACCATCTTCGGAGTGGCGGAAGAGCAACCTGAATGGATTCGACGTGTTAGCTTAATTCGTGGAGCCAACTCAATTCATTTGTACATACCTCGACGTGGATTAGGGGAGACCAGCAAGTCTCTAAACACTACAGGAAAAATCTTTATGTCATCTTGTCATTGCTTGTCAACCATAGGATTGCAAACCTTGTTTTAGATTTAGGTTGTTGGTGCACATAGTGAGACAAGTTGATTTAGAACTTAATTGTGTAAAATCGTTTTGATTTACACTTCCGCATATAAAACTCGGTTTTGGCCAAAAGAATTTCAAAACCACCTATTCAACCCCCCTCTAGTCGGCCTCCTTGAACTTACATCTACATGCCAGCGATGTCCCTTTTCCCTCCATCACAATGCGAGGAGAAGGAGGCGGGAGGTTTAACAGCCACTGAGCAAGGTACATTAAATGTATATTCTCAACACGATAAAATAACAATCTACTTGAAGTAGTTTTATCCTACACTTTTACTGATTACGCGGGCTTGCAGGGCGAGGACGACGTCATAGCGAGCATTGACAATACAATTGACACGGTCGAAGCCAACGTGATCCCAAGGATTTACCCCAACACCGCTGCCCCCAGGTAAACACCGAGCCGTAGGCTATGGCAAAACCTGGGCCCGTACCAACCATTCCAGAGCTTAGCGAGGTTGGCAATACCTAGGCAACGGATGCTGGTATGGAGGCTAGCAAGCAAACGGATGTATTGAATACATTAATTTTTATAAACAGATAACGTAAATTTGCTTAATATTTCCAGTAATGTGAATTTCTTTTGTGTACGAGCTAGTAACTGAGGGGGCAAAGGATGTCCCAGAGGAGGTGTTGCCTACCAAGGAGTCAACCAAGGTGACAAATATCGTTGGCAAGGATAAAGTGGCACAGGCGGATAGCACCAGCGCGGACAAGGTGTGGAGGATGGTTAACAATAATTTTTGTTACACACATCCAGTGATTTTATGCCATGCGTAACAGAAAAAGAGTATATTCTCCACAAAAATCCACCTTGCCCACCAAGGGCACTCTCCTATTTACGCATGATAAAATTGAATTGCTTACAAGTCCTGCTTAATTGCAATATTCATCAATAGACTTGTATTGTTGGTGCACTTAGTTGAACCTAGTTGTTTTAGGATTTTATTGTGCAAAACCGTTTTGATATTAGCTTCCGTATTAGAAATCGGTTTTAGCCAAAAGTTTTTTAAAACTGCCTATTCACCCCCCCCCTCTAGTCAGCCTCCTCGATCTTACAAACGACGAGAGCCTTAAAAGCTAAGATGTTCCCTTTCTAAGATGTTCTCTTTTTACCTCATTTACTATTATCATCAACGTCTTTTACTATGACTCACCCTGGGCCTCTCTTTTTTTGTTTTCCACTGAACTGCAGCGAGTTTTTGCTCTAGTCCTGATACGACATAATCGTGGCCACCGGCAAAGATATGGCACACTCGTTCAAGGATAAGGAAATGACTGAAGACATATTCATGTCGCACTACATCGAGTGATTGCGCCACGACGACGCGGAGCTGAGGCTGGAGAATGTTGGGTACAATATATATCTATCGTGTGAACGGTCGGTATGTTTGTCATCCTCGGGATATATGCATTACAATCTATGTTATGGTTGATACCAGTAAATCAATATGATGTGTACGGTAACCAACGTTGACATGGATATGTTTCATTTCTTCAAAACTGCTTAATGTCGATGAATACCTAAAAAATGATCGGTACAACAGCTATCTCGCCACGAGTATTATGAGGGATCAAATTGGCAAAACGAAGACTATGCTCACCAAATTGGTGAGTAACAGTAAAATTGCACATGTTCTTCCAGTAATTTATGTCTAACCCAAGCGCCTTCTATCCCCATCTGATTCATTTTGTATGTCTTATTTCCCGTACTACACAACTCGCATTGGTCAGTCTATTGCATCAATATGATGCATAGGCACATCGACGTGTTGGACTCGAATGACTACAAGCAATAGTGCGCCGGCCCAGATGATCACCATATGTTGTCAGCAAGAAGATAGTCACACGTCTCAATGAGGCTGTCCAATCCACGACCGACGGTAAGTTTCCCATCTTTGTCAACTCGAGGTGGCCATTGTTCAACACCCCGAAGCAGGTTCTCGACAACGACTGCGCGCTCTTCGCCATGAAATTTCGGGTGTTGCACGACGGCGAAGGACATACATTGCATATTGTGATCTTACCGATTAGCAGTAATTACAAAAATAGAGTCCAGTAATATATAGTTGGATGTGTAATAATTTACAACATGATGCTCTCATTCCGTATGCAGGAGAAGGGAAACAATTACCGGGCTGAGCTACTATTCTACATGTTGTTCTACGTGGTCAACAAGATCAACCCCCTCCCTGGTATCTTGGAGAAGTATAGGTCGCGCAACACACCTCAGTAGAATCTTACAAACAATCTAGTAATTTTGTATAAACTATCCAGCAATATCAATTGCATGTACAGTAAACGTGTTTGTACGGCAATGTTTACTTTGAAACTATTAGCCTAGGTAGACGATTTTATACTTAGTCGACATTATTTCATTTTTAACATCTGTAAGCATTACAGTATTACATGTCATGTAGTAAATGTTCATATTATATACCATAAAAAGTCAAGCATCAGCCCCGTTTGCGATGTATACTCTGTCCACGCAAGGCACCTATCCATAGAACTTCTAACATGGTGAAATGACGAATTTCGTGTCGTAACCGCAAGACTCTATGTTAGTAAAACTTCATAAATCATAGAGCATGTCCTTTTATTATACAACAAAACGTTTAAGTTAATGTCGTAAATGTGACATAATTTTATAGTAAAACAATGTTATGTGCACGACACACACACACCAAGTCATTGAACTTAGAACATGGAAACACAATTTGTTGTTCTAGTAACAGTAATTATATATGTCAGTACACATCGTCGTCATCTGACCCACCACCACCAACATCCTCGGCTTCTTCCTGGTATAATTCGTCACCATGCATTAGTTGGTGGCGTGTGCCGGCCCTTCCTCTCCCCTACCCCTTCCCCTTCCTCTGCTTCTTGTAGTGGCAGGTTATCACTACTACAAAACAAGCCATACTGGACGCCTCATCACAGACGGTTCCTTTGGAACTGTCTATGTTATACTTATCACAAATAGTTTTTAATAAGAACTATCTGTGATATGTAGCGTTGGCTAGAACCGTCTGTGATACATAATTATCACAAACGGTTCTTGTTAATAATTGTTTGTGAATCATCACAGACGGATTTAAATACAAACGATCTCTGATGTCTTCGAATATCACAGATGGTTTTTATTTAAAACCGTCTGTGAATCATCATAGACGGTTTTTATCACGAACCATTTGTGATTATAATCATATCACACACGGTTTTGTAGATAAAACCATCTCTGATACTTTTGTTTTGTTGGGCGGGGAAACGAAAATTTGGTTTACTGGGCGGGCTACTGAAACTCGCTTTATATTAACCGAGTCTCCTCACACCTCACACCTCCATCTCCTCCTCTGCCATCTCTCCTCTAACCGAGTGTCGCAGTCTCACCTTGACCTTGCGCCCCAGCCTCCCCTGAGCTCGTCGCCCGCGGCCTACTCCAGCTCGCCCTAGCCTCGTCGTCGCCGACCTCCCCTGACCTCATAGCCCATGGGCTCCCCCAACATCGTCGCCCCCGGCCTCCCATGACCTCGTCGTCCCTGGCCTCCTCCACTTTGTCGCCCCGGCCTCCCATGACCTCGTCACCCCCGGTCTCCTCCACTTCGTCGCACCCGCCTCCCACGACCTCGTCGCCCCCAGACTCCTCCACTTCGTCGCCCCGACCTCCTCCACCTCGCCCCGGCCTCGTCGTCGCCGCCTCCCAAATTTCATCACCCCACCTCCCTTGACATCGCCGCCTTGTCTCCATCGAGATAGCGATCGCCTTAGAAAATAGCCATAACTTTTGCATACAAACTCGGATTGTGGCGTTATTTGGCTCGTTGGAAAGCTAACGACAAGTTCAATCCAAAAATCCATAAGTTCATATCAGATTCATTTGTGAGGCTCGAGAGGCTCTAGACAAAGTGAAAAAAACAAAAAAAAAAGTCGTTTAGAGCCTCAAAACAGTCTCCAAAGTTTCAACACCCATTTTTTTCAATGGAAAAAGCTGCCACAGATGATTCTAAACAATAACTATCTGTGAAAAAAGCTACCACAGACAGTCCTGAACAATAACCATTTGTGAAAAAAGCTATCACAGACGGTTTTGAACTCTGAACAAGAACCGTCTATAATAATCAATTACCACATACGGTTCTTGTTCAGAACCGTCTGTGATAGCTTTTTTCACATATGGTTATTGTTTAGAACTGTCTGTGATAGCTTTTTTATAGATAGTTCAAAAACCGTCTGTGATGACCTCGTATCATCACAGACACATAAATTCAGACAGTTCAAAAACCGTCTGTGATGACGGTTTGGAGTTGTCTGTGATGACACTCTCTATAGTAGTGTGTCAGATGGTTCAAAAACCGTCTGTGATGATGGTTTGGAGCCGTCTGTGGTGACCTTCTCTGTAGTAGTGTGTGCAGCAGTTGGGCAGGTTTGCGCATTGTGGCCAATTTTCAGGCCACATATGTTGCACGCCCAGTTGCACTTCTTCTCTGCAAGTGCACTTGTTGTTTTTGTTTCGTCCTGGTCGTGTTTCTAACCTTTGGTCTGAGACATCGGCGGCGCAGATGGATTAATCGGTGGGTTGTCTCCTTTGCCAGGCGCATCGTTCTCGGCAACCACCTAGCCAATGTCACTCGAGATACTACCAAGCTTCACCCGAAGCGCCTTGATGCACCCCGAACCCCATGTTGAAAACAAAAGGTCCCAGCAAACTACCTTTGATCTATTAGTTATTTAATAAGGAACTATTTAAAATATGCATAAAACCAGCATTTTATAAAAACATTGTGCGTAAAATCATATCTTAGATAAATACTACATATGATGGTTGGACTCCGCTACATAGTACATCACAATTGAATGTAGTTTGGCATATCTTTTTTTGTATTGAGAAGTTTCACGTACCTTCGATCCCTCATGTACAGATAAGCATTCCCCATAGCAAAACAAAAGAAAAACCTGAATAGGAAATTAAGTGGTCCTTTTCAAGAAGAAATGAAGTGGCCTATTAGATAATTCGAAAAACTCTACTTTGGATTTCTCTCCTTTTTAGAAAATATTTTTAAATAAAATATTTTTCAGGCCCACCAGTTATTTAATGCAACGACATATCATGCGAGATAAAAAAATATGTAGTAGTAAATGTTATATAGCGGTTCAACTCCGTTGCCTATTACGTAACAATGAACGAAGTCGAAGATAGATATCTTTACGCTAGAAAATCAAACAAATCAAATCAATATTTCAGTAATCTTATTCTACAAGAACCAAAAACCCTGGTAGCATACCGTAAAACCCTCAACGAGGAAGAAGAGGAGGATGAAAATCCCACCAGGCCCTTTCCCTTGTGGTCCCCACCCCGAGGTCCAGGTAAAAAATCAGGTATAAATAGCAGCCGCGCGGCCCTCTCGCAGCAGCTAGTTAGCAGGCAGAGCAGTGGTCAGCCACTCGCCCCCCCTCCCCCTCTTTCCTTGTGGCCAGATCGCTGCACCACATCCATCCAGAGTAAGAGCAATAGCATCTCCTACAGGTCACCCTGTAGTCCGATCCTAGTCTTCTTCCTTGCTGCAAAGCCTACAGCCCCGAAGCGCTCCGCTCCAAGCTCCACAGCCTTTATTGCCTACTCAAAACTCGTCGCTTCCAAAAATTAAAGAAGCGGCTGGCTTGCTAGTAGCCTCCCTCCGAATCGGCCAGAGCACGCAGACGCAATCGCGTCCTAGATGGAGGAGCACACATATGGTAGCTAGTTATTGCACTGGGGATATCGTCCGCTAGTGCTTGCTGCACGCGCTGGCTCTCGGGTGGGCGGCCGCGCGGTTGCTAGCTAGCTAGCCCAGCCTTGCTGCTATTTCTATGTGTCTGCGCGTGGGGGGAGTAATTGTGAAGGAGGCAGGACCGCCAAAAGACCACCCTCGCCTCTCCCTCTCCCGTCTCACGTGATTCATACTTGCGGCCTCCCTCCCCTCGCCTCGCCTCGCCTCTAGCTATATCAATCACCAAACAGGCAAACACCCAGTCATCTCCTTGTCTTTGCTGCTGCTTGTTGGTATTCGGCTATTTGCTCTCTCTCTCGATCGCGGTGTCCGGCCATCCGTCTTTCCATCTGCCAAGAAAGCGAGAGAGATGGTTCAGATGGTGGTGATGGAGGGGCGGGAGGCGGCGGCGGTGGTGGTGCGGGAATACGACGGCGAGCACGACCGCGGCGGCGTGGAGGAGGTGGAGCGCGAGTGCGAGGTGGGGTCCAGCGGCGGCGGCAAGATGTGCCTCTTCACGGACCTCCTCGGCGACCCGCTCTGCCGCATTCGCAACTCGCCGGCCTACCTCATGCTGGTACGTACGTACGTGGTGACTTGTTCGGTTGCTGCACCCAGCCTGATGTGCTTGCTCCACCTAACCTACCACCTGTCCACCACCCCGGCCCCCTCCCTCCCTCCCCCCTCTCTCCTCTATCTCGTGTTGCCTTGCGTTTTCCGGTCGTATCCTTGCGTTTCGTTTCGGCGTGGGCCCCGGCACGAAAACTAATTAATGGCTTGCCCGAAACGCATGTTTCAACCGTGCGGATACGGAAAGGTTGCAGAGACAGCAACCTGCAGCGGCGGCGGTGGCGGCGCTGACGGCACGGAGATCATCGGCCTCGTTCGTGGATGCGTCAAGTCCGTCGTCTCCGGCTGCACCCTGGTCAAGGACCCCATCTACACCAAGGTCGCATACATCCTCGGCCTCCGCGTCTCACCCGGCCACCGGTACGTACACCTACAAATCTATCAAGAAACGTACTACAACAAGATGCCATTTCCAGTTTACGCTGTTGCTTTCGGAGGAGAAAAGAAAAAATATTGTAACATTGAGGATAATATGCAGGAGGAAGGGGGTGGGGAAGAAGCTCGTGCAGAGGATGGAGGAGTGGTTCCGGCAGATGGGGGCGGAGTACTCGTACATGGCCACGGAGCAGGACAACGAGGCGTCGGTGCGGCTCTTCACCGGCCGCTGCGGCTACTCCCAGTTCCGCACGCTGTCCGTGCTCGTGCACCCGGTGTTCGGCCACGCCCTCGAGCCGTCGCGCAGCGCGGCCATCGTGCGCCTCGAGCCGCGCGACGCCGAGCTGCTCTACCGCTGGCACTTTGCCGCCGTCGAGTTCTTCCCCGCCGACATCGACGCCGTGCTGTCCAACGCCCTGTCGCTCGGGACATTCCTGGCCATGCCGGCGGGAACGCGGTGGGGCGGGGTCGAGGGGTTCCTGGCCACGCCGCCGGCGTCGTGGGCGGTGCTGAGCGTGTGGAACTGCATGGACGCCTTCCGCCTCGAGGTGCGCGGCGCTCCGTGCCTGATGCGCGCCGCGGCGGGCGCGACGCGGCTGGTGGACCGCACGGCGCCGTGGCTCAAGATCCCCTCCATCCCCAACCTGTTCGCTCCGTTCGGGCTCTACTTCCTCTACGGCCTCGCCGGCTCCGGCCCGGGCTCCCCGCGGCTCGTCCGCGCGCTGTGCCGCCACGCCCACAACCTAGCCCGCCGCCGCGGCTGCGGCGTGGTAGCCACCGAGGTCGGCGCCTGCGATCCGGTCCGCGCCGGGGTGCCGCACTGGGCGCGCCTCGGGGCCGAGGACCTCTGGTGCATCAAGCGGCTCGCGGACGGCTACACCCACGGGCCGCTCGGCGACTGGACCAAGGCGCCGCCCGGGCGCTCCATCTTCATCGACCCAAGAGAGTTTTAGCTTCCATTTTCCCTTTAGTCCTTTAGGGTTTTTCCCCGTCTGTCCGACCTCGGATCCGACGGCCGGTTCCTTCCCAGAGCGTCGTCCGCTCCCGAACCTTTCGCGTTCCAAGCATGCGGTACTTTTAGAGTGAATACAGTTGCTCTTTACCTTTGCTTAGTTTGTTCCTTAATGGAACCGAAATGGGAGCTGCTTAATTGTAACCCGCTGTTGGACCGTACCAGAGTGGAAACCTGCTTTTTTTTAGTACCTTCTCCTTTTGTTTCGTGGCCTTTGCGACCGGATGCAACTCACTACCAGAAAGTTCCCTTCGTTTCCTAGATTTGTTTCTTTTGTTGGGACTTGGGATTGGGAGGATATACGTGCTCTCTGCGCTGCTTTCCTAACTTCAGAAGTTCAGATGCTGCTGTGTGCCGGTTCTGTTTCAGTGGGGCTTGATTCGGCGCCGAATCTCAGGCTGTCGCTGGGTGGTTTACGTGTATGTAACCCGTTGGCTGCTCCGGTCCCATTCGAGATCGATCGAGGATTCGAAGGTAAGCCGAGGTCGGTCGAGATAATGATTTGGTCAGTAGGTGAGCATATACAACGCTATGCGCGCGGTGTAGACCTGGGATATAGATCAGTGGGTTGCTGTTAGATTTTCCTTTCTGTTTCTCTTCCACTTGGGGTTGTTTTTTTTCTTTTTGGCAGAGATTTGAGAAAATTCAGTAAGTTTGGCTCGGTTTCGTTTAGAAAATAAATCATTGTTGGCTAGGTTCCTTTGAAACTACTTGTACGACATACCATATATCACGCAAGGAGTAATTACTAAAACTGACACTTGGTGGAAAGTGCGTCCTCCGGCCCTGCCCACGTCGTCGGGAGAACGGCGTCCGCCCGATTGCGCTTGTGGGCTTCCATGGCCGTCCGTCTGTCCGTTTCTTTCACTGCTGCTGGGAGGCACGTCTAGTGGGCCCTGTGGCCTTGTGGGCCTGTCCACGTCGTCGGCAAAACGACGCCCGTTCGATCGCGCGTGAGCGTCCGTGGCCGTCGCCGTTCGGGCATTGTGCGCTCAATGCCCATTGGTTGCTTCGCGCGGCTTCTCCTCGATTGCCGTGTCGCTCCAGACGCGCACCAGCTGACGCGGGTTAGCTTCTAGTTTAATTATAAAGTCGAGCTATCAGCCTGAAGTGTTTGTCGTATTGCGCTCAATTGTCTGTATTTTGCGACGAAAATGATACTCCCTCTATTTTTAAATACATAATGTTCGACCAAGCGTACAATCAAATTTATCTAACTTTGATTACTACTATATGAAATACTATTTAGATTGATCATGAGTGAATAGTATCATTAGATTTGTCATGATAAATATTTTCATAATATAATAATTTTGTAATTTTTACTAACAAAATCATATAAAAAGTAATTACCAAAGTTATATAAGCTGATCGCACGCTTCGATCAAACGCCACGTATTTAAAAAATGTATTGAGTATATTTTACGAAATAGTTAGTGTTTAGAGTACAACCGTCAAGCACAAGTTGCTCAATAAAGACAAATGCTTGTGCGAGCTAAATCGCACATGATTCCTACATCTTGCATGTTAAGCTAGCTCTATTCTGATCTTTCTTAACCTTAAAATTTTATTAGCACTGCATTTTCAGCTTGATACTGCTACTTCATGCACATTACTACGTGTGCGGATATATTTGGAAACACGGAGGTATTGTCCTATCCTATAGATATGCTGGTTACAGTGGCTAACGCTAGAGCACCCATCCCGAGTGTTTGCCATGGTGCTTTAAATTGTGTTTTTACGAGCCTATTAGCACATCTGATGGGTAATGTTACACTGTTACTGAATTGTACCACTGCAAATTGAACTCGTAAAACGGCCATATGTCATGGTAACGGCGGCGCACGCGCGCACGAGTGTTCCCGACATGAACAACAACTTTCAACATCTCACGAGTTTCGAGAACTTTCGGTCGTGGCAGAGCAAACTACTACTGCAAGACTTCCCCGGCCGGGTCGCGATGAAATTGACTTGATAGATAGCTGCTGTGCGCCACATACAGCGCCGATCGCGTCGCCGTCAAGTGTGTGTTGATCCAATTTGTTCCAAGAAAGGTCCAACAAAAAGACGAGGAAAAGAAGGCTATGGGCTGTTTTGTTTATGACCTCAGATAGTTATACTAAAATTTTGGCAATACTAAAATCTAGACAATATCAAAATCTTGGCAAAAAATTGGTATTCAGTTCTTAGTCATACCGATTCGCGGGCAATGCTAAAATTAAAGTACAAATTGATGTGTTTGGATTGCAACTATACTAAAGTTTGCCAAATGTGAGTATGGCGCATGGCCCCACATATCAATTTTTTTTTACCAAAATATAGCTAATATGAGTCATGTTTTATTGATTAAATCATAAGGAATACAACGATTCGAACAGATCACAAATCGGATACAAGATGTAAGAAATATTAACGTTTCAAGCTTGTTAATCAAATTAACCATACAATTAATGCAACCAACCACAGCATGCCACGTCAACCAGCCATGCTACCAAATTTTTGGTGAAGGAATTGGCTGCCCAGAAGTTGCCCAGGAGTTGGCTTAGGACACTTTGGCTTTACCAAATTTCAAGAACAATGTGAAAATTTGAAACCAAACTAAACGTTAGTAAGATTTTGTGAGTATTACAAAAGTTTGGTAGGTTAAACCGGCCAAACACGCCCTATGATCAGCTAGGAGCACTGTGAGCTCCTCTCGATGGTTGCTACCACAATCATATCGCGACATGCGTCGTGCATGTTAGACTTTCACGGCACTGTAGCCATCCAGCGTGAATGGCACTGTAGATCTGCCGACACAGCCGCCTCTGAATTTACACCAGCGTCGCCGTGTCATGCGGACGCGAGGACGCCGTATTTATGTCCGGCGTTTTGCCCTAACCATTCGGATTCACCGTAGCTAGTCACAGCAATGGTGTTCGTAGAAACGTGAATGTTTTGTATGGGCTAATGACAAATGGCGACATCTGTTCAAACTTCAAACTCCAAAGTCAAGAAGACCTTGCTTTTCGCATGGGCGGACCTCTGGAAAACGAAACCTATCTCGCCTACTTTCGTTAGCGTGATGTAACTCGTGCTGACCTCACCTCTAAAGTTATTTTTGAAAGAATCTTGACCAACCCGGTCACCAAAACAAAGAGAGAGAGAGAGATTTCGTACCTTGTTGACTCGAAACTAAACGGTCATAGCACTGACGGGTTAATTTTATCTTGGGCGACGCGGACCCAAGAATTGATTTTAGGTTGGGGCATAGACCAATGGAATTGTCAATAGCTAAGCAATATATACACAATCTATATATTCCATATATTCCAGATGCCGAGCGTCAGGTTTGCAAACTACGCCGCGCCGCTGTGCCGGTGCTGGGCGTCGCCGACTTCGTACTCTGTGTGAGTGAGTCGCCGCCGCCTCTTCGTCGATTTGCTGCTATGCCTGCGTCGCTGCCCCAGCGTCACGGCGCTACATTCGGCCCTCCTCCCAAGTTGCCTTGAGCCGCAGCCCCCGAGCCGCCCTGCGTCGCGCCGCTACATTCGGCCCTCCTCCCGAGTTGCCCTTACAACACCAGTGCTCCACTAGCCTACACCCCATGTAAGAAAAATGTCTGATATGAACTGTTGTCTGATTGTGGATTGTTCATTTTTGTTTTGATGTGAAGCCGTATGGATGAAATGGAAGATATGAGCAGCTCCGTGCGGGCGCTAACTTTGCCTAGTCTTGAACCCGAAATAACTGATGCACACTCTCTCATTACGATATCGGATTGTAAAACCCCTCGGAAGGCGGCTAGCATCCCATTCTGCGTGAGTGTGTGCTCGATTTTTAATTTGCATGATTAATATCATTCTAGGGCTAAATCATCCTTACCGCTGCAGGGATCGTCATCCATACCGATAGTTACTAAATATTTGACACCTGCCAAGGGGATGATTTTTGAAGATGAGGACGCAACCCTAGAGTTTTACAAAGTATACGTGCATGTTAAGGGCTTCTCCGTTCTACGAATGGGGTGTTGCAATAGAGGCAGTACTATTGTGCCTGACATGGGTGGAAGGAAGAAAAAGGTAAGGACAAGGTGGAGGTCAAAGTGAAGAGGACATATGAATCTAAATTGAGTAGGTGTAGTTGTGAGGCCATGTTTGGTATCAAACGGACTAAGGACAATAAGTTTAGATTAGAGACATTTGTAGAAGTCCATAACCATGGTTTTGTCTCTCCAAGTAAGCAACACTTGATACATTCCAATAGACAAGTAACTAAGAAGGCTAAGACTACACTGTTTGCATGCCATCAGGCTAGCATCGGGACTTCTAGAGCATTTAGATATCTTCATGTCAGCAAGGGAGGATTTCAGAATGTAGGATGCACAAGAAGGGACTTGCAAAATTATCATCGTACTTTGAGAGAGAGTATAAAGAACTCAGATGCTCAAATGTTCCTTGATAATCTAGCTAGAAAGAATGAGAATAATGATGCATTTTATTTTGACTATGTTATTGATGACAAGGATAGGCTGGTGCATGTGTTATGGGCGGATGCAACCTATAGGAAGAATCGCGTTCATTTTGGCAAGTTGCTCTCATTCGAGACGACATATAATACAAATCAACACGACATGATATTTGCACCATTCATGGGAGTGAATAACCATGGATTTCTATTTGGGGTTGCATTGCTGCTCAATCAGACAATTGAAACTTTCAAATGGTTCTTCTGTACTTTCTTAAGATGTCTGAGAGTTGTAGCCCCTAGACTTATAATAACTGACGAAGATGCAGCCATAAAAAGGCAATTGAGCATGTATTCCCAACTAGCACACATAGGTTATGCATGTGCAGGACTTGCAATGAGATCAACAACCATGACAGCCGCAACTACCCTTTAAGGAAACAAGCAAAATAATGATATAATGTAGCATTTTAATTTCTTTCACTTTACTTGTGGTTCCTCTTATTACATACTAACTCAAAATTTGTGTTTATTTTTTGTGGGCAGGCAAACCAGATGATTGAATGTGCTAAATTCTACCATTTAAGGAAACAAGTCTGAATTTTGTAATGAAATGGAGTCTGAATTCTGTAAGGAAACAAGTCTGAATTCTATAATGAAATGGAGTCTAAATTCTGTAATCAAATGTTGTATAAATTCTATAATGATCACTGAGTTCTCCTATTGAAATCTTGGAGTAATGCAGTCTCAATTCTGTAATGAATTCTGCAATGATGACTGAGTTCTCCTGTTGAAATCTTGGAGTAAATCGGATTTAAGCTGCTTGGAATTCTGAATTGCTGTCTGATTGTGGCCTAAATTTGCTGTCTTAATTGTGCTCCAAATTGTTGTCTGGATTGTTGTGTATATGTTGTCCAAAATGATGTCTGACTACTGTGTACTAAAAAATTATCTGAATTGTTGTCTCAATGCCGCCCAACTGCTATCTGCATTGCTGCATATATGTTGTGAGACCAGATTTCATACTTCCATTTATCTCAATACTTCATATTGTTGTGAGTTCAGAAATCTTTATATGCTGTGAGTCAAGATACAAATATGAATTGTTGTCTCATTACTTCAGATTGTTGTGAGTTCAGAAATCTTTATATGTTGTGAGTCAAGATACAAATCTGAATAGTTGTCTCAATACTTCAGATTGCTGTCTAACAGTTGTTACAAGTTGGGAATCCATTTTCTCTTCCATTATCTAAAAAACAAGTTGGGAATTCAGACAACAATTCAGATTTATATAAGAATTTTGAACAACAATTCAGATTGTTGTGTATATGCTCTCTGACAGTTGTGAAGACATACAACAATTCAGATTTCAGATTTGGGAATACATACAACATTGTAGATTTCATATTTGAGAATCCATGCACAACATTTCAGAATATGCACAACATTTCAAATTTCAGAATGTACACAATATTTCAGAGTTCAGATTTTCAGATTTCAGATCCTCAAAATTGAGACACGACAACATTTCATACATAATTGAGACAACTTTACATAAAATTACATCTTACACATTCCAAACACACAACATTCAGACTGCAGGAACAACAGATGCCAATCTATCACATTTCAAACTCCCAGGAGAGTTGCCAAACTACATCTTACATTACATAAGACTTGGAAGATAACAAAAATACAAACTCAGTTGCCAATCTTGCCAATGCAAATTCCCTCCAACAAGCACAAAATTGCAACAACAACCATTTTTAAGTTTTCATCTGCAGCAGTGGATTTCTTGATTGACTTATTGATCTGATCTAATGAGGTATTCATCACAGCTAGATGTTCTAATACATGGTGGTTGACTTGGAAAACAACTTCCTTCCCACTGCTGAACTTCACAGTACAATCCTCTCTTCTGTCCTGTTCCACGAGATGCATCCCACTCAAATGCCTCATGTACTGGTCTTTCCACATGAAAGTGTCGCACCCCCCCCAATACATCTGGACCAAACAAAAGCACCCAGTTTTGTCATCAAAATGCATCAAGTGCCACCGCCCAGCAATATAAAAAACCAAAAAAATCACAAGAAAAGAGGGTTTCTTACACCATCGTTTCTAGGGCATTTGTAGTACTCTCTTCCTCTATTCTTTGAACTCCCGGACATGGTCCAGATCATCTTCGCGTGGCACTTTGGTCATGGCACGAGAGGTAGCCCACCGCTAAGTGCTGTCGCTAAACACTCGGAGTGCGCCTCCACGTGATCCTTCTTCTTCTCCATGGCGCTCAAGGGCGACGGCACTTCCAGGTCGCCGTTTTGGGGGAGTGGAGGGCCAAACCCTAGAATTGATTTGGGGGAGTGGAGGCTCAAACCCTAGAATCGATTTGGGTAGGGGAGCCCTGGTGGGAGCGAGAAGGAGTTGCACGGACCACAAGGGGAGGTGGCGAGGCAGGAGGAGCGGCTCCGCCATGCTCGCCTTGAGCGATTTGGGGATCGAGAGTAGAGTGGAGGAGGTTGTCTCATGAGGGAATGGGGGAAGAAACGCAAAAGTTAGGCTTTCGGGCGGGGCGGGGGGATGCAAAACTCATGGTCGCTCGACCTACGTGCGCGTGCGCGCGCCCTGTGCAGCCAATCCCACGATGGAGAGCACGTATTTGTCTTGTCCACATGTTGACGAATGGCCTCATGTCCACCAGATATGGCGCCACAAATCACAGTCTATTCCATTTTCCACTAATTTCCTTAATTCCTCTTGCTTTTAGGTTACCTTTGGCTTTGGACATGAGTTTTGAGGATGAGCCATCTCGATCCCTGCCATTGCTTATTGCTTTTCGCCAGGCGCCTCGTCAGCCTCGCCTTGTCAAGAAGGTTACATGCGATCCGCCCACGTGACGCCTCTTCACGGGCTTGCCACCGACTCTCGTGATCCTCGATCCTCTTGCTTCTTGTCGGTTCGTCAATGCTGCACGCTGCCTCAACCCTGCTTCCACTCGAGACATCGCCATTCACTAGGTTCAGATAATAGAAAGAGTAATGTGGGATAGAGAGTGTGTTCAGAGTGGTGAAGACTAAAGAATGTGGATGGGCTAGCAGACCTCCTCACTCATGTTGCCATGGGCTCGAGAAGCTTGCTAGGCCCAGTGCTCCAGCACCCCAGCAGCCACTGGCTTCTTCCTCCTCGAGACACACCTTCTTCATGTCTGGTGCCCAAGCAATGGCAGTGGGGTGCACGGTAGGAGTATAGCCAGCGGGGTACCTCGGGCAACCACCTAGGCTTGCCCTACTGCTGGTCCGTCCCTGGGTCTTAGGTCATGCTTAATCCCTTCCGTCTCTTGGTGCACCGAGTGTAACATCCCGGCTTTTCTGGTCTTCTTGAAATTTTCAAAATAAAAAGAACCATCTGGTTTTGATGAGAGTTCTAAAGCTTAACTTGAGATTTTGGAATTAAGGTGTTTTGAAATGACTAAATCAAACTTCAACTAAATCAAAAGTTTGGTTTGTCTCGAGTTCGTTGGAGTTCTTTGGTGTTGTTCTCCCTTTCTAGGTTCGCTCCATGCTCTCCCTGTGTCCAGACCTCCCTCTTGTTTGGACCTCTCCCTATGTCCAGACTCCCTCTCGTTTGGACATCTCCCTTTGTCCATACCTCCCTCTCGTTTAGACCTCTCCTTTTATCCAGATATCTCTCTTGTTTGGACCTCCCTCTCAGTCAAGACCACCCTCTTAGTCTTTTTGCAAAGACCACCCCTTTGGTCGCGACCTCCCCTTGGTCACGTGACACCCCTTTGGTCGCGACCTCCCCTTAGTCACATGACTCCCCTTTGGCCGCGGCCTCCCCTTGGTCATGTGACATCTCTTGGGTCACGACCTCCTCTTTTGTCACGACCTCCCCTTGGTCACGTGACATCCCCTTCGGTCGTGACCTCCCCTTGGTCACGTGACACCCCTTTGGCTGCGACCTCCCCTTTGACCGTGACCTCCCCTTGGTCATGTGACATCCCTTGGGTCACAACCTCCCCTTTGGTCACAACCTCCCCTTGGTCACGGGACATCCCATTTGGTCACGACCTCCCCTTGGTCACGTGACACCCTTTTGACCGCGACCTCCCCTTTGGTTTGACCACCCTCTCGAGTTTTGACTAGCCCCACCTGTCAGCCTTGTTCACCTTCTCCTTCCCCCGTTGTGTCACTACTGACGCAATTGTCTTCGTGCATTAAATGTCGTTATGTCGCATTAAATGCTGTCGCTTCTGCCATAACCTGCTCCCTCTCTTGTCTCTTTCCCCACCTGCCCCCATCTCCTCCTTCACATACCTTTGACCTCGTGTGTATCTTCGAGTCTTTCAGTAACTCTCCCAGGCTATAAAAGCCTGAGCGGCCCTCCTTCATCACCTTTTTCCACACCCAGCTCTCTTGCTCTCGCCCAACTCCTCCGTGCTTGGAGTTTCGCCTCCTCGTCGCCAAGGAGTTCGCCGGAGCACCAACGCCGTCTACAACCGCTGCCTGCCGTCCTCTCGCTCCTCCTTTAGTCTCTCTTTCTCAGTCATGGTGAGTTTCTCTGTGCCATGTTCTCTTCCTTTGTCCCTACGACTACGTTGCATAATCGTATTCTTTTGAATCCTTCCTACGACCACGTTGAGCAGTCGTACCTCAAGACCTCTTCCTCAGGATCTCCTCAGGACCTCCCTTGCTGTTGGTTCTAATTCGTTTTGTTTTGGAGTTCATTTGGATTTTATTTGGTCTTTATTTGATCTTGCTTCGTTCTCACGTGTAGATTTCAACGACTCAAGAGAGCCCGAGTACTTTGAAGAAGAAGACCCTCAAGCTTTCGTGCAAGGCAAGTTACATCCTTGATCATATTGATCCCAGTATTTCAAACTATTTAAGTTCTATTTCAAATTATTATTGCATGCTTATTTGAATTTAAGTAATTTAAATCTCTGTTTTAACTTCATAATTATTCATAATTCCTTTGTACACTCAAACTTGATTATTGATCCGACCAGCCCTTGTCACCTTAGTAAAAAGCTAGTTGGTACATTAGTATGAGCTAGCACGTTTCAAAACTCTCTGCTTAGTCAAGCTTAGACCCAAAAATCTTGATTTGGGAGTTTTACTACCAAAAGACCATTGTTGTCAAAATGCTTTAACCATAACATTGGGTTGTCATGGAAGTTTGCAAAATGTTTTGGAAAAGCAAAGAAATCAAAAATTGGTTTGAACTTGGGCGAATTGGTTGTTCGGAAGGGTGCATATTCATGCACGAGATCAACTCAGGTAGGGTTGAGGCCTAGGGTTCTGTGGACAGTCGCCCAAGTCAGTTAAGGACTGGTCTACTAGTGTATTTTGCTATGTCTCACCGTGCAACCACATATTCTGTGTGGGCAAAACCTGGCTAACTAATTTGCAACGTTCCACCGTGGTCGTTCCATCTGGTTGTGTGGGTGTCTTGACAACCTACTTTTATTCATTCCCACCTGGTGCAAGAGGGGGCTATGAACTCTGCAGGTTTCTATCCGCAGGGGGCGAAACCTTAGCGAGTGGGGACTGCGGTGGAATGGCTCATTGTAAAGGCCTTGTCACGCGCTCTAGACCGCTTACCAATGGTAGTGAGCGATGGTATCGATGGATGCCAAACAAACCAGAGAAATCGTGTCTTGTGGGTAAACTGTACACCTCTGCAGAGTGTAAAACTATTCGAATACCCGTGTCCACGGTCATGGACAAGCTAGCAAAGCTGCTCCAAGTTAGATTTTGGTTTTGTTTTCAAAAGACCTCTTCAACTGGTTTTGGATGTCTATCGAATGGGAATTCGGGTAGGGAGTCTTGTGATAGGAGGGTATCCTTCACCACTTGTTGATGAATGTTACCCAACTATAAAACTGAGATTTAGAAAATGAATTTTTAGTCATTGTATATCTGCTTTGGAACTTAGTACATGTATTTGGAAGCAAACCTGGCTTTATGCAAAGACAACCCTATAAGACCTCCTTTGAGATATCCTTGTATGCATTGCATTCTCGTTACTTCGACGGTGTGATTTATGAAGCACGGTTGTTGTGCTCACTCTTGCTTGATTCTCATGGAGCAGAGAGGACGCTCACGAAGAGGATGAGGACCAGACGTTTAGGTTGTGTTCTCCAATGATTGCCTATGGCTAATCGAGTGGTTCATCGCTTTTGTTTCATTGTTTTGTTTTGGTCGGCTCTTAAGCCGCTTTTGTAATAAACTCTGTTGCTAATTAATAAAGTTACGTTGATGGATGTTACCACCTTTGTTTACTTTGTGAGCTAGCCGCCGATCCTTGGGATTAGCTCGGTTGTGCATAGGTGGCTTCGGGACCTTTCGGTTCCGGTCTCGAGGACCACCCGGTGGTCCTGGGAGACCTTTCGGGGAGGTCCGGTCCGTGACACCTAGGTTGATTATTGGTGTACAACTATAATATGACCCATGCAGAATTATCTAGAGGGTCTCTGTGTTACCATATATATCCTCCATTTAGTCCTACATGGGTCATGAGTTCTGACAGAATCTATTATCCTGTTAAAGTAGAGTTCAAAAAAGTCACTACGTTCACTCTCAATGGCTAGAAATTTGCACATTAATCGGTGAACAAACTAGAAAAATCTACACCATTGATCGTTGCAGGTCCAGATTATAACGGTCTAGATTAAAAGAAAGAGACCATGTCAAGTAAAATAAAACTGAAATTTAGAATACAAAATAAAATAAAATCAACAATTTGATTTCCATACTAATTCCTAAGTAAAATACCTAAATAATTACAATACGTAATAAAAATTAAATGGAAATTGGATTTGTGTACAAAATCCAACAAAAAATATTAATAATTCGAATTTAAAAAGTTGAAATTAGATTTGTATCCCAAATCTAACCAAATAATAATTAAAATTCACAATAAAAATAAATAAAATTAGCAATTTGATTTCTATGCGAATTCCAATAATTATATTTCAAATAAAAATTAAACAATAATTGGCAATTAGATTTGTATACTAAATAGAACCAAGAAATAAATGAAATTCTAAATAAAATTAGCAATTTAATTTCAATACTTAATTCTAAAGTAATATCCCTAAATTCTTGTAATTCGAATGAAAATTAAAGAAAAATCAGCAATTGAATTCAGATACGAATTCCCAGAAAAAAAGAACTAAAATTCGAAATAAAAAACAAAAGAAAATTTGTACTTCTATTTCCATATGTATTCTAAAATAGAATCCCCAAATAACTAAAATTCCAAATAAATTAAATAAATTTAGCAATTTGATTTGTATACGAACGCTAATAAAAATAACAGAAATGTTGAATAAAAATAAAAGTTATAACGAGGATGACACGAATGGTGTCCGAGGAGACACAAAACAAGTCGCCATGTTCGCTCTCAAGGTCACGTGTTTCTATTGTTGCATCCTATGGAACAAAAACAAAAAAATAACTGAAATTTTGATTAAAAAATAAAAGTTACAACGAGGATATTACGAATTGTGTCGAAGGAGACCACGAAATAGTGCAATGGTATTGATCTGTCCTCCAAGAAGACATTGATCCACGTACAGGGAAGCGAACAAACGAGGTGGCGACGACTGAGATAAAGACAATATCGTGTTGCTTGTCGAATCCATTGAAGAGAAAGTCCAATGTTGAAGGAGCCTAGGGCCGCGATGATAATTGGTGAGCGTCAGCGTTGTTGAAGAAGTTAGTGGCCAAAAAGCTCGATGATGGTGAATCTCTAGCAGAGAGAAGATGAAGCTTTGTGTTGAAGACAAGCTACGGACGATAAGGGGTCGTTGGTTTGCTAGGAGCGTGCCATCACTAGTGAGGAGCACGTTGTCACCGGCGATGGGAAAAGATTCTCCGTACCGTTATACAACTACTAAAGCAGACATGCCTACATTATTGAAGACTTGAGGTCATCACGGTTAGTAAGGAACAACGTTGAGTTGGCCAACGTCAAAGAAGAGGAGCGACTGACACGAGAGAAGAGAACATCGAACATTCATAGCATCATTCATGAATATGTACATGCATGCATCCGTACGAATAGAAGCATGAGCATACAGAGACAAAGGAGCAAAAAGATTGGTGTAGATATTGCGCAATCGTATGGAATATGCTCGGGGTCACCGGAGAGAGCGTGACACGTGTCCCCAGCTGGGATCAGCATTGATTGCATGTGTATGTATGTGCATTGATACTGCACTGGTTAGCATTAAGCAGTAATTGGGGAGAAGTAGAAGATAACTATATGGTAAATTATTGCATTGGAAGTGGTAGAAGCTGAGAGGGATTGATCAAAATTTAGGCTTACTATTGGTGGTTGAAGCAAAAAAAACTATAACAACGAGAAGAGATATAAGCCACATGGTTTGGTGGGGTGGGCGGCATGTGAGGGAACATAAGTTCATGGTAGGTTGCCCATGGTACGTACATCGGTGTATGCGTGAATAAGGTACTTTAATACATTATACCATGTAAACTAATAAGATAATTTGTTGCACACATAATTAACATATTGCTTGAGATTAAATAGAGGTACATATGCATGCATACAATTTGAAAAAAAAAAACTAATACAGTAAGAATATGGGCATGCAACTATATGATCTATGCATGATGAAGAGTGGTTAGTTTCTAAGAACCCCAACAACTTATTATGCTCAATGATTTTCTTCCATCAAAGGAAATACTTCAATTACGTTCCCAAGTTGTAATTTCTTTCAAGCTTCTATTGTCATTTCTAATGTTTAGAATATCTTAAAAGTCTAACTCACCTACAAGATACGTAAATATATTATCAAGCATTTATACAAACTTCGAAACAAATCTGCCGGGCATATGCGTGGGGCACGCTGCTAGTTTGTATAAAATGGTGGTTTTGTAGAGTTTTGCGAAAATTATGTATTGCAAGCAGTCTGTCTGGTGTTTCTAGATGCTAAGGACAAAGATAGACTGAGAGATGGAGTTTTTGCCCTATATGGCACTGTTGGCACCACTTTTAGCAAAACTGGCCGTTCGCGTGGTGTAATGCCATTTTTGGCACCACGAATATGCCAGTGTGCGATGTGTGTCCTACACCGTTCCTCCTGCGCAAGGTGCCCACCTCTGTTGTTCCCTAGTGGCCCGGCGCTCTCGCTCGCCATGTCGCCTCTGCCGCTGCCCCACGCTGCCGCCACCTCGCTCAGGACTTCGTTTAGACAACCTCGTTAGAACCCTAGCCCGGACGGTGCTGCTTGCGCCACGTCGCGCCTTGTCCTTGCCCCCCTGGCCCGGACGCCTGTCCATAGCTCTATGGCCCGACGCCACCTCGTCCGTTGCATGATGGCCTGGACGCCTGTCGTCCGTTCACATGGCCACATTTCCGGGCGTTTCACACCCAGTCTATGCCACCTTAGCCCTGCGCCCGCCTCGCCTTTTTTGTCCCCTTCCCTTATGGTTGCTTTCGACATGAGATTTCTGCATATTTTCTCCTACGACAACACACCGCCCTACGACTAGGGCATGTGGGCGCGTTCCACCGAATGCATCCACTCTCCCCTCATCCAACCATGCATGCGGACGGAGGCAGCGACGTGATGGATGGGACGAGGGAAAGATGAGGGGAGAGAGGATGCTTTCGGCGGAACACGCCAACGCGTCCATGCCCTAGTCGTAGGGCGGTGTGTTCTCGCAGATGAAAATGTGTAGAAATATCGCGCCGAAAGCAACCATAAGGGAGGGGGAGGAAAACAGCGAGGCGGGCGCAGGGCTAGGGGGCATGTACCGGGCGCGAGACGCCCGGAAATGCTGCCAGGTGGATGGACGACAAGCGTCTGGGCCACCATGCAACGGACGAGGTGGCATTTGGGCCACGAAGCTATGGACAAGCGTCTAGGCCAGGGGTCACGACGAGGCGCAACGTGGTGCAACCAGCGCCGACCGGGCTAGGGTGGCACGGACGAGGGCTGTTTGGGCTAGGTAGCCACGAACGAGGTGGCAACTAGGCACGGGATGTGCGGCAGGGGCGACGTGGCGGGCGGAGAACCGTTCGGGCCTCCAGGGAACGGCAGAGGTGAGCACCGTGCATGGGGAGGAACAGTGTAGGACACACGTCGCACACTGGCACGTCTGTTGTGCCAAAAATGACAATACACCGCGCGAATGGCCATTTTTGGTAAAAAGCGACGCCAACCATGCCATAGAGGGGAAAAAAAACTCTTGAGGTATGCATCTGTCCGACAAGAAGCATTGCAAGTGGGGTGTGTGTGTTCAAAATTACTCTGCATGTATATCCTCTGTTAAGACTAGTTAGTCTGCTACTACTACCTGCCCATCTTCTACATCCTGTCTTACCAACCGATCTTTTTGGGTCTTGATTTAGACGTGGACACCAGCAAAGTGCCAACCACATTCCTATGTGCAATAGTTCTGTGGTCAGTAGTGTTTCATTAACTTACATCAAACATCAATACAGCTAAAATTATCTAATCCATTCAATTCCGTGTCGCTATTTTTATTTGCTAACCTACAAGGTTTCGAATTTATGTACAAAGTTGCAAGAACATTTACCTACGAAATAGGCGATCAGTTCTACTGCTTTCTCTCTCTCTCTCTCCTATGCTAGGAACCGACAAAGCTTTGCTATGTCTCTTCTCCCCTCTCCTATCTCTCTCTTCTCTTTTTTTTCCAGAATTAAAATGACTTTTCCATCGAATTTTTTGGGGTACATATAGTCAGTTCATGTCGCCTATTGAATTGACAATTTGCACACTCTTCAATGCAAATCGCCAGTTGAAATGGCGACAGGCAGTTGGAACAACGACTGAGAGTAAATAGGGTCCTATCGCCATTTAGAATGACGACATGCACCTATTTTTGTATTTTTTTTGTAATTATCTTTTAAATTAATAATATATTTTTTAAAAAAAAATCTGAAACACAGTTGTCAAAATAATATGGTCGAACCATAGACCAGTGTGGTTGAAATAAAGTGATGGAAACACTCTGGTCGAAATACACTGGTCGAAGCTGTAGGCATTTGGAATGGCAATATACACCTGTTTTTGTAAAAAAAAATGGAGTGTTTTTTTAATTACCATTTAAATTAATATTATTTAAAAAAATTTGAGACACAGTGGTCGAAGCCATAGATCGGTGTAGTCGGAATAAAGTGGTCGAAACACAGTGGTTGGATCCATAAACCAGTGTAGTCGAAATACACTGGTCGAAACTGTAGACCAGTGTGTAATTAGGATCTGATAAAAACACTGTTTAAGTACTATTAATTGGTTTTGAATTATGCAGTTACTAGAAAGTAATTGTCTTGACCTTTGAAAGATATTGAGACGTTCAGACCTGATATAGATTGATACACTTCTATTTTCCTCTTCTTCCTCTCTATTCAACTGTGCTGGAGATTTGTGCTGTCGAACCAAGCCGTCTCTTCTCCTCGGCGTGCACCGGGAAGGAGGGTGAGCGGGTATCTCCGAACCATTGTCGCAGAGTTCACCTGCACAGAGCGGCAATAAGGTTTCTAGGCAACGTATCTGCACGACCGCTTGCTGTGTTGTTACATCTGCGTTCTGCACTGCTTCGAGTATGCAGTGCTTCTTATTCTTCATCAAACTCGACTGTAAGTTGGCTGTGCGGCCAAACTATTATGATATAATCCTAGTATTGTGTATGTTTAGAAGTGCAATGAGTTGCCTGTGGTTAGTATTGCTTTATGTATTTCTAGTTTTATGTTGTCTTTGCCTCATAATAAAATCTGGAATTAAAATATTGTCGATATTTCCAACAAAATCAACTGCATTATTCACTAGAATCCATTTCTGGTACAGTAACGTTGTTTCATCTTTAAATTATACTGGGTGAAAACAACATTCCCGTTGATGTGAAAAATGTCAAAAGACTGAATCTGACGTCACAAGTTCTATAACTTTTTTATTAATTAATCCTTTTTAAAATTTTATTTTAAAATTAACCCCCGACGAAGTTTATTTTCAATTTTGACCCTTTTGGTTATGCCACCACCCGTGGCGTGACAAAACAACATTGTCACGTCGTAGGATAAATCCACTAAATAACACTTTTTGTTACGCCACTGGTCGTGATGTGACCAAATAACACTGTTACACCATTGGTCGTGGCGTGACAAGAGCTTGCCGAGATACGGGCTGGCGTGACAGTATTGTTTTGTCACGCTACGAGTGGTGACGTGATCAAAAGGGTTAGAATTGGAAATAAAGTTCGCCGAGGTTAACTTTTAAATAAACTTAAAAAAAGGTTAATTAAAATAAAAAATTCCAAGTTCTAAGGGGAAAGAAAACACGTCCCAAGATCGAAGAATAAAATATTCATTCTACAAAATCACTAGTTCTAGAAGATAACTACATTGCGTCAATATGCCATGCCATGCCCATCAAAGATTGGATTTTGACGTTAAAATGCACGAACAAAATCTTCTGGTGCCTCTAAGATCATGTACAATGAATTTATATTAGTTATCTATAGTCTCTATCATATATGATTTAATCTGATATGGATAAAAAAGAATAAAGAGAGAGAAATACGTTGTCTACAATCCTGTAACCGGCTATATCACTAGAACCAAAAAAAACATTAAAAAAATATGTGATCTATAAAAAAAAAGTAAAAAAAATAACTTCTTATATAAGCTATCTTTAGTGCTGTCTACAGGTGTCATCACCATCTATCTGTTGGACATTGGTCGGGAGCTGTCTGCCTGTGAATGATGGTGCTGCCTGTGGAAGGGAGGTTTTTTTGTACTTTTTTGTACGAGACAAAAGAATTCACAGAAGAGCCAATAACTGGACCCACAAATAGGTCTAGAACTACTACGTGTTCATGGCCCATCTTGTGTCCCCCAGCTGCAACTCGTGGCCCTCAGCTGTCTGCCATTTGAGCCCAAATTGCCCATTTATGACAAAACAAGCTAATTGCTTCTTCCTTTCAAAGATCCTAATGATTTAGAGTAGTTGTCCATGCTGACTTGTTGATTGCCTTTGTGCTATGCTAGACTTTAAAGTACTTCCAGTATGAGTACTACTTAGACACTCCTATCCTCTGTGTCATGTACCACATTACTCCTAGAATAAAAGACTGGTCCTTTTTTTTCTGTAATAATGGAGTTGCCAGTTTTGAGTACGCTGTTTCGTTTTCAAACCTGATGTCACATGTGCTGAGCATGCTAGTAAGCCTCACGCACCCGAGCTAGATTAGTAGTGCTATGTCTACCCTCTCAAAAACAAAGCTTAAGCCAAACGGCAGTCCAACTGTCCAACACGGCAGCGTAAACGAACACACATATTTCAGAGGGAAGTCGTTCTTCACTCGCGCCCTGCATAGAAGTACTTTTGCGGCCCATGCACTCGATCTGGCCTGCGGCCGGCGTGGAAGGCGGATCCGGTAGGGCGGCACGGACGGAAATCGCAACTGCCCGCACCGTGAGGTGGCAACTACCGGGGCGATCGCGCCCGTCCCATGCAGAGGGAAGCGGCAGCGGCCTCGGTTGGAGTTGGAAAGGGCCATCTCCGTGTCATTGGCGCGCGATGCAGAACGATGGGAGCAATGCGGCCCACGCTATTGGCTCACCGGCACGGCCTGGGCGAAGCCCAGGAAGGAGTTGTAGCTGAAGGACGCGGTCGCAGCGACAAATAATGCGCCGGTCAGGGTCGAGGGCTTGTTTGGTTGCTGTTTTGTCTTTAGTTTTCATGACTGAAAAAAATTGATGTCTGGACTTAGTCTGAAAAGTAGATGATTTTTGTTTGATCAGTCAAGTATAGAGATGTGGTGTTTGATTGGCGACATGGACCTGAAGAAAGCGTAAAATGAAGAAAATACGTTTTGCGAATAAGAAAGTGTAAATCCATGAAACACGCTTCTCTCTTCCTTCCGAATATTTGGCCGAAATTACACTATTTGAAGCGATATTAGCAAACATGGCACCCTCGCAGCCGTAATTATAAAAATGACACTCTCATTCGCACGGCCACGATGCGGACAAACCACGGGACGACACGTGGTGCCTCGTCCGCACGGTTGCGATGCCACGTGTCATCCCGTGGCTTGTCCGCACAGTTACCGTGCAGACGAAGCGCAATGTGTCGTCCCGTGGCTTGTCCGCACAGTGACCGTGCGGACGAAGCGCGCAACGTGTCGTCCCGTGGCTTGTCCGCACGGTGACTGCGCAGACGAGAGCACCATTTTTGCAATTGAGGCTTTGAGGGCGCCATTTTTTGCTAATGTCGCTAGTGCCATTCCGCCAAAATTTCTTCCTTCCTCCTCATCCTTATTCTTCCCGTGGCGGAGCAAGGAGACGGAGGCGACAACGAGAGTTGAGCGAGGAGGCGGCAGAGTGAGGACACGGCAGCAACAGCGGAGGCGGCGGTGGCAAGAGCCGAGCGAGGAGGCGCGAGGGCGCTTCGGTGCCGCGGAGAGGCGAGCGGACGCGGCGACGACGGCATACTATGCAGCGCACGCGGGCACCGACGACGATGGGGAAGATGACGTGGGCGCCGGGCGGCACTACTTGTGCTCCCAGACGTTCAATTTGGACGTCTGGACCTGGAAATGTCGCCTGGTAAGCATATGTGTCCAGGGCAGCAACCCCGACAACATTACGGCAGCGTCCTAGCCTAGCGAATAGGCGCTAGGACGCCAACCAAACATGCCCTAGATCCGTGGCTAAGCGTCCAAATATGCGCGATATGCCTGGCATTTGCTTTAAAAAAAGCTGGAAGCCCCGCAAAACGAGTACGAAAAGCTAGTACTGGTAGCTTCTTGGTGGATCCCACCGCAAGAGGGAGAAGTGAAGATTAGTGTGGATCATAGTTATCAATACCGTACCAATGCCGGCCATACTGGTCAGTACGTACCATACCGCCATCTAAACCGGTACAAAGTAGCCTTACGTACCGTACCGGCCTAAATACCGGTCATACCGGCTTGATACCGGTCCATACCGGTAGAATTGATAATACCGTTTATTGAACTATATGTTTTATTTGATAGTATTCCTATGTATTTGGAATAATACTACAGATGATATTTAGTGTGCATATAATTAAACAAATATATACTTATAAATATATATACTTGTATTATTATATTAAATCCGAAATGATACGTCGGTACCGGAACGTACCAATCTAAGAACCAAACCCATACCTCCGGTAGCGGTACGGTGTTAACTAGTTTGGTGTGGATGCCTCAGATTTCGAAGCAGGGATGCCGTTGGGAGGTTCATAGCTGCCTCTGCTGTCTGGAAGAGCATAACCGACCCAACAATACTGAAAGCCCATGCATACAATTAAGGCATGAACCTTGCCCAGGATTGCTATGGATTTGTTTGGCGTTTGATGCTGGAAGTCATCAAGAACCTGATGGAGGTGCTCCTATATCGCGATTCTAAAGGAGGTCAAGGACAAGGCGGGGAATTTTCCGAGCTGCTCTTTCCGTCACGAAAGCAGGGACGCTCATCTAGATGCTCACAATTTTCGTTCCAAAAAAAATGTGGATAGATGCTCACAAGGAGCTGCACGCCGTCGCGGCAGACTTACCAACATGCGTCACCACTGCGTCAGTCTCTCTCTAAAAAAAAGTAGCTGCACGCCGTCGCGGCAGGCTTACCCATTCATCCAACATGCGTCACCACTGCGTCAGTCTCTCTCTCAAAAAAAAGTAGCTGCACGCCGCCGCGGCAGGCTTACTTATTCATCTAACACGCGTCTCCACGGCGTCAGTCAACCCAAGATTCCAGAGGCCCAAACCGGTGCCGAAATCGGTGAAGGTGCAAAACCTATCTAGAACACGCCGAACTCCAAAGACGTGTGCACCGTCCGTCGCAGACCAGTGGCGGGTCGCACACGAAATCGCGCGCCACAGGACGGGATGCCATCGCCATGTGAAACATGCCGACCATCCCATCGTCGACGCTTCAACGCCCATACGCGAGCAAGCAAACGCACATTAATCGGCATGTAAGTGGGCGGAAACATCATGGCGCGAGGCGCTAAATTTCCTTCCAATCATGCGGATGCGGCCGGCCGGTGCCCGGCCGCTGCGCTGTTGCGTCGAAAGTGATCCACCAAGCAGCAGGTCGGCACAAACTTATCAACCCGGGCGGGCCGACGTCCCTGTCCCCCCTTTCCACCCTACGGCCAGCGGCCGCCGTCGATCGACATTCCCGAAGCAGCGAACCGGCCAAAGTTTGGTCCCATTTGCAGCGGTAGCAGTACATGTCTTTCCCCAACTAAAACAGATGATGGAATCAGATTCATTAATAGAGATTCACGTCACCGAATACGTGAAGAACGGTATTGCTAGGCGGCTCGGTCTGCGCAAGGTTGAGTACACTTCTCTGCTTCCGTGTTGTGAACTGAAGCAGAGGCTTCCGTTTCTCTTACTATGTAAGCAAGGGAATTGAAGTGGCAGAACATCCCTTGATCAAGCCACTAAACTACAGATCGAAGAAACAAAAGACAGCAAATTGAAGGGTTTTCAATTCCATAATCTCCAAATCCATTTATGTTTATGTTACAGCGTACTAGTTCATGATCAATCTCTGTATGAGTATGTATGAACTACAATATACTGATGGCTACAAGCGAACAAGTGAAAAAAGATACAAGTACTCCTCCAATGTTACAAAGAACCAATAATACCTATATTTATACGTATGACTATGTATCACTCACTCTCTGTACAAGAGCAGGAACAAATCAAGCAATAGCGGCACCGAACGAATGAACGAATAGTGTTGGACTTCAATTTCACCACTAGACCAAAAACTTTTGATGGATCAGATCCATGCAGATGTTCACGCGGTGAGAAGGCGAGGTTTCTTGAAGGCGAGGGGGCTCTGCACCTCCTCCTCGTCCTCCCACATCTTCTTGCCCTTGGCGCACGGCCGCCACACGAACTCCGGCACGGCCGGAAGGTTCAGGTCGAACGCCCGGGCGGCGGAGTTCCCGTTGCCGGAGCTCCCCACCTCGGACTCGGCAGCCGCGGCGGCGGCCAGAAGCTCAGTTGACGAGGCGGCGCCACCCACACCTCCGTCGTAGTGCTTCCTCTTGTGCCCGCCGAGCGCCTGCCCGGTCGGGAACTCCTTGTGGCAGATGGAGCACTTGTGGACTCTGTTCGTCGCGCCATCGGAGGACGCGGTGGTGGATGACATGGCCGGCTCGCGGTCGTCGGCTGCGGGCGGCAGGAAGGCAGCGACGGGGGTGGGGGCCACGAGGGGAGCGGTGGCGGGAGCCGGCTGCTTGACCCGGTGACTCGTCTTGTGGCCGCCGAGCGCCTGGTAGGAGCCGAACGACTTTCCACAGACGGAGCACTTGAACTCGGCGGCCTGCGCCGGAGGCGGCGGCGGCGCCTGGACGCGGTGGTGGCCGCCGCGCGCGAGCATGAGGAGGCAGAGCGCGAGGTTCTCCTCCTCCGACCTCTGGCTGCGGCGCGAGCGCTTCCTCTTCGCCCACCCCTGCGGCAGGTGGCCGCCCTCCTCGCCGCTCGTGGCGCCGCTGCACGTCGTCATGACCGCCGCCTCCTCCTCGCGATGCTGCTCCGTGAGCACGGCGGCGTGGAGCGCTTCCATGGGCGCGGTCGACATGGCTAAGCAGGGGACGGACGCGTTCTTGCGTGCGACCTCTTCTCTGCGTTTTCGGTGTGGTTGGTTGGGTGTCTCGTCTTGGTGTGGCGCTGTGTGGTGTGAGGAGTGGGGGAGGAGTGAGATGTGCGGTGGTTTTAAAGCGTTGGGGGGAAGAGGTGTGCGTGCGAGTGTGAGGACTGAGGAGGCGTGGGAAGTTGCGTCGTAGGTGGGGGAAGCGCGCGACGTGGTTGCGGCGTGGGCGCGCACGCGGTGCGGTGCGGGAGGGTGACATGTGGGGGATGGCCGCGGTGGGGACGGGGTGGCAGCGGGCGGGAGCCGGTGGAGTGGGTTGGATCACTTTGGTTGGGTGGGTGGTGGAGGAGGCGAGGTAGCAACGAAAAAGTCGTGGTCAACGTCGAGGGGAAGACACGGGGAGAGCGGGAGGGGAAAGCGCAAGTAGATTGGTGCTAGTGTGTGCATGTGGGGGAAGAGTGAGGACTGAGGAGGCGGCTACGCTGTGGTAACGACTGTGGGAAGCGGTCGTCGTCGGTTGCGGAAGGACGACCCGGCGTAGTGGTGCAAAGCCGGCCCGACCCGGTAATGACACTTCTGTTTGTCACTGAGCTAGGCAACTTGGAGCGAGCTGGAATTTTTTTTATTAATTAACCTTTTTTGAATTTTATTTTAAAGTTAACCTAACACACTTTATTTTCAATTCGGACCCTTTTAGTCACGCCATTACTCGTGACGTGACAAAACAACACTGTCACGCTAGCCTATTTCTAGTCAAACTCTTATCACGCCATTGGAAGTGGCGTGACAGTGTTATTTGGTCACACCACAACCAGTGGCGTGACAAAAAGTGCTATTTTGAGAATTTATTCTGGCGCGTGACAGTGTTGTTTTGTCACGCCACCACCCGTGGCGTGACAAAAAGATCAGAATTGAAAATAAAGTGCGCCAATGGTTAACTTTAAAATAAAATTTAAAAAAAGGTTAATTAATAAAAATAAAAAGTTCAGCGAGCTGGGCAATTACTAATAAGTTTATTTGTTTAACTTGAGTGTAGAGGAACTTGACTAATAGGAGGTAACCTTCAGTGAGGGAACTGAAACAGTGAAACGAACTTTTTGGCCCCACGATCGAGTAAGATTTTTTTCCCACTCGATCAGGGGAGGCTTATGTTGCCATCATCGGGTGGAAAGCTATCAACGGGGATGTACATGTACTTATGGATGTTAGCAGCTTTTGCATCCTCATGGTACTAATTCAACGGGAGTAATGGATCATCACGCTGTTTGGACAATCAAGATCGCAAGTTAACATTATCGTGTTTTAAAGCTAGCTTAGTTCCTGCCCGGTGTCCCTCTTTTTCGTATACAATTTTTAATTTTTTTTTTGAAAAACAGTAGTATACAAATTATTATTCTGACGACAAAAGGGTCAAAGTTCTTTTGTACTTCTTCACTCAAATTCTGTAATAGTTTTAGACCGGAGACCTCAAAAGGTCCAGCTTTGCTTGAAAGCCAAAATAGGTTTACAGAGTCAAATTCTGTAATAGTTACTAGCTAGTAGTGCGAAATGAGTGGGTCAATGGAGGTGCAAGGCTGCAAGCATTTTTGCACATGCGTAGACAAGGCCGAAATGGTCTTCGCCTCGTGCTCTCGAGAGAAGGTTCCGCGCCCGATCCATGTCAAACCGACCCGATAGCAAGTCAGACTCGAACCGGGCAATCGGGTGGGGTCGGAAGTGCGCGCGTGGAAGATTTCCACCGGATTGGTCACCTTGGGGTCAATTAAAATAACTGATCGCCTATGAGCTTCCGTTGGCTGAAATTGGCCTCTGCGAGATGGATCTTCTGCAGCAGCTGGTTCGGTAGGTCTCGGTCGCGTCGATCGCTTGGCATCGATCGATACTCAGCTTGATCCACCCAACTAGAACTAGATGGCTTAGCGGCACCGGGCGCACCGCTCCTTAGCTTACCTGCGGTCACCGGTGTTTTATCTAAATACCGAAACATGCCAGCAAGGTAGGACCACTGGTTACCAGCCCAGAGTGCTACCATGGTTAACTAATAGCGAGAGTAGCATAGTTTCATGCGTTGACATATCAACATGACGATCTTATCTTATTACACACACCCTTGGTGCAATGCAAACTCTCTTGTCACCGGATACGTCACGTTGCAAACCCACCAAACACGCCGATCGCTTGCCTAGATAAAACTCACATTTGGATTAGCACCATTTGCCCACAGACGATTCCAAACTGACAGACGCAATTACGCAACGCCCACGTCCGATTACGAAGGGGGGGTTGGGCAGGCAGGCCTAGCCGCCACCTGTTGCCTGCCCGTCCGCGCACGGACTTTTCCACAAAGGCCGGAAAGATTCAGGAACGGTGGCATGCAGCCGCCGGCCGGTTCGGCCCAACGACTCAGCGTCCCGTCCCCCGAGCGAAGCGGCCAAGCGCGACACGTCCCGGTCCGCGCCCGAGCATATGCGTGTCAGTTCCTTGTCCCCACGTGTTCCTTGTGTACAGTTGCGCTCCTCCCCCTCGTGCGTAGCGCTGCGTTGCAGCGGCGAGCGGGATGTCGAATCTCGGTCACGGAATACCCGAAATCTTCGTATACGTAGCGTACTAGTTCATATATGTAGTAGCTAGTACATATATTTATAACTTTGGTATAAATATCCATACACAATATACATACAACATAAAACAAACATGATACTTAACTTAAACGATTACATCACATAGTGTGATACACGGTCGACCGGCCAAATAAAATAACAAATATCAAAAGTAGCGAATTAAACAGCGGAAGCATAACATGTATATAAACCAAAAATTCAACAGTATGCCTATCCAAACCCTCAGATAACCGATAAGAAACAAGTTCTAAAAAGACCCGTCACCGAACCTCTGGTACCAGGTGCAAAGAACGCGTCGTCCGGCATAGGCTCATCCTCTAACTCTGAACAACAATTTAAACAAGATTGAGTACATTGCGTATTCAGCAAGACTTATAATGTATCACAAAATTTATATATATGCATGGCTAACAAGGGATAAGGTTCTATACTACAAGTTATTTTCAGCATTAAGCAAATTTTATTTGCAATATCAATACGTAGTATTTACAATAAAAATTTATATAACAGTTAAATAGATAAAGAACAACAAGTACTTGAATAAATAGCAAATCGCAACCCTCATCGGCTACGATCCACATCTTAATTCCAGCCATAGACATGACACTCAACTCAAAATTAACAACAAAGTCATTCCCTCATTTCTCAACAAGAACCATTTTTGTAAAAACCAATACTATACCCGATGGACCGCACCAAGCACGCTCATGACCGCGAGCATGGCTATTTAAATATATTTATACTCTGCAGAGGTGTACAAATTTACCGACAGTATACGAATTCTTTAGTTTATTTGACATCCGTTGATATCACCGCTCACTATCCTTTGGTAAGCAGTCTAGAGCATGCAACGAAGCCTTTACATCACCTAGTCCTAACATTGCACTAGGCTGGCGAATGAATACCCCCACTTCACCCGGGTACACTTCCGTCTCAGTGAGACATTCACCGTTGTGTCGGAAGGTTTTGTTTCCAACGCCTCGATGAAGAGAGCCCATTCGAACATGCCTACACCAGTCGTGTTTGCACTACTGCGGCCTACTGACGTACAAGACTAGTTTTCGATGGCTTAATTAGCTAAGACTGTCCCATACTGGCATATGTGGTTGTACGCTTAGGCTTTAGATTGGGAGCACATGCGTTTGGTCCTTAATTGTCCCGGGCGAGGATCTCCCCCTATCTACTTGTGAGATACACTTCTCAGAATATAATATAACTCGCACGCATCTCAAACTAAGTTTTTTTATTTTTATTTTTGTACAAAATAATAGAGGTAAACTTCCCTAGACCATTGACGAGGATCTAATAATCCTTATTTTATCTTTTATCTATAATTTTTATTATGGGTAAATATGATGTCATGTGGTCCCTAGGTATACCCTTTATATTTACAAGGGAGAAGCCTACCAGGTGGTCGTAAGTTCTTCTACGACCACCCCCATAGTCGTAAGTCTTGTTACGACTACCTTATTGTCGTAAGTTCTTCTACGATCATTATCCAGTCGTAAGTTATTCTTCTGTTGCCCATCCCTAAAGCAATGGGGCAGCCGAACCCGAGTCTTCGACCAGCTCGTCAAGCGCTCGGGGGCTTGGGTACAAGAATTACCCTCCATATTATGAGCAGTTCGTACGACTACTTGTCGGGCTACAGGTGAAACACCCTTTTTTCTAGTCTTCGGAGCCGAAGCCATGCTTCCTCCGGAACTAAAGATACGGTCAACACAAGTCGAAACTTTCAATGACTCCAACCAGAAACAATTTCGAGCGGATGACATTAACCTACTCGAAGAAAGCATAACTTACGACCATAAGGTAGTCGTAGCAAGACTTACGACTATGGGGGTGGTCGTAGAAGAACTTGCGACCACCTGGTAGGCTTCTCCCTTGTAAATATAAGGGGTATACCTAGGGACCACATGACATCATATTTACCCATAATAAGAATTATAGATAAAAGATAAAATGAGGATTATTATATCCTCGTCATCTAGCCCCCCAGCTTCAAGTGAAAGTAACTTACTTGGTAAAGGAGTCGTAGATGGTCTTATGACCACGAGAGGGTCGTGGATAGATGGTCGAAGGAAAAACTCTTCGACATTTGTATTTCACTTTGATCAGGAATATACTTGGTCAAGAAGGTTACTTACGACTATCAAATAGTCGTAGTATAAACGGATTAAGGCCTGGTTTCTCCTTTCTTCAAGTAGGTTAATGTCATCCACTCGAAATTGTTTCTGGTTGGAGTCATTGAAAGTTTCGACTTGTGTTGACCGTATCTTTAGTTCCGGAGGAAGCATGGTTTCGGCTCCGAAGACTAGAAAATAGGGTGTTTCACCTGTAGCCCGACAAGTAGTCGTACGAACTGCCCATAATATGGAGGGTAATTCTTGTACCCAAGCCCCCGAGCGCTTGACGAGCTGGTCGAAGACTCGGGTTCGACTGCCCCATTGCTTTGGGGATGGGCAACAGAAGCATAACATAGACAATAGATAAGGGGACCTCGTCGGCGGTGAACGGCGCGATGGGTGGTGACGTTGAGCGACGGGATAGAAAGTGGGAAGCAAGGCGAAGCTATGGGTGGTGGTGGCAACAAAGATGGTCGGATGAGGCATTACGGCGGCGAGGAGCGGCGGAATGCCTCGGGTCCACGATGTATTTTGCGTAGGAAGCATCCTCGGGGCTAAAGGAGTGACGTACTGGACCCAACGAGTCCAGGCGATGCTAATGGACCGGGCGCAGGGGCCTAGGGTCACCGAAGGCGAGGCGGTGGCATGCAACCACGACGGCACCATGGGTGGTTAAGGAGGAGTGGGTGCTAGGGACTCGCCCATGGCAAAATGATGCATGTGTTGAGGACCAGTGACTCACCACGACCACGAGGGTGAAAAAGATGAGGTCAGGGAGGGGTTGAGGCGGCTTGTCAACGACGAGTAGCGGCAGCGCGAAGGAGGTTCAGGCGACAGCTCACCACAACAATGGAGAAGCTACAAGGAGTGTTGTATTAGCTCACTCCGGTGCTAGAGATGGTGTAGATGCAAGGAATTGGTCCGAGGCTCACCAGGCTTCGAAGGAGAACGAAAATGGCGACGATGACCGTGAGAGAGGAAGATGGCGGCGGCGATTGGATTTTCGGCAAGTCTACCTGCATTAAGCTTGGGGGAGTTGAGCCCGAACTCACCGGAGTGACGGGGGCGTGTTGGCTAGATTGGGTGCACGCCGGAGTTGAGGACAAAAGTGAGCGCAATCGTGCTACAAGGCTGTTGGAGCTACATTGAATAAAGGAGAAGAGTGAGTGATGAATAAGGGTCAAAATGATGCAAGTGTCGTGGGTGAGGAAGCTCACCAGAGCGGCGGAGCTGAGAAGGCGTGCTCACCAGCGTTGAAGACAACACACGTATTCCCGCGAAACTGAGGAGCGATGAAGCTCGGGTTTGCACGAAATGGAACATGGGAGAGCTAAGGAAGACGATGCGTGCTCTATTGCTTAAGTAGCTAGGAAAATTACGCAGGAATAACGACGAGACACTGGCTGTCGTGCGAGAAACTTGCAGACTCTCTCGGGTTCCTCTGTCTGCGCAGAAAATAGCGCGTCAGTGGGGTGGATAGCATGGGCAAGGTCTGGAGAAGGTGATGGAGGCAGTTGAGACTCGATTATGTGGGCATCGGTCGTGAACCATAGGCGAGCAGCGGAGCAAGCGATGCGCTGGTGCGTTGGCGCGTGCAAGCGAGAGGTGGTAGACAACCTCTAGCAAGCGGGCCCAACGTGTCAGCAAGAGGACGAGAGCAAGGATGGCGGAGGCTGCTGTGCTGCGCGAAAGAATTGGGCCGGGCAGATTCGGCCCATCGGCGCACGGGAAATTCAAATGGAATTTAGAATTTCAAGAAAAAGGTTGAGACTTTGCCAAAAATTTAAACCTATCAAACAGGTTCCAAAATTTATGAAAATTTTTGTGAAGGCTCTTGACACAGTATAGATTTTTTTTTTGTAAATTTTAAAGAATTTTATTTGTTCTGTGATTTTCTCGAAAATTGTTCCAAATTGTTGTTTACATGTGAATTTACTATTTGATTTATGCAAAGGTCCAAAATCATGCTAAAATAGTTTTTCCATTCATAAACATGCTCAAAATTATTATCCCATTTATTCTCATTATATTTTCCCAAAATTAGGATTTTTTAGATGTTACACAGGATTTTCGTGATGGAGGTACGGACTTAAGTAACATATAGTTCTACTGACTCATGGCTAACTGACTAACTCACTACTAACTGTTCTGCTTCTATATAATATATAATCTATACAATTCTACATACTAACATACAATCTAACACTAACACATAATCATAAATATTATTGGCTTTATTACATGTATATATACACACACTATATATATAACAGGTATTTTTCCAAAAAAATTTTAGAGGTACAGTTGTACCTCATGCTCCTATGCTAGCTTCGCCACTGTCATCGCGTTTGCCTCGCACGGGCGTGATGGATGCCCCACAGCGACCACGCCGCTGCGAATCTGAACGAGGGATCTCGTGGTGGTTGCCCGGCTGGCCCGTGAATGTTGATTAAGGGCATGTCCAATGCAAGGGTCTCTTTTTAGATAATGGAAGGGCAAACCTCCCGGCCTCTGCATCATACGATGCACACAGCCATAATTTATTAAAAACGAACAAATCAGATTACAAAGGCAGACCAAAAACTAAATGACAAACAAATTGTCATGTCAAGACGGAAATGACACATGCCAATGACGCCTAGCTTCTTCTATACCCAACTCAACCTTATCACCGGTGAACACCATAACGTCCACCAGTGCATCGACACGAGAACAACAACTATGCAACAGGGTGCTTTAGGGTCAAGTCACCAAAGCGACGCCTCCAATGAAGACAGAAAACGTCGCTAGATCCAACCAATGAAGATCAGATCTAAGGTTTTCACCCCGGTGAGTAGGCACCGGTGCTCCAAGACAACGCCTTCAAGAAGGACACGACGCTCATCGTCAGACCCAACCAGTGAAGGCCAGATCAATGCTCAGTACGTCGTCGTCGCCGGATCCAACCACTGAAGACCAGATCACATCACTGAGCATCTCTATAAAAGCTCTTTCTTCCAATGCATGTTTGGGTTGGCTGAAACTTCCCTTCTATTCGTAGGCAGTTAAGCATGGCACTCTCGGAGCGTCCGCCTCCTAACCAAGCATCGATGCTATAGTTCTAACATCTTTCTTATCCAACGTGGCTATAATAACTAACCTTATCAACTCGAGCGCCCCTCCACGCAGGAGCATTGGACATGGCCTAATGGATGATATTTGATAAAGCACCTATCTAACTAACTATATAACAGAATTGGGAAGGTTTTGGCTTGTTCCAGACTGCCAGCTGCTAAAACTTTTCCATATTCGCCTTCTTTTGAAGCACTACTATCTTGAGGCGGAATCTGATTATGTTTAGCGCTGTCTCTGGTCTGGAAGAGCTGGAAAGAAAGCACCAAACATGGTTTTTTTAACCCTGCTACCTTCGTCCCAATAGGCATGGCCCGGTCGGCAAGGTCTTTGTCTCTTTGATGGGCATGGCAAGCAAGGCATCCATAGGTTCCATTTTCTGAGCTGTTGTTATCTTCTCTACCTAATGGTGCTAGCTGGTTGCTCTGATACAGCTTTGTTTTCTGTCCATAAAAAAAAGAGCTTTGTCTGTTGAACTGATCCGTGTTTTCCATTACCATTATGTAGAGAGGTGTATGTTTACAGCAATCCTCTATCATTCAATGGCGGAGCCTGGAAGCATACAAGTGTCACTAGCTGGTTTTGTATGCAGTTGTTTGGCCGGTGTATGTACAATAGTGTAACATCAATTGTCTATAAGACTTATCACGTAGGACATCAGATGATGTAGATGAGAGAGAGGGAGTATAGAAATTTAGACCATCTCTCATACAGTAGTCGACTGTAACACGAGAAATAAGACATATTATATATGGAAGAGTTGTCTATAGAGATATGTAAAAAACAACTCATTGTAGGATCTGTCTTTAGTACTGTCTATAGATGATATAGGAAGATACTATAGATAGCAATTATTTATACCATTGTAATACTGGTTGCTGCTGCCAATGAAAAAATTATAAGAAGGAAAAAAATTTATCGTGACAGCTACACGATCTCCAGCGTACGTTGCAACTTGCAGGACGTGCTTCCAACGCCCGCAGCTATACTATATAGTCCTTACGGCAAGTCAAATGAATTTAGCCAATAAATGAATAAAATGTCTAGCACACACTAGCAACTTAAAAGTGATTTAAGGACATTCATTCTTGCACAGATTTAGTTTAATTAGAAGCAATGATCTAACACACCATCACGCATTATGATCTATTTTTATGGGTTGGACCGTGGACTGTAGGACCACTTGATCACAGAATTAGTAGATCGCTTCAAATAATTGCCCTTCAATGACGCATTGTTTAGACTAACACTATAGCACTTAGAGTTAGAGAGACCGAGAGACTAAGGGGCGATTTCCTATGGCCGGCCGGCTAGCTGACAATTGTAAGATAAACTCGGTCTGAACTCTGAAGTTTGAATGGACTAACTATCATAGGGCTGGACGTCTCCGGCCAATCTAGGGCTTCTCTTTTTTCGAAAGAGTTTTTTTTTTCGAAAGAGAACCTAGGGCTTCTCTTATTCTGCATGCATGTGCTACTTTTGTACTTGCCCATCCTAGGAATTCCAAAAACAAATGGAGCCAGCTCGAGATTATGTCGAGTATAACCACAGTCTGGCCAGTTCAATGCAATCTTACAGCTTTTGGGTAGGCGCTTTCAGATCACTCACTCTTCTCTGTCCATGGTGTTAACTATGAAATTGTGTGACCGGAGGACATAGTGTCACACTGTCACCGGTTTAATTAGCGTCTTCGGGTATGTAATTAACTATGCACATGTACACGAGACATCACAATCACCCGGCAGCTGTACGTCTCCATTTCCTTTTCAGTTTACTTGAGAAGGCTATTACTTCCCTCCACGATCTCCCCTTCTTGATTATTCCGACCAAAATTGTATCTGCACAGCTTGTGCTTCTGTTTCTCCATCCTTTTTCTAATGTTAGATATAAAGAGAACATTTGTTCTTCATGTTGTCAGATCATGCACGAACTGATCTTTTCACACACACGCACATCACGAATTATACCTCAATCAGTGCCATTCCGCGTATCTTTCCCATCATGTCCTATTTTTCTCTTTCAGATGTAGTATATTATGTGCCGGATTTTTATAACACTTGAGAGTTTTCGAATTTTTTTTTAAATAATCTATTTTTTAATCGAAATTACAAAAATATTCCGGCGATATTTTTTTTTTACGGAAATATACGTCTGTCGCCCAATGGTTGGACGATTGAAGTGGAATCGCCGAACAGCTTGGGCGATCGTTCTGTCGCCGAACTGTGGGCGATCGTTCTCGCCCGAACCGAAGTGGGCGATTGAAACCAATACCACATCCTTAGGCTTTTTCGCAGGCGCGCTAAACAATGGGCGACAAGTCCAGTCGCCCAACCCTGAGGCGATAGGAGGTCCAGTCGCCCAACCCTAAGGCGATAGGAGCCCCCTGCTTTTTACTTTTTAATTATTGTTTAATTGAGTTGTAATGAATATTACATTTTGTAGGTTAATTAAATTTAGCAAATCTGATTGTATCATGTTATTTATTTTGAAAATAATAGTGTTGTGACGATGTTGGTTGGTCTGTTTGTTATTTTCGTAGAATATCATGGGTACGAAATTTGTCAGACTCGCAATAACATTTTGTGATCGTTGTATATTGTTGTAGTGCGGTAAATTTCTGTTGAATTTTGTGAGGACGATTGAGACAGTAATGATATGTAAGTACAAAGGTAAGTGATATTACGATCGCGCGAGGAAGTCTCTCCTCGATGAAGTCGTCTGAACGATATGCGTATGTAGGCACGTAGTCGATGTCGTACTTTATGGAGCTTATATGCATTATGAGTGAAGGGCCGAGAATGCTCATTGTGATTATGAAGATGGCCTAAAACATGGAGGATTCAATGTCGGTGCGAATGGTTCTTTCTAGGATTCCACTAGAAGAGGCATACTTGCAATATAGTCTTGCTTTGATGGGTCTCCTAACCGTAACTACATTACAACCGCGTCTGTAGCATCGCGTTACAATAGTCACATGGCACGATGGTTCGCTAATTGCTTTAGTCATCCTCGCTACTACTACGGTACATTGTGACACAAGCATCCGGACCATGTAAGTATACATGCCTTTAGGGATAGTAAAAACATAGGGGTAGGACGGGGGACTACTACGTAATGACTCGACTCATGCGTGGACCGAGGCCATTTTCCTTCCTTGCTAGCTCGGCGTTGAACTCCTCGCCGCCTTCCCTCCCTTGTCGCGGAGTGTCCACGTCGGTGGTATATCAAGTCGCCCATATCCTGCGATTTCATGATGTAAGTGCACCGTATATTTAAAATTGTAAGAAGGATTTACATTCTTCATAACTCACGCCGTCGACACGGATTACGCCTGCGATCGGATACGCTGTGGCGGCTGCTCACCAAGATGAGCCTTTCCCTTGCCCTTGTCGCGGATCGCCCACGCCGGGCCGGTATGTCGGGTCGCCCATGTCCCGCGATTCCGTGATGTAAGGGCATTGTATAGTGAAAATCGTAAGAATGATGTAAATTCTTCGTAACTCACGCCGTCCATACGGATTACGCATGGGCGATCGGATACGCCGTGGGCGGCGGTCAACCGCATGAGCCTTTCCTTGCCTTTGTCGCGGATCGTGCACGCCGGGCCGGTATGTCGGTTGTCCATGTCTCCGCGATTGTATGATGGATGGGTACACCGTGACAGGAAACCTTATGTAATAAGGATGTAAACTCTTCATAATCGACGCCATCGATATGGATTACGCCGGGCGAGTATCGGGCTCTTCGGTGCCTCCTCAACAGGTCCGATGACGTAAGGTTTCCACCGCGACGAAGTTCTCGCCCGCACCGAGTAGTTCAAAGATGTACTGGCCGATGAATGCCTGTCGTACATCTCCGGCCGCCGATCCATTGGAAGAAGTGGCGGCGATCTCGGCTACCATTATGTGGGGATGAAGTTAAAATTTAAGGAATTGAACGTTGGGAGAGGACAATCGATCGCGAAAAGAAACACTTACGAGGTGATACCCGCATGTGTAGTACGCCCGGCGCGATATGCGGGTGTGTGGATCAATGATCTCGCCGTTCGCCACACACACACCGCGGGATCGGAAAACGTGGTGGTACTGGAGCATCTTTCATTGATTTATCCGGGTATTGTAGCTGTTTCTCTCGCTAAGCCACTTTTGCTTCTTCAACAACCTCACGAGAAGTTTGCCAAGAGTCCATAGCCGGGTATGTGTTGTGTAGTGTTGTGTAGAGTTGGGTTTGGTTCAACCCTCTTTTATAAGCTCCATGGTTGGCATGGTGTGGTTAATTTCATGTAGAGTAGAGAGTCTTGTTTTTTAATTCTAAAAAGCTGAGGAGGTAGAGTGTTGTCAAGTCGATCTGAAAAGCTGGCGAGGCATAGTGTTGTCACGTCTTACTTTGCAAAGGAGAAGTCATGGCTTGCTTTATGGAGTGTCAGTCTTATCGGTCGAAAAGTCGGGCGAGGCGTAGTGTTTTCACGCCTTTCTTTGCGGTGGTCGGGGTTGTCAAGTCGATCCGAAAAGCCTAACCCTAAACCTAAACCCTAAACCGCGCAAAAGTCTGTCTCCTTTGGTCTTATCATCGCGCAAAGTCGCCTCGTGTGGTCTTGTCATCGCGCAAAGCCGCCCGTAGTCTTGTCACCGCAGAAAAGTCGTCTCTTCGGTCTTATCATCGCGCAAAGTCGCCCGTGTGGTCTTGTCGGTTTGCAAAGCCGCCTGTGTGGTCTTGTCATTTGAGAAAATCGCTCTTTGGTCTTATCATCGCGCAAAGCTACCCCGTGTGGTCCTATCATCGCGCAAAGCTGCCTGTCGCCTTGTCACCGCAGAAAGTCGCTCCTTTGGTCTTATCACTACGCAAAGTCGCCTGTGGTCTTGTCATCGCAAGAAGTCGCCTGTGGCGTCTTATCATCGCAAGAAACCCGCTTTGTTAGTCTCCCCACGAGCCTATAAAATGCACGCCCACGCTCGCCACCCACGCCGCACCACCCTCTCCTTCAAGAAGTACTCGGACACAAAGTTCAAAGGGTCCATACGCGACGATCCGCATGCGGCGAGCACATGAGAGCATGGCTTGTGTAAGAGCTTCGGTTTGTTGCACGCATACTAGGCTCGTTGACATGATCTCCAAGGCATACCTCGTGGGTGACAAGAGAACGAGCCGCCCCAAATCCGGCTCTATCCGCAAGAGCACGTTGAAACGATGTCTATATTGCCCATCACGCACACCGTGTGCGACCGCCCTTTGTGTCTTCGCCGCATGTATGCCGTAATCTTCGAAAGCAAGACGGTGTTTGAGGGTTCGTGGATGAAGTGCGGCATTTGCATGCCTCTCCTCGAATACCCGACAGTCTTTGTGCGTAACACCTTCCACGATGGCGACGAGGGCCGAGAACGAAGGCCCTAAGAACCCGCTTGTACACCTTCGCAAGGTTAGTGGTCATTATGCCGCACCTTGCCCCGTCCGTGTCATGCGGCGCAGACCACTTGTCCAATAGCTAGGCCTCGATCCAATGGGAGAAGCACTCGATGTTCCTCGAGGTCCTCTGCCTCGGACCAGCAGTTCGAACTCGCTCCTGCTTCCTCGCGTCCACGTGTTTCTCTTTGTGTTAAATCGGCTCAAAGAATACCCATAAGCGTCAAATTTATACCGCTTTGGTTCTCAGATAGCCGACCTCTTGAATAGCTTCACCAAGGGTTGCTCCGGAACTTCTTGAAGAAGTTGGCCCCAAATGGCGAATACACCATCTACTCCTCATATCCCGCCAAGGAACGGCTCCTCCGGGTCTTCTGAAGTATTTTATGGCCTTCAAGATCTCGGCGTGGCGATCATGGATCACGCACACACCAGATTTAGCTCCAACAACTCCCACCCTCGATGTCGAAGAACCACAACCACCGTCGAAATTCTCACCTTCGACAAATGCGATGGCCAATGGCATAATTTGATTGTTCCGCTAACGCCTATGGCGGTAAGGATCTGCCTCTTGTATTTCCCGGTCAAAAAGGTCCCGTCAACTGAGATCACGGGCAGCATATGCCTAAAAGCCTCAATGCAGGGACCGAAGGCTACGAAGGCCCTATGCATTATGGAAAAACCTCGCGGATTTTTAGATGGCATGTCCTTCACAAAGAATGTACGTGTTCGGTTTCTCTCTGCAATACTCAAGCATACGAGGAAGGTTGTCATACGCCGCCTCAAAAGATCCAAACCGTCTTTCCATAGCCTTCTGCTTCGCACGCCACGCCTTCCCATAGCTGATCTTGTACTTGAATTTCTTCTCAATAGCCACCATAATGTGCTTGACCTCCATATCCTTCTTCTCCACTATCTCTCCATACATCAAATTAGCTATGAATGTCGACGTTATGTTACGATGTTCGCACAAAACACCGCCGAGCATGCACGAGCGCGCTCCACCTTCGAGACAATCCAAAGGAGTCTCATACTTGGTCTATGACGTGCACTCGCCAAGGACAACCAAACTGCCAAGATTTGGATTTGCATCTTGCTCTTGGCTAGATTTGACGACCAAACGTCTGCTGCATAGACATAGCCCATACTTTAACCAAGATCCCGCAAGGATGTCTTATCAAGAAACATTGAGTGCAACCAACCTCCGTGGCATGGTACTCCCACGACGATTCGTGCTCGCTCATGCGTACATAGACCCTCGGCGTCAACTGCTCCATTCGAGGGATGGGAGCTCCGCCCTCATCGGAGCGCCTCGCTGCCTTCTTGTAAAACTTCCTCTTTAGCCAAGGCTATCCGGTCATCGCTTCCATTTGATGCAATATGTAATCCCTATGCTCTCCTTCATCACCGTCTCAGTAGGCTCACCATGCGTGCCCGATCTTCCTCTCCTATATGTACCGCGTCGGGCTCATCACAAGCAACATTCTCTCAACTCTTTGTAACACAAACCATCCGGTCCTCTTCTTCACCAACATGTCAACCCGAGCCGCCGCAACACCGTGATGATATCCCGGGGGGCCTGCACATTTCTTTTGGGCATGGTTGCACAAGTATCACACACTCATATCCACTCGCACCGACATCCTTATATAAAGCCCTTCCACCTGCCGTGCGCATCGGTCTTCTCAACTCCCACCGATGTTCAGGGGAGACCGGCCCAAAGCCCTTGTATGTCGATGCCGCACACCTCGTGGTTCAAAGAGAAGTCTGGTCACCAAGGCTTCACATCTTCGATTTGTGCATTCTCGCCGTCCGTGTACCAGAGTGGCTTGTCAAAACTGCCAAGTCAACACCGCATGGACCTTCACGAACGGTGCCAACACCGTAATGCACTTTCAATGTAGTGGGTACAGCATGACTTATTGTATGGTCGCAAATATTTCCAACATTGCAATTAGTCACCAAGAACGCATCGACATGCAAGCATCGCTACATTGTAATTTACATTTGTAAGGCACTTCGCCTATCGCCCACAACTACACGACAAAGATGATCAAGACGTTATTCATTCCCTAAGGCGAGAGGCCACAATGAACGGTAGTACGATATTCAGATTCAACTTACAAACCGAGCTATTCCATAGCAGGCATTATTCTATTCGGATGCTAACTTGCAATCCGAAATGCTACAAGTGGCATTCCGGTCTTCTACCAATTACGTAAGTCAGTTAGTTCATACTAATTTACTTGTACTAATTAGTTTATACAAATAATTCATCCTCCTTATGCGCTCGGTCACGCATTATTCACCCAATAATAGTCGGCCACGCACATACCGACACTACTACAATACATCTCACAAACAAAGACTAATAATACTCCTCACGACTATTTTTTCTGTAACTAAAGTTTTTATCGCTACTACGTACATACAAATCAACAACATTTCGATTTTCTATTTTTTTCTCTAACCACAATTTCCTATGGGTGCTACTATACTACTCATTTAACTAAATAAACTATTTACCTACCCAAAAAAATACACTACAAAATACACTTACTTACAAATCAACAACATTTCGATTTTCTACTTTTTTTTCCTAACTACGCTTCCTACTGCGCTACTTATACCTACTATTTTAACTAACTAAATACCTACTTAAAAAATACAATACAAAATAAGTCAAACTTACCTCGCAATCCAAGTTTTCCTCCTCTTCTCCCTCTCCTCCCTCTTCTTTTTTCCTCCCCTTTTCCTCTCCTCTCCTTCTTTTTTCCTCTCCTCTCCCTCTCTTTCTTCTCCGTAGCCGCTGATCGCTTATGCTCTGCATAAATGAATCGTAGGGGGACCGTCTTGACGCATATATAGGCAATCCATCGCCGCGCCGGCATGACTCGAACATGCAATTTCATGCGGTTGGCGATCGATCCTATCGCCAACGTCGGCGATCAGAATCATGTCGCCAACGGTCCGCTTCAGGCGCTTTTAAAGTTTAACGCGTTGGGCGATAGGCTTGCGCCGCCAATCACGATAGGTTCGAGTCGCCCAACCATTGGACGACAGACGATATTTCGTAAAAAAATATCACCGGAATATTTTTGAAATTTCGAATAAAAAAATAGATTATTTTAAAAAAATTCGAGAGTTTTCTAACCTAGATACCTTAGTTGTATCAGAATTCAGAAACTGTTTGAGTTTTATCTCAACGGCCATACAAATACGTACTATAGATAACAATTATCTATACCATTGTATATGCTCTTAAGAAACATAACTTTCTAACATGATAGATTGTTGTTTTTCTTTTATTAATGATGATCAGGGCATTCTCTTTGGGGCCATTGGCTAGAATTGCCACTCACCGCATCTCTCTTCCAACCAACACCCACAGGAGTCGTATCGTCCTCGTGTCCCACTTTTAATAGAGGAGTCATACCATACTAGGATGATAACGTGCACGTTGCTGCGATGATTCTCTTTTGTTATGAAAACAATTTGTTTTTTCGAATTTCACATAATGGATTGCGCGTTGCATGATTTTGCGCGAATGTGATTAGGCGGTGTGTAGTGTTGTTTAAAACATGGTATAGGCTCAGTCTGAAATCTAGCAATATGGATGGCACTGAAAGACAACATTAGCAGTTTTTTTCGGTCAGACACAGGAATAGCACAGTAGCGATTGGGTAAACAACATGTAAGCAGCATATGCTATACATCCAAGCATGCACCATAATATAGGTATTGTTGAGTATATAAGTATTTTTCGAATTACTTTAATTCAGAAATATGGTAGATAAAACATGAAAAATACTCTAGTTATTTTCACAAAACAGATCACAAAGAATACTATAGCAATACCAGATTCTAGAAGAACAAAAGCTAGCATTCCTATCTCAGTGTTCAAGACAACAATAGACAGTAAAGCAAACCAACTAACAAGTAAGATATAGGCATACCCAGATTCTGTGGAAGAAGAAGTTGCAGCAGAGTTCTTGATGAGGACGTTGTTCGTCATGGCGTAGTGGTAGTAGACGTGCAGTTGATGTAGAACGTAGCAGAGTAGTAGACGTGTAGTTGATGTAGAACGTAGCAGAGGAACAGCAAGCAGTCGCGCGAACGCTCACCAAAAACCTTATTTGTCCTCGCTCGTGCAAGCCTTCAAGGACGAGGTTCCGGAGGCCTGCTCTCCTGGTGCGGCCGTACACGCCTCGCCGGGATGGAGATCGCAAGAGACAGCAAACAAAACTATGGAGTTGTTTCTGTATTGTGGAAGTGGAAAAAACTTGGGCCAGAGCCAGTACTCTCAGTTCTCTTAAATAGCCAAAAGACAGAGAGCCCAAAGGCCAATAGTCACCAGAGTCTAAAGGCCAATAGTCGCCAGAAGACCAAAGGCCAACAGTCACCATCAAAGACAGTCGTCAATAGTCCAAAGGCCAACAGTCACCAGAAGACCAAAGGCCAACAATCACCATCAAAGACCAGAACTCTGTTCTTTTTAATGACCAAAAACAAAGAGACCAGAGACCAACGGTCGACATTAATGTCGATCGCTTTGATTTTGAATAGATAAAGAAAATCGCGCCCTTTGACTGCGCTGCACAAGCCTGCATAGCACGCAACGCAACGGCATGGCTCGGGCGAGGCGAGGCGAGCGCGCAGCGTGTTGGCTCTCTCCAATTCCACAAGAGGGCTACCACATTCCACCTTATAAACCGTGTAACTCCCTTAATCCCTCCATGTGGGACTAAGCAGATTTAGCACATGCACATGGGCCTTTGAGATTTACTAGAATTAATTATAATATAATATTTGGGCCTAGCCCATATTAATTCTAACAATCCCCCACCAGATCTCAAGGGCACATGTCAAATGCCTTGATCCATAGTATTGTTTTAATATACCAGTGTTTTGATGGAGACCGATTAAGGTTGAACATCCACCTAGAATGGTTACACTTATCCACAATCGCACAATGGACTAAGCCTTGAATTGACAGTTTTGTGTGAATAAGTTTCACTTAAGTCCTTAATCGATACTAGGTGCCAGCATCCCCGCTGGTTGGAGCATATAAGTTATACTCTGACCTATTCATGAGCTTCCTAGAAATTACCCTATTTCATAGATCTGTGACTAGCGATCGGGCTCATATAGGTGTGTTCTTTCAAGATCGCTCAGTGACAAAGATCTTTGCTTTAACAAGCCACGTAACACATTAAGATAAAAATCAACCCGCCATACTGATTTAGGAGAGAATTGCATCTCCAATGGAGTGGGTCTATAAAGGTACTCTCCTCCCAATTAACCAATAGCTTGTTTCGCCAATCCTACTTCACGGGATCCCCGATCACATAGGATGTGTTACCACTATGGTATAACTCACGTGGGTCTCAAACCCATCTCCTCGATGCATTGTCTATCACATTTCGTGATAAACCCTTTGTGAAGGGATCTCGCCAGATTCTTAGTCGCTTGGATATAATCCAAAGCTATTACTCGGAGTTTCTCATTTTCTGACAGACTTGAGCTTTTCTTCACATGTCTTGATGATTTCATATTATCCTTAGAACTATTCACCTTGACAATCACAACGATTGTCACAGTTCATCGAATAGCCGTGCACCGGTTTTTCAACCACCGCAAATCCATCAAAGCTCACGAAGCCATTCGGCTTCAACAATGGCAATATCTAATGTTTGTGAGTTCTCGCTTCCATTGTTGACCTCATTAAGATGGTCCTTGCAAGACTTCCATAAAATAGCGCCACCTCCAAGTAAGAAGACATATCCACTTGTGGCCTTAATCTCATCAGCATCAGATATCTAGTTTGAATCGCTATAACCCTCCAGTACCCTAGGGTACCCGGTATAATGAATGTCATAGCTCATAGTACCCTTTAGATAGCGCATTACCCTCTCAAGAGCATGCCGGTGATCATCTCCTGATTGGAAACAAACGGCTTAGTTTGCTCACACAAAACGAGATGTCGTGCCCGGTACCGCTAGCTAAATACATGAGTGAACCAATTATCTGAGAATATCTCAATTGGTCTCTGGCTATTCTCCGATTCTTCCTAAGCAAAATGCTAGGATCATAAGGTGTTGGAGAGGGTTTGTAGTCGCTATAACCAAAACGACTCAGAACCTTTTCCACATAATGGGATTGCAACAATGTAATCCCACCATCATCACTCTCAACGACTTGATGTTCAAGATAACATCACCTACTCTCAAATCTTTCATCTCAAAATTACGAGACAAGAAATCCTTGACCTCCTTAATCACATTAAAGTTGGTCCCAAAAATCAAGATGTCATCAACATACGAGACATAGAATGACCCCTCGCCCCACCATGGCGATAATACACACATCTGTCGACTTCATTCACAACAAAGCTGCGGATGTTAAAGTTCTGTCGAACTTTTCATGCCAACGCTTAGGTGCTTGTTTAAGACCATACAAAGATTTCAACAACTTGCACACCTTTCCTTCTTGACCATCTACTACAAATCCATCTGGTGATCCATGTAAATTTCCTCGTCCAACTCTCCATTTAGGAAAGCCGCCTTAACGCCCATCCGATGAACGAGAAGACCGTGTGAGGCGACCAGAGATAGTAGTACTTAATAGTGGTCAATCTAGCCACAGTGAATAAGTATCAAAGAAATCTTCGCCTTCCTTTGGGTATAACACTTGGCCACAAGCCGTGTCTTGTACTTCTCGATAGTACTATCAGGCCTAAGCTTCTTTTTGAACACCCACTTACATCCTACAGGTTTACAACCATAAGGACGCTCAGTGATCTCCCAAGTTCTATTAGAGATAATGGAATCCATTTCATTACGGACTACTTCCTTCCAGAATTCTACATCTAGAGAAGCATACGCTTCAGAAATGGTACTTGGAGTATCATCCACAAGGTACACAATGAAATCAGGACCAAAAGACTTTGCAGTCCTTTGTCTTTTACTCTTCCTTAGAGTTTCATTGTCTTCCTCCTCAGGAATTTGCTCAAGGGTTTGTTCCAAATATTCCAATGGAATGGCAGGTTCAGGAATTATATCAGGTTCCTGACTCGATGAACTAGGCATATCTTTCATCGAAAAAATATCCTCAAAGAATGTAGCATCTCTGGACTCCATAATTGTACCAACATGCACGTCAGGTACTCCAGATTTCACCACTAGAAATCTATATCCAACGCTATGGTGAGCATAGTCTAGAAAGACACAATCCACGGTTTTTGGTCCAAGCTTACGCTTTTTAGGAATTGGCACATTGACTTTCGCCCAACAACCCTAAGTGCGTAAGTATGAAAGTGATAGTCTTTCCTTCTCCTATTGTTCATATGGGGTTATCTCTTTATTCTTTGTAGGAATCCTGTTTAGGACATGACTTGAAGTCAATATAGCCTCCCCCCACCATGCTTTGGAAAGACCCGCTGTGTCTAACATGGCATTAACCAAATCAGTTAGAATGTGGTTCTTTCTTTCAAAGAACCCCATTTGATCTGGGTGAATAGGGAGGCGTCCTCTCATGAATTATACCATGTTCCTCACAGAATAAATTGAACTCATTAGAAAAGTACTCTCCACCACGATCAGACCTAACCCTTTTGATTTTCCTTTCAAGTTGGTTCTCAACTTCTGCCTTATAGATTTTAAAGTAGTGAAGAGCTTCATCTTTAGTTTTCAAAAGATACACATAACAGAACCTAGTGGAGTCATCAATCAAAGTCATAAAATATCTCTTACTACCTTTTGTCAACACACCATTCATCTCACACAGATCTGAATGTATGAGTTCTAATGGTGCCAAGTTTCTTACCTCTATGGCCTTATGAGGCTTACGAGGCTGCTTTGATTGCACACAAACTTGACATTTAGAACCTTTGGCAAGGATGAATTTCGGGATTAACTCTAAACTAGCTAACCGCGTCATGTAACCAAAATTAATGTGACAAAGTCGTGAATACCAAATAGTAGTCTCATTACCACTGCAAACATGGTTCACAATATTATTACATAAATCTGAAAGAGATAGGCGGAATAAGCCTCCGCACACATAGCCTTTACCAACAAATTGTCCACACTTGGACACTACAAATTTATTGGACTCAAATACCAGTTTAAAGCCATCTCTACACAGAAGAGATCCGCTGACGAGATTCTTATTGATCGATGGCGCATGATTCACGTTCTTCAGTTGCACAATTTTCCCCGAAGTAAATTTCAAATCGACCGTGCCAACACCATGAACAGTGACATGTGACCCGTTCCCCTATTAGAACGGTGAATCTGAGTGACTCGGTAAGAAGAGAACAATGAAATATCAAGACACACATGTATATTAGCACTAGTGTCTATCCACCAATCGGTAGATTGACATACTGAAAAAACGATGAGGTAAATTACCATACCACAAGTTCTCGCCTCAAGAGTACCAACAACAACATTGGTAGACTTGGAATTATGCCCTTGCTGATTCTTCCCACCCTTGCGTTGGCTGCAATCTTTGGCCCAATGACCAGGTTCGCCACACACAAAGCAAAGGCCATCCCTTGTGTTCTTCTTCTTCTTCTTGAAGCTTGTTGTTTGTGCACTCTTGTGCTTGCCTTTGAACTTTTGAGTTTGATCATTCTTCTTCTGTACCATATTGGCACTAGAATGTCCCTTATTACCTCTAGTGTGTGTATCTTTTGCCCTCACCTTCTCTTCAACATCAGGAGACCCAATGAGATTTTCAATAGAAAACTCTTGTCTCTTGTGTTTCAGAGAAGTAGCAAAATTCCTCCAAGAAGGAAGAAGTTTGGCAATAATGCCTCCCGCGATAAATTTGTCCAGTAACACACACTTGAAGTACTCAAGTTCTGTGGCCATAGATTGTATCTCATGAGCCTGTTCAACTACAGAACGGCTATCAACCATTCTGTAGTCATGGTATTGCTCCATGAGATACAATTCACTGCCTGCATCTGAAACCCCAAATTTGGCCTCGAGTGCATCCCACATCTCCTTCCTAGTTGTAATCACCATGTATGCATCGACTAACTTCTCACCAAGAACACTAACCACGACACCTTTAAAAAGGTTATCAGCAGCCTCAAACGCTTGCTCCTGATCAGGAGTAAGTGTTCCTTCAGGCTTACCTTTTGCCACATGGAAAACGTTCATGGCAGTTAGCCAAAGCACCATCTTGGTGCACCACCTCTTGTAATTTGCACCATCGAATACAAAGGGTTTGAGGGCAGTAGCAAAGCCAATTGACGAAAAATGCCCATGCCTAGAATAAGGTTTTTGGATTGTTGAGTATATAAGCATTTTTCGAATTACTTTAATCTAGAAATATGGTAGATAAAACATGGAAAATACTCTAGTTATTTTCACAAAGCAAATCACAAAGAACACTATAGCAATACCAGATTCTAGAAGAACAGAAGCTAGCATTCCTATCTCGGTGTTCAAGACAACAATAGACAGTAAAGCAAACCAACTAACAAGTAAGATATAGGCATACCCAGATTCTAGAAGAAGAAGCTAGCATTCCTATCTCGGTTCAAGACAACAATAGACAGTAAAGCAAACCAACTAACAAGTAAGATATAGGCATACCCAGATTCTGTGGAAGAAGAAGTTGCAGCAGAGTTCTTGATGAGGACGTTGTTCGTCATGGTGTAGTGGTAATAGACGTGCAATTGATGTAGAACGTAGCAGAGTAGTAGACGTGCAGTTGATGTAGAACATAGCAGAGAACAATGAAAATCGGCGAACGCCTCCCCAAAACCTTATTCGTCCTCGCCGTGCAAGCCTTCAAGGACGAGGTTCCAGAGGCTCGCTCTCCCGGTGCGGCCGTACACACGCTCACGGGATGGAGATCGCAAGAGACAAAGAAACAAATCTATGGAGTTCTTTAGACAGTGGAAGTGGAAAAACTCGGGCGAGTCAAGACTCTCGGTTCTCTTAAATAGCCAAAAGACAAAGAGCCCAAAGGCCAACAAATACCGAGTCCAAAGGCCAACAATGCCCGAAGACCAAAGGCCAACAAATACCATCAAGGATCACGCCAAGAGTCCAAAGGCCAACAATGATCATCGAAGACCAAATGTCAACAAATCACCATCAAAGACCGAACTCTGTTCTTTTTAATGACCAAAAACAAAGAGACCAGAGACCAACGGTCGCCATCAATGTCAGTGTGTTTCGATTTTCGAATAGATAAAGAAAATCGCGCCCGCACCTGACACGCACACGCACATGCAACGCATGGCATGGCTCGGCTCGGACACAACTCGGCTCGGCGAGGCGAGCAAGCGCGCGCATGTGTTGGCTCTCTCCAATTCCACAAGAGGGGCTACCACGTTCCACCATATAAACTGGTGTAACTCCCCTTAATCCCTCTATGTGGGACTAAACAGATTTAGCACATGCACATAGGCCTTTGAGATTTACCAGGAATTAATTAGAATATAATATTTGGGCCTAGCCCATATTAATTCCAACAGGTATTACATGGGTATTGTTGTTTATGGTTGATCTTGGTTATAGTACAAACAGTAGTCCGATATGCGATGTATAAATTGGCCTGCTATTCTGAGTATGGTGTAGTGCATGCAAGTAACAAAAGGTCCTAGTACCAGAAAACCTAGCGCTAATTTGAGTGGGAGTACATAGGGCAGATTGTGCGATCAAAAGTATCTGAAAGCACAATGCTAGTACCGATGTGGTAGACATACTAAATGTGGCATGCAAAAGAAGGAATAATATAAAGAGTTAGCAAGGATAAGTGTTGAATATAGCAAGGTTAGCATTGCGTTCTGTAACAATGTTTTTTTTTTGGGAGGTGCTGCCAACTATGTAGATCTTTCTATTTTCATGTGCAATCAGGGAACCGGAAACACATATGTTTTTTTTTTTTTTGTGCGTTTATTAGCTATACAATGGATCTAGCATGTATTACTATTGTTTTTAGTTTTGAAATTTACCTGTGTTATGAAATAGAGCCTAAAAAGGTAGAGTTAAATATTATTGCTTTGCAAAGATATGTCTAATGATGATTTAGAACAAAGTGTGATAAGCAAACTGTGTTAGTAGAAGAACGGTTGTTTGAGCAAAGACGTTATGCTAAAGACGAATTTATATCAGTCCCAAAAAGTCGTGATAACATGAAAATGTCTGAGGAGATAAATCTAATCTTTGTGTGAACGTAATGTTTATTTTTTATTACTACAATTTGAATAATCATGCAGTTTGAAGAGCATTCACAGGCTGACCTGAACTAAAGAGGCACTTAGACAATTTTTTTAAATCATGATAGTGAATATAATTTGCAGGCACACTGAAAATGACAGGTAGTCTACGCTGTTCCTAACACATAGTTATTCTTAAAGTATTCGAACATGTCATGTAATTGTCTTAATCTGCAGTATCCTGAAGCTACATACACTTGTTCTGAAAAAAGTGATTGTGCACCCCAAATTTGGAAATTGTCTGGTTGCATTGTAAGAAAGGCGATAAATTGTAATGTGTAGCTATCAAAATCGAGAGTTGACCATGAAAGAATATCATATGAGATGAATTGAACTGACCTACATTTTGCTAACGGGTTTGCCATCGTCATCCTTGAATAGTTTCCTAGCAGCTAAGGAAAAGAACAAAAAAATGGTGTATAGCAAAATTAGTCACAACTATGTATTGAGAAGTGAGCACCAAGCCATGTTGTGCATGCAATGAGGATCACATAGATACAAATAAGAATTACAACATCATATAGGTAAGTTGCAGGTTATATATATTTTAGCTTTTGTTTTTCCTAAGGATGAAAAAGGTAAGGTTATCTAATCTAAACCTGCGTTATATAAATAAAGATGAAAAAGGTAAGGTTATCTAGTGTAACAAATAAAATAACCCAGGAAAACTAGATAAGAGATGAACCAAAAGCATTTATATATAAGTCAATAGCTTAAAGAACTGTACCACCAGGCTGGTCTAAAATAACAAATCTAACTTCAACAGATTGCAAACTTGAAAATATGTACCTTGACAACTCGTTTGAAACTTCATTTCAACATCGTAAGATTGTGGGCTCAATTTCACCTAAGAAAGACTACATATCTAAAGAACTAAATGTCAGACTAACTAGTAAAGTATGGTATGTATCCACACTAGCAATAATACTTGACCTACCACAGGTGATGCTTAGGATAGAGGCTAAAACTAAACAAGGGCCTTAATACATACATTGTTAAAATAGTGAAAAAATGGGCCAATTTCGCCACACCATATCATGGTGACATTGTAATTATATACACTAAAATGTGCAGAACCAAATAAATAAAACAATCAACAAGACAGAACCAAAGGAACAAAAATGAAGTGGTATTCCAGTTTTATCTACTTGGACACTAAGAGAACTATCAACATTGTAATTGTTCTTTGATTTGTATGGTTGATTTTTCCTTATTTTGGCCTGCAAAATAAGGAATAAGATAAAGAGTTAGCAAGGATAAGTGTTGAATACATCAAGGTTAGCATTGCGTTCTGTAACAATTTTTTTTGGGAGGTGCTGCCAACCGTGTAGATTTTTCTGTTTTTAGTGTGCAATCAGGGAACTGGAAACACATATGTTTTTTTTTCTTTTGTGCGTTTATCAGCTATACAATGGATCTAGCATGTATTACTATTGTTTTCAGTTTTAAAATTTACCTGTGTTATGAAATAGAGCCTAAAAAGGTAGAGTTAAACATTATCACTTTGCTGAGATATGTCTAATGATGATTTACAACAAAGTGTGATAAGCAAACTGTGTTAGTGGAAGAATGGCTGTTTGAGCAAAGACGTTATGCTAAATATGAATTTATGTCAGTCCCAAAAAGTTGTTATAACATGGAAATGTCTAAGGAGATAAATCTAATCTTTGTGTGAACGTAATGTTTATTTTTTATTACTACAATTTGAACAATCATGCATTTTGAAGAGCATTTATAGGCTAATCTGAACTAAAGAGGCACTTGGACAATTGTTTTAAATCGTGATAGTGAATATAATTTACAGGTGCACTGAAAATGATAGGTAGTCTATGCTATTCCTAACACGTAGTTATTCTTAAAGTATCCGAGCATGTCATGTAATTGTCTTACTCTGTTGTATCTCTGAAGCTACAAATTTTTGTTCTGAAAAAAGTGATTACACACCTCAAATTTGGAAATCGTCTGGTTGCATTGTAAGAAGGGCGATAAATTGTAATGTGTAGCTATAAAAATTGAGAGTTGACCATGAAACAATATCATATGAGATAAATTGAACTGACCTACATTTTGCTAACGGGTTTGCCGTCGTCATCCTTGAACATTTCCTAGCAGCTAGGGAAAAAACAAAAAAAATGGTGCATAGCAAACTCAGTCACAACTATGTATTGAGAAGTGAGCATTAAGCCATGTTGTGCATGCAATGAGGATCACATAGATACAAATAAGAATTACAACATCATATAGGTAAGCTGCAGGTTATATATATTTTAGCTTTTTTTCCTAAGGATGAAAAAGGTAAGGTTATCTAATCAAAACATGTGTCATATAAATAAAGATGAAAAAGGTAAGGTTATCTAATGCAACAAATAAAACAACCCAAGATAAGAGATGAACCAAAAGCATTTGTATATAAGTCAATAGCTTAAAGAACTGTACCACCAGGTTGGTCTAAAATAACAAATCTAACTCCAACAGATTGCAAACTTGAAAATATGTACCTTCACAACTCATTTGAAATTTCATTTCAGCATCGTAAGATTGTGGGCTCAATTTTACATGAGAAAGACTACATATCTGAAGAACTAAATGTCAGACTAACTACTAAAGTATGGCATGAATCCACAGTAGCAAGAATACCTGACCTATCACATGTGATGCTTAGGAAGCGACTAAAACTAAACAAGGGCCTCAATACATACATTGTTAAAACAGTGAAAAAATGGGCTAATTTTGCCACATCATATCAATGTGGCATTTTAATTATATACACTAAAATGTGCAGAATCAAATAAATAAAACAATCAACAAGACGGAACTAAAGGAACAGAAATGAAGTGGTCTTCTAGTTTTATCTACTTGGACACTAAGAGAACTGTCATCATTGTATTTGTTCTTCGATTTGTATGGTTGATTTTTTTTTGTCTTTTGTTTGTTAAGATTCAGCAGTGGTCAATCGGTATGACAATCCAAGAGATACATAGATTAACTCCCCATCATCTGAAAGGATGGTAATGATACTGACCTTGGTAACAATGGCGATGACGGACATCTTGGTGAAGAAGATGATGCTTGAGCGGCGGACGTACTGCTGGGAGAATTTGCGCATTATCTCAACCGATTTGTCGGTTGCATGCACTCCTCCAATTGTGAACCCAAAAAATCCATTCAGTTGGATTGTTGAGGAGGAAGAAAATTTTTGATTGGAAAGCATTAAAGTGAGCTATGTACATAGAGCATCCCTAAATTTCAATAGACAAATTAACTACTGTAGTCGAAGCATGCAAAAAAAAGTCTGCAAAAGCCCAAGGATAAGAAACAACAATGGCTATGCCATATGTAAACTTCTATACTAAAAGGTATGCAATTCAGTTCAAAAGAAAGAATAAGAATAGATATGTTACCTATTTTAGTAAATGAATCCTATTAGATTTAGGCGAATAAGAAAAAGGAGAACAACGTACCTTAGCTTTTGAGAGAGAGAGAGAGAGAGGATAATCTCAACTAAACAGTGTAAATTTGAAGTAGGAACTCTGTCATCGAGGGACCCATAAGTAAGCCATGTGGGTTGTCGATAGCCATAAAAAGGCTACATTGATCAGCAAGATAAAAGCAAAAATTAATTAGTAAGCATGAAGTGTATGTTCTAATACCTAGGATTCATGTCATTCGCAACATATAAGATAAGATGAAGCATGATGATTACAAAACATTTTGGTAAGCTATTGAAATCTAGCACATCTATAATAACAATACTTACATAAGAATATGATGAAAGAGAAGTGATTTGTTGGCAGTATTGTATTCTGAAAGCATCTCACCGTGCAAGTTATTCCCAAAAGAAGTAATTGGTCTTCAATCAATCTGTGCATGACATGATTGTTTATTGCTTTTTGCGTTGGATCCAGAGCGTTCTTCTTTGAACAGCAATTACCTTCATAATGTAGTACGTGTGCATGCTCCTTTCTATACCTTCCACAGACACAACCTATAAAAGAAGGGTAGCTAAATTGTAAATGTCGCAAATAAAATGGATTGGGCTGTACACACATGATATGATTTATTTTCTCTTTTTTTATAAGAATCAATAGGAGTGAAGAATTATGTTAGTAGAATGGGTGGTGTTTTTAGTCTTGTTTCAATATGACTAGGGAAAAAATGTTATAATCAACACACTCGGAAAGTGCAACAAATACCAAAAAGGTTAGTGTTTACCTTCATATAGGTATCTATATCGGTGTTAGGGGTGATCCCAGCCTCCTTCTCCCTTGTAATGACTTCCTTCATGATTTCTGATTCACGTGGGAAAATGATCGCACTTGTTTAAGTAGAGGTCCTTGTTACATTGGACATTTGGTTCAGTAACGTAGTTAATTACCTGCTCTGGTGCGAATGCCCTGAAATACCACAGAGAAATTGGCATCTCCTAACAGTCATCTCAAGGACATGAAGATCATATTGACTAATGTAAGCTGATGTATTTTCCAAAACAAACCCATTCAGCTTCACACAATTGTATTCAATATCTCCTGTTACCTACAGGAGGCACATGCATACATACATAATTACATGTGAGGAAAGGATATATTGACTTTTTTTCTGCACTATGTTCGGTTGGTTATTGCCTTTGTTTTGTTTGCATATTGCAAACCTACATAGAACTGAGAAAAGGGAATGAACTGCAAATCATTCTGTGGTAGTGGTAGTTAAATTGTTGAGCGCTTTACATATTGATCATGCGAGTGTCTGCATAAATAAATTTGTTGAGGAAAAGAAAATAAATATAAAGGCTGAAGTGATTGATTACCTGAGCACAACCACACCACTTTTTAAAAAATATGATGTTCTCTGGTGCTCCACCCTCTCCTCCACCAACATCTCGTGCTCCCCTGTCAAGAAGAGATCGAGAATGCAAGAACATCCATCCATGGACGGGGGCTTTGGTCCAGGTGTAAGATCGAGGAGGCCAACTAGAGGGGGTGAATAGGCGGTTTTAAAAATCTTTTGGCTAAAATCGTGTTTTATGCGGAATTATAAATCAATTCGGTTTTGCACAATTAAAGCCTAAATCAACTAGTTTTTACTAAGTGCACCAACAATATAAGACTATTGATAATGACGGCAGTCATACAAAGACATGTAAGCAATTTAACATAAGGAATGTAAATTGCACAAAGTAAAGCACAAGAAGAACAAACCATAAGGACACAATGATGTTTTACCGTGGTGTTTGGAGACTTGCTGGTCTCTCCTAATCCACATTGAGGTAAGCCCAAACTAATTGGACCGGCTCCACGAATTAAGCCAAACACCTCTGAGGTAAGTCCAACCACTTGGACCGGCTCCAACATGAAACAACACCTCGATCCACTCGGGGTTGCTCTTCCTCCACTCTAGAGATGGCGAGCACCAAACCACTCGGGTTTTCTCACAACCTTCTTTAAGAAGATCATCGGCGCAACTCCTCCAAGCCGTCTAGGTGTCGGCAAACACCAAGAGTAACAAGTCGAAGATGCTCACTTGTACAAACCAAGTGTCTAAGCTTAAGTGGATACATAATCCACTACCCAATGCAACACATGCACTTAGGATTTGCTCTCTAAGCTCACTAAGTGCAACACATGCACATAAGAGTATAGAGAGCTTGCTCTTTGCTCAAGGGAATGAATATGGCACCAGCAACCTCACTCACAACCATCCAAAGTGGGTATTTATAGACCACACACAAAAACTAGCAATTGGAGGATAGATTCTGAAAAAATCAGCACAAGCGGTAGTACCATCGTTCATCGACCAGTACTACCGCACTTCCATCGACTACATAGTAACGGCTATAGTAGACATATTGTCAACGCATGATGATATTCTTCACGTGCCCTCCATCAACACATGATAGATCTTCTCTTAACTTGATGATCAACTCATGATCATCTCCTCTTCGAGATCTTGATATGCATCAATACATGATGCTTTTCTTCACTTGCTCTCCATCAACACTTGATGAGTCTTATCTTGACTTGATGATCAACTCATGGTCATTTCCTCTTCGAGATCTTGATATGTATCAACATATGATGCATCCTCTTCTTAAACCTTGACTTGATGGCAATCAACTCATGATGCCATCCAAAGTCTTAATCATCATAGGACTCAACCTATTTCACCAACTCATGAAAAATGTTAGCCCCAAAACATGATTGCCATTTATTACCACAACATACCATTAACTCACAAAGGTGGGTCAAGATATTCTAATCTTTCTCTCTTTGGTAATTGATGACAACCATCATAATTGCAAATAATTGAATATAAAGACATATGAGTATATATGAACTACACAAGTTTTATATACTCAATGGATATGTTTCAACGTAGAGATCCTAAATATATGTGGATAAAGAAATATGGATCAATACTAATGAAACCATAAAATATAGAATGAACTCCCCTTAAAAGTGTGCATACACGAATGTGTAATAAGAACATATGCACATATTCAAGTTAGACTTTTGGTAGAGTTCAACCTATATTTTGGATCGAAGGAATACAACAAGATATAAGAATATGATGTCAAATACATACCTCTTTGATTTTCACCTTTTCATCCAAATAAAATTACACAATAGGTATATCAATAAAAGCGTTAGTCTCATATATAGATTTGTCATTAATCACCAAAATATTCCATTAACTCATAATGGCGGGTCTAGATTCTTCACTAGGACTCTACGACTGGCCGGAGGAGGGGATCAATGAAGAGGAGGAGACGGCCCTGCGGAGGTGGATCGCTATCCCATCCGCCTGGTCTCCGGCCGAATAGAATATTGGGGACGAGGACCGCCTCCTCAGTGCGGACGCAAAGGAGGGAAAAGATTGTTGGATATCCCCGCAGGTGGCGGTGCTAGTGGCACCAGCAGAATCCACAGCAATCCTCCAAAGAATCGTAACTAAGAACTAAGAAACCCAAGAAACGGATAAGAAAACCACAGAAGTGTTGGGAGAAGCAAACCAACAAATCCCCCCGAAACACGAACCAAAATGTGTCCACGTTTCGTAATCCTCACATCAGTTCTTGGGGACAACGGCGTGCTAGACAGGGCGGAGAAGGAGGAGGTGGTGTCACGGAGAAGGGAAAGGGGGCGGTGCTGAGAGGGGAGGAGAAGGCGGTTGCGCGGAGGAAGACGAAGCGCACGGTGGGAGAGGGGGAAGACACCTCAGATCTTTAGGACGACGGCGTACCAGATGGGGTGGAGAAGGAGGAGGTGGTGTCACAGGGAAGGGAAAGGGGTTGTCTTGAGAGGGAGGAAAAAGCGGTGCAAGGGGAAGATGAAGCGTCGCGGGGGAGAGGAGGCAATGTCACAATGGCAAGGCGCGAAAGCGGCGGCAGAGAGAGAGGCATATGGCGAGGCGGGAAAGGGGCCTTCTGACGGGGGAGGAGTGGAGGGACGGGAGAAGAGAGGAGAGGCGAGGATAGGGTGGCACAGCTGACACAGACGAAGGGCAGCGGTGGCGGAGCGTGCAAAGGGGGGAGGGGAGCTGCGAGGGCCGATGGAGAAGAAGGGGCGGGAGGAAAGGAATCGAGAGTTTTCCATTGGGCACGGCAGGCGAGGAGAAAGCAGACGGAGGGGAAGGGACGGGAAGAATCGAGGGGTTTGTTCCACCAACTGCAATTGCTCTGTTGGCTGCGATCGGACGGCAACGAAACGGCTCACACGTGATTGGCTAAGAATCGGGAAACACCGACGTGGATGTGCCGGGAAGGCAGCGATTCTAGACGCTATAAAGAGAGGGATATATGTCACTATTAGCGGTTAGCATGTAACTTATGCTCATCTTGATAGATAATGTTGTGGTCATGAGAAACTCAACTTTTGCAGAAACGCAGATAGCTTCCTGATATTTCCTTTTTCAAGGAATCCCAGCTAGGCAGAGTAACCAGTGTGAGACCCAGTGACCACGATCAAATGGGCAATCTACCACTACTAAAATAATAAATAAATCATACATTTGAAGTTTTCAACTCACAAAGCACCCACTGTATACATCTCGACCTCCTTTTGCCAATTCACGTGTATTATTACTTGGCCCCAAAAAAATCAGCAATGATTCATCGAGGTATGATTACACAACATCAACACCACAGCTACAACTACAACCCTAATGTCCTATGTTTTGGCAACAATTAGGACCATTAGTTTTACCTATAGCTAATCCTAAATAATATGTTACACAGGAAACGCCGCCATTTCCCCAGAAAAGAAACATTCACAAAACCCATACCGTGGTGATGTCCTTTACATGGACGATACTTTACGAGACCCAGCAAATCGTCAACTATGAGTCTGATGAATGGCAGTACATAGTCAGAAATTAGGGATGGGTTGCATCCAACAGCCTGACAACCCGCCTCACGACAGTGTTCTTTATGCGGTTTTTGACCAGATGTCGTGTGTGTTTGCCCACCTAGACGGCGCACTGTGCTTCAATGTGAAAACAAATTTATTGCTTCCTTTCCGTTACGCTTCGGCAATGGACTAGGCTGATGGTATGCAATTGAAAATTGCATACTGTTTGGTGTATGAGCTGCAGAGCCAGGACTGGACTTAAAACTCATTGGCGGAGGGGACAAGCTATGAGTTTCCAAGTTGGGTAGGGCTGTCAAACGATGAGCCAGTGACCCGGATGATCTAGCGCTGCTTGTTTCACTGGTAGGAAAAGTTAAAAAAAAAAGAATGATAGGGTTAAGATGTCAACCTTTCATCAACAGATCAAACATGAACAAACAAACACAGAAGGTCAATAAAATACTCACCCAACTGTATTTGTATGTTTCCCTCTAATACATGAATCGTTCTTCCAGGACTTTTTCTCTCTTCCACAGAGTCCAGCATCCTGTCATTAACCAGCAAACCAGCAAAATTAATAAAACACATGGATGCAGCTTGAAACTCATGATACAGCGTGTGCACAGTTGTGTGCGTGAAAGTGCGCGCGGGGGGTGGGGAGGCTTACTGGGGATTTAATTCCTACAAAGGAATGTATAGAACCGTGCTGGTTGTAGTGATTTGAATTTTGGATGAATGGATGTTCTAGCAACTGGCTTGCTGTTGGTCTCTCAGCCGGGTTTCTCCTGAAGCAGCATCTCAGAAAATCCTTCCCTTCTGGGGATAAATTATCCGGAATTGATGGGTCTTTATGCATCACCTTAAACATTGCAGCATGCTATTGCACCACAAAAAAACAGATTTCATGCTTTAGAATCCGGAGACACGAAGTACCCAAATATTGAAATACATTACTTTCTTTCCCATTCACAAATATAATTAGGCCAAGGTGTCAAATTAGACAATTTATCATCATTCAATAGATAAACATAAGTAATGAGAGGCAAGCTACCCTAATTATATAAATCCAACTCATAAAACACATGTTAATTCACTAAAACAAAGAGGTGAAAGGTTCCAACTATTTACCCCTTCAAGACCACTCCAAGGAGGCTTGCCTGTGAACATCTCAATAATTGTGCAACCAAGGCTCCAGATATCGACAGCAAGATCATAGCCTACATCTTTGCCAAGTGTTGCCTGAACAACCTGAAATATAAAATGTGCAAGTGTGACCGAGGATCCAAAAGTCGGTATCGACCAAATCCGGTTATGGGCGGGAAAAACTAACCGTTACCGGATTTCCCGGAAAAAATCCAGACAAATTTCACTTGAATTTGCTTAAAAACCAGCCGAAATTCGAAAATTGGAATTTGAATTTGCAAAACCCGAAAAAAAACCAGCCGAAATTCGAAAATTGGAATTCGAATTTGCAAAACCCGAAAAAAACCAGCCGGTTTTTCCGTTCCCGGTTACCGCCGGTAACCGGCCGTTTTTTCTTCCCTGAGTGTGACTATGTCATATAGCAACAAGTTACAACTCTATTTGTGAATAAGTCAAAAACAAAGAATTTGTAAGTCTAAATCCACTTTGCTGAACCAAATTTTATTGGGCATGCCTAATGCTTGCTAACAAGGGCGGTTCTACAGTATGATTCTTAAACACCCATTCAAACTAAATGATTTCATAACCACCAGCAAGATTGCAAACCAGAGCTATTAAATTTAGAGTACATACAGTTACAAAAGGTCATCACAAAATCCAATCTAGGTAAATAAAATAAAATAAAATAAGGAGATAGGCATCCACTGAGCATACCGTCACATGGTTTTACCAAAAAGTACCCTACCTTAGGCAGATTTAATGTTCAATGTTACAGAAATCAACTCTTAGTGTCATAAAATATAAAGCATGAAAAGACAAGTTCCATTAAATGCATGAACCCCTTCAAGCATTTGGAACTTCTTTGTTTCATTTATTTTTTCTTAGCACAAGTCCACAATAAGAAGCCATGGAATAGATTGGAGCATCTATTCCCATTTCTTGGCAATAGCATATATAATGAAGTGAGAACATCAAAAGCTCCCACTCCCAATCGACTCCAGAACACTGTCACCAGCACAAATTAAGAAGAAACTTTGAAGGAGTCTGGTTGGCCTATCAAGGTTATTATTCCTCCTGACAACTTGAAGGCATTTTTTGGCCAACTTCCTGCTCCACTGTCTACAACGGTAAAAACCAGAGGCATGCAATTCCAGCTTCAAATGTGAAGATAAAGCTATAAACTTGGTGCCACAATAGCATTTGGGTGATAGCTACAGCTTCTCAGCTTGAAAATCGTGATTAACATTACGCCAATGCAATTTAAATCTCAAATGGTAAAAATGCCACTGAAGGCCCAAGGATGACTTTTTTGTATACAAAAGTGGCTCCAGCTCCAACTAACCCCAAGAAGCCTGAGGGTAGATGTGATCCTGACCCCTGTTTGGCCCAATAGCTCCAGCTCCAAGCCTCCAACCTGGAAGCTTGGGGGAGCAGGAGCCTGGCCATTTGGCCAAAAAACAGGCTTCAACTGCTTTATAGAACGAACTGAAAAACGGGCCACTCTCGTGTCAAGAATAAGATTCGAATAATATAATTTCCCCAAGTCATCTGAAACCACAATGTGTCGAATATAATGCATGGTGTCAAAAGAAAGCTGCGATGCATTTTACTTTGGCTGGCAGAAACAAACTAGAATAACAAACACAACTATTTTCTGTACAACAGTATTTTCTGATGCCTACTAAGCTTGCTATTACAAATGTCGAATAATGTATACAAAAAGATTAAGCATTTGCAACAAATAGAACAAAATCAACCTTATTGCAATCAGAACAAGGAGGGAAAAAGAAATGGAATCAACATGAAGAATAACCAGGTCTCACCTCAGGGGCCATCCAGTACGGCGTTCCCTTCAATGAAAGATTAGGAGCTGCAGTACTCAACTGAAAAGAAGATAAAACAGTGCAAAGAAAATTAATTAGAAAGGTAGCAAGGAAAACCTAAAATTATTAAGTTCACTACACAAACTAAACTCTATACTGATGAAAAGTTGCCCTCTGAAAGTATTTACTAAAAATATAAGTAGGGGATACCAAAACAGTTGAAATGATATTAGTTGCACAAAAAGCTAGTTCTCCATGAAATAAAGCAGCTGACCAAAAACATGAGCGAAATGTTTTACTAAGCACTCATTAAATACCAAAGATTTATGCTCAAAGTTTATGGCGCACATAATGCTCTGGTTCTCTATACCTATAATTAGAGAGACAAGCAATTGCTTGCAATAGTGTCTAATCATTCTCAAAGTGAGCCAAAAAATGGATGGACATACTATTATCATCTTGAAGGTGGTAACAATAAGCTTAATTCCAACATGAACAAACCAAATTCAGGACTAATGACTACTGAATTGCAATAGTGCTAAAAGAAAATTATAGGCCAAGACACCAAGTGGAACTCACATGCTTAGCCATTCCAAAGTCAGCCAATTTGACTACACCATTGACATCAACGAGCAAATTGGCTCCTTTGATATCCCTGCAAGAGTGTAATAATTTTATCTACATACATGTGTACATTTTCAGCATCATGCAGTGTGAAATTGAAACAAAATAACAAAAGGAACTTGATAAAAGAGAACTTCAGCAAAAGTAGGGTCCAATAAAAGAGAACTTTAGCACAAGAGGAGAAACAAGGAATGACACAAATACCCAAACAAAGGATTATCATAAACTGCACTCTTTTCTAGTATACTGCTAACAGACAAGAGTGGGATCAGAACCAGGCTCAACCAGCCCTTAGAAGAATGTAGATAGAGTTATACAAGAAGCTTAAGAAAACACGATGAAGTGAATAAAGAATAAATCAAAATGGCAAAAAGGGGAACAGCAATCTGCCAATCTCTAGTTCTCTACATGAAAATAATAAGAGATAATCTAAAAGAGCTGAACAAAAAAGGTTGGGTTCAGAAAGTTAAGAAACAGTCAAAGGTAAGCCGTTATTAGTTACAAAATTGAAACAAGGAACAAAAAACGTTACCTATGCATAATTTTTTGGCTATGTAAGAAAGCAAGACCCTTAAGAATATGGCGGGTGAAGTTGCGGGTGACTGATTCTGTCATTGCTCCGCAATGTTGATTAACATACTTATTAATTGAACCAGGATGAACATATTCCAGGTAAATGTAGAATCGATCTTCAATCTGCAACATATCCAAATGACCATTAAATAGCATTGATAATTAGCACAGTAAATTCCCTCAACGTGGCAAAGGAGAACTTACAGTTTCGCTGCCGTAATACTGCACTATGTTTTCATGCTTAAATTGACTAAGAAATCTTATTTCCTGAAACAAAGGTGATAACCAGTCAACAAGAGCAAGTGCAAGATTTACACAACCTTTAGATAGAAGAAGAGACTACTGGAGTACAGTTACAATAACATTATCCAACCAGGTTCCCAGAAAAATGATATGCTAGAGTATGTTCAGAAATTAATATAACTTGAGAAGTATATTGTATAGTAGGTCCATAGGCAGTACAAGTAAGGTGCATCAAATACAAGCATAAGCAAAAATATGTTACTTAATCCTCGACAAGAGATACAACCAAGGGTCAGATAACCGGAGGGTAGAATCGCCCCCTCCGACCGGGACCAAATTCTAAAATTGCCTAAATCAAATTGAAATCCATTCAAAATTGAAAAAACGCCGGTATTTTCCTCCGTTCAAACCGAAAAATCCCAGATAAAATCGCTGGATTTGATTATCACAAACTAGACCGACCACTTCCCTGGTTTGAAAATTGAACTTCAAACAAAACCCGATAAAAATCGCTGAATTTGATTAAAACCAGCGAATTTCGAAAATTGAAAATTGAACTTGCAAAACCCGAGAAAACCGGCCGGGATTTTGGATCCCGGGCCAGGGAATTTTTTCCCTGGATACAACAGCTTTTTTTACAGGAAACAATAACATAGAACAAGAATGTAATGATCCTCATTACTGCAGAATAAACAGCATCTGTCCTTAAGGTAATACTATAACATACTCCCTCCGTTTTTATTTGTTTGACGTCCTGTAGTGCTGCTCAGTCTCTCTGGCAACGTCAATTAAAAACAAACAGAGGGAGTAAGTATGACCAAACCTGATCCAATTGCTTCAGAGACTCAGCTGATTTAGCATCATCGGGAATTATGTTGACCTCTTTCATGGCACAAAGAGCCCCAGTGTGCCTGTATGTTGATGTCAGCGAATAGTGTTCAGAATTTAAGATGAAGCAATGATCATAATGATAACATGCATTACCATACCTATTAGTGGCTTCATATACACATCCAAATGTGCCACTGCCAATTAGTTTTCCCTTTTGCCACTGACCAGCCATTGAGGGCATCTCAACTTTTGGAACCGACTGGTGGCTATAATTTGTTTGCTTTGGGCTTACAGAAGCAGGAGGGAGAGGTAATGGGTGAAAGCTGACAATCCCATTGCCCTCAGGACGAGAAACATGGTTCTCTGGGAACAACTTTGGATGCATTGGTGACGGAGGCGCACTTGGGTTTCTTGGTCTTAGAACAGGACTTCTCAATGGACTGGAGCGAGGAGATCTCTCCTGACCACTCGCAAATTTTTCAGGTGAGGCACAAGGAGGTGAAGATCCCAATGGATCAGAAGACCAGGCTGACTGTGCTGACCATACATTGGTAGCTTGGATGGAGATTGTGGTAGATGAGAAGTCTACATTACTCAATCTTCGAGGACTCTGTACAGGGCTTGAAAACCCGCTACTTGGAGCACTTTTAGCAGGAATATTCAATCTGAAGTTCAAAGTTTCAGCTGAGCTCTTATCCTGGAATATCTCTTTAAATGCCTTTCTCCGTTGACCACAGGTAGTCCTGTTTGTGCCATTTGACCATAAGTCATTGTGCCCGAGGTTCTTTTGCACAGTTTGGGGCATCACTCTATAATCAGAGATATTACAATATCAGAATCACTAGTAATGCAGAATTACAGTGCATTTCCAGGGAACATGAAACATTTTCAGAAAATGGAATCAATCTAATCAGTGTATCATGGAGAGTTCACAGATTGAAAGAAAAGCAGGGAAGACCGGAAGAGGAAGACCAAAAATATAGAGATGCAGAATTGGAATTTAACATTAGTTGCAGTAATAATGTAACAGTATATTAGCCTAAAATATGGCAACAGTGTTTTTGTTTAACAATTTACGGACTTGTTGAATCTTCTTTACTTTAGCTTAGCAGCTTCGCCTTCATGGAAATCTAGTTCAACCAAATCAAATTACACTTAAGTACTGAACAACCCCGGTCACTCATCAATTAAAATCCCAGTCCTAGCGAACTTTTTTTATCGTGTCAAGATCTAACAAATTGACAAGGAGTTCAACAACCATCATTATGTGCAAATGTTATGGAATACTATATGTACAAATCCATAATTATAGCATCACATCCCAAATCATCTCGACTTGTTGAACAATTTACAGACTTGATGAATCTTCTTTACTTTAGCTTAGCAGCTTCACCTTCATGGAAATCTAGTTCAACCAAATCAAATTACACTTCCGTACTGAAACAACCCCAGTCACTCATCAATTAAAATCCCAAGTCCTAGCGAACTTTTTTATCGTGTCAAGATCTAACAAATTGACAAGGAGCTTCAACAACCATCATTATGTGCAAATGTTATGGAATATTACGTAAAAATCCATAATTATAGCATCACATCCCAAATCATCTCGACTCAACATGTTATTGTCCAAAAGAGCATAACTTTGTGACGTCATCCTAATTCTGCTAAGATGCCATGATCTCTGAGCTGTCCATAAGCTAATAAGTTCACAGAAAGCCCAGAATATCTTGTTAGAGTGCAACTATGTATGTCTAAGAGCAGTGGCGGAGCCACATGAGGTGCATGGGGGTACAGCTGTACCCCCGAAAAATTTTGCATGCAAACCCACTATACAGTATATACACATAGTATAATACACAGGTTATACAATAAATTACACTATGTGTTATTCATAGCAATCAATAGTCAACAATCCACCAACACAAACTATATTTTGTGATGTCCGTTGTACTAAAAACATGTAATTTGTTTCATTTGAACCTTTACTATGTCATTTAAACTTTTATGTTAGAATGTGTCATTTAAGTCCGCACCTTTATGCACACACAAGTGCGATTTCAGTAGAAATTTTGTAAGGTCGCGGATTTATTCCCGACCTCAGTCTTTCTAAACGTGTGCTAAGGAGGCGCACTCGCGCGTGTGTGTGGTGGTGTGTGTGCATGTGTCTTCCTTGTGATCGCAAAAAAAAAAAAAACGAAGCACCCACATCGTCGAAATACTGGCTTCGCCACTGTCTGAAAGACCTCATACCTGCTAACTCCATATTATCAAAATATAATATGTAGCAAAGGATATCCTCACTGGTCGCTAAATCCCTGGACATTTCATTGTTCACCTAAACTGTTGTCATCCACCGCAAAATGTTCTTCCTTCTGCCTCCTCAGTACTGCAAATCCCACTAGTGTCTCAAAGATGAGGCGTTCTAAAAACGGTTTGGTAGGCTCGATATTAGGCTGAATAACAGGACTAGCACCCCTCCCCCAGTAGAATATTGCAAAGCGGTTGAGTTAATAGGTTTACAAGGTTAAGGAATTTTTTGCTAATATAGCACTTTTGACATGCTAAATAGCAAATATGGCCTCCTTTCGACACCAATTGCAAAAATGGCACCGAGTCTGTGCCCCAGGTCACCTAGCCCGTGCCCCAGGGCACGGACCTGACCGAGTCCATGCTCCAGCAAGCAGGACGAGCCTCCGCGCGTGGACGTGGCGGCGTCCCAGCGGCAAACGAGCGGGCCCACTATCAATGGGAGGAATAGAAGATGGCACGGCTCGGGCGACGCAGACATGGGTTGATGGCGGCGACAAAGGGTCGTGCCAAATGGGTCACCGGGGCTCGAGGAGACGAGGCGAGGGAATGGCACGTGGTGGCGGCAGCGGCAAGCGCCGATGTCGAGACAGCGGGTGGCGGCGGCGATGGCGGCGATGCTCCGAGCATGGGTTCAAGATGTAGTGGCGAAACTCGGTGGGCGAGATGTAGGAAGGTTGAGAAAAACATCATGGCGGCGATGCTCCCAGACGGCAAGAAACTCAAGGTTGGGAAAACATCATGACGCGCTCAGGACGGCAAGAAACTCACTAGAGAGGATCGGCCTTCGGCGACGCAGCGGCGCGCGACGTGAGTGTGAGCCGCACGACGAGCGTGGGCATGGGCGTGAGCGCGGGCGCGGCCGAGCTGCTCGTCCGTGCGCCTAGGGCACGGACGTGGCTCCTCCGTGCACCTGGGGCACGAACTTGGGCCACGTGGCGCGCGGAGGCTCGTCTGTGCGTCTAGGGCACGGACAAGGTGCCATTTTGCAATTGGTGTCGAGAGGAGGCCAGATTTGCTATTTAGCGCGTCAAAAGTGTGTATTAGCCAAAAACTCAAAGGTTAAGTGGGCCGAGTACCATATATTAGGCCGAATATTAGGGGTAAGTGTGACATATTACAAAAACACTAGAAACTAGGCTTTACTAGCCTCTCAACCCACTTGAGGTTTACTTATGGGAAATGGATTTACTTGTTTATTGACAAGACATTACCTATGTATGACATGGTTGGATCATGGAACGATATATAATATATGAATCATGAACTTTACTTCTTTAGTGCGAATATTTGTACTGATACTGTATTATATTGCTGATTTGCATGGTTACATTGATAATAGCTTTGTTTTCAAGTCTACATTGATAATATATTTGTTTTCAAGTCTATATTCATATAAAAAAAGATGCATAAGATGTCTTTTGCTACTGTATGAGTGTACATATATATAGATCTAAAATGTAAAATAAGGTCACCTCAAAACCGATTACAAGGCTAAGTACAAGGCCGATTTCCATATAATTGCTATAAGGTGGGGTGACCAAACGAATACCGCTTACCGATTTTTAGAACATTGGTATGAGGACTAAATAGTGTTATGCCAACACCTTAATCCCAAACTCACTCTAAAATTCTAAATCAGTGCGAGTGACCTCCTTGCTAACACCCTAATCTCTTCATGATTTAAAACCAAACTAATTAACTTTGCACAGTTTACACATACTCTGACAGCGAAGACAGGAAGCTTCTAAACTAGTAACACAAAAAAATCCATCACCTCGGCAACGTCGACGCCCTCTCGCTTCCAGTCTCCGCAACCCCCAGCGACTCCACGGCCGACCCGTTCCAGTCCCCGTCGACCAGCCCCGGTGACGGAAGCGGCTTCCCAGACCAGCGGCACGGCGAGTCCCCCTCATCGGGCAGCGGCAGCGGGTGGGGCAGCAGCACAGGCGACGACGACGACCTCACCGGCGTCACCTCCGTATTGCTCGGCGACCTCGAGATCGGCGTCGAGCTCGCGGTCGCGAGCCCAAACCCCGTGGCCTCCCTCCTCGCGGGGTACGAGGAGGACGCGGCGGCGGGCGAGGCGTCCAGCCCGAGCGCGGAGACCCCGACCTCGATGTCGTCGACGTGGCGCAGCCGCCGCTGCCTGGTCAGTCGCGGCTGGGGGTCGCTCCCCCTGCCGAGGCCGCCATCGTCGCGGCGGGGGTTGGCGGCACCGATGCGGGAGGTGGAGGCGCGGGCGGGGGAGGCGGGCGTGGAGGTGGAGGAGGAGGAGGGGGAGGCGGAGGCGGAGCGCTTCCACCAACGCATCGGGAAGGGGGCTTACGGGGAACACGAAACCCTAGTGATCGTAGCGGTAATGGCGTCGTGGGGGATGGAGGAGTGGAGGGGATCGGTGGAGACGACGACCCCCGCCATTTGGGCAATTATTTTTCTCGCCCCGTCTCTCGGACTCTGGAGTTGGTTTGCTGTTTTTCTTTTCGGGTTCGGACTATCGGGGCCACGCGGCTTCGGGGAAGAAGTCCAGTGAGTCAATGTCTCCCATTCCACATCTCGTACACTGTACACAGCTCCTTCCGTTCCGTTCTTCTTTTCTGTTCTTTCCTTCCCTCCTTCCTTTCCTCTTCTATTTGTTGTCGCACTTTCTTCTTATGGTTTACACTTGTGCGTCTATTTCTAGTTTGTACTTACATGAAGTTTGGGGGCACTAATTCATTGATATAAAAGTTTTTTTTTGCAAGGTCATCGATACATAGGTTTAAAGGGAATGTTTCATATTGTATTAGTTTGATTTTGAGAACGGAATTACTAAAAAAAATTGTTGCATTTTTTTGGGGGGAAACATGCGAAATTCTGACCTTACGATTTTGCTTGGACATTTGTCTCCCGGCCGGCAACATCCTCTTCTTCAGTGTCGGCGGTGGTGAGTTAGGGCGGGGCTTCGCCAGATTAGAGCTAGGGTTCCCTAGGTTAGGTTTTGGGTTCACCAGAGCCTAACTATAGAGAGAGGGAGGGGCGGTGGTGGCGCCCGCCGATCACTGGTCGAGGAGGCGGTGGAGGCGGCGAGGCGATTTTGAGTCAACTAGAAATTAGGAGATAGGGTGGAGACGGGGAAGAAGGCGGCGGGGGAGGGGGGAGGCGGGCAGGGCCTGTGAAGGAAGATGAAGCGGTAGTGCGGCACAGGAGGCGGGCGGTGCTAGCGGAGGAAGATGAAGTGGTAGCATGACACAGGAGCGCGGGCGGTGTCGGTGGAGGAAGAGGAGGCGGTAGTGGTGGGCGGATGGCTAGGGTGGGGCGTGACGACGAGGCAATGAGGCGTGTGAGGGATGGGGAATGAGCTTGGGTAAGGGTTGGGTTGGGTTGGGGATGGGAAGAGTTGGTATAGGATTTAGGGTGATGATCTGGGGCGTTAGGTCTCTATCTGACGGCTCAAAAATCTGACTGTTTTGTAAAAAAAAACTATCAAATGTTGCGTAGACAATCCCTTTTGAGAATTCTTTGATGTAAGTTGGCTGAGAGCGGTGTGAGGTTTATAAGTTCACAACGAAGTCCATGCAACTTCTTGCATAGATGGGTACAAGAGGAGAATTATACAAGAGTTTGAGATTGGAAATACTAGCTACCTGGTTGGTTATAAGATGTATGAGGACTTGGATTCTTAGACAGGTATAGCACGGAGTACTAATCGTGGCTCTTCTAGTCTTCATATGTTAAAACACATGGAAAAATGTCTTTACAAAGCATAAGACTCTTAACACAATTAATAGCAATCCTTTCAACACGTGGAGATCAAGTGCACACCTAGTAATCGCTTGCCCGGCAACTGGTTGGAAATTCCTCTATTATCAGGGAACAAGGGCTATGAGGACTTCGAGAGTGCCTCCGGCTGTCCCGCATCACTGCTTCCCGCTGTACTTCTGATATATACACATATACACATAGATTTGTACATGTATACGTCTAAAATATAAGATTTTGTCTCTGGCCTTGTGCTAAATTTTTTATAATCCGTACATAACTCATTTAGCATTATTATACTGTCTCATCATCATGTATTAATAAATTTATTTCTTGGTTCAGAACCATACAATGATTCCAATAATTCATTTTTTAGCCTTTTGTCTTTCTTTACTGGGCCTAGGTAACCCAACGATTCCTCATCGCTTTTCACAGCCTTATCCTGGTCAAGACTAACAACCGTGCCTCTTGGTACCCTGCGTCAATTAGACGCGTCAATTAGACGCACTTACTGATCTACGACGCCATCAAGAACTCTCTCTCTCCACGTGTCGACCGGCGGATCCCACCCAAAGGCCTTAAAATCTCCCATTTGCGTGGCCTCCAATTTGTGCCCCGACCAATCGTCCTGACACTCGACGGCGACGATCGAGTCCTACATGCTGGCCGATATGACGTTTGCATTTGCAGAGCTTGTCCGCTCGGCTGTTCGCTACCTGTGGTCACCATCGTCGCCGTCCGAGTCATGGCGACCCAAGGCAGTCCGCTTTCCCCCGGAGATGCCCTTTCGCCGTGATAGCTGGCAACCGCTGGACTCCTCGTTCAAAGGCGAGGCTTTCTGGGCCAGAGAAGCGTAGCATGGTTGGCACGGGGACGTTGGGCCCGTCCGGTGCTCGTGCTCATTTCTTCTCTAATGCAATCAGGGATCATGGCGAGGAACTGACTTCGGTCAGTTGGCTAGCGCGGCCTGGCCGCCGAAGCCCACCCGTGTTCGATGCCTGGGGGCTCGACTTTGGTGTGTTTCACCCGGGATTTTAAGGCTTTGAGCTGGGGCTCAAGTGGAAGGGCTGTGCAGGGATACAGTAGTATAGAGGCTTTGAAACTTTCAGAGGATTCAGATTCAATCCGAGAAAGTTAAATCCGGACAAAGTCAAAAAAAAAAAAAAATCAAGGATCATGGTCACTAAAAAAAATGCTTTCTGGGTCGGACCTCCATAGCGGCGTCCTCTTCTGCAACCTGCTTTCCTTCCTCTCCGGTGTCGATTTTGACTTTGTGGAAGGTGCCCGGAGGGACTGACTTAGATATATGCTGCAAAAGGAGCACCAGACGGGGCGGAGCCTAATAGCCCACCAAGTGTAACAGGACACTAGGTTCAAAAAAAATATTCAGTGAGGATTAGCCTATATATACACCATACATGCACCCCTGGCCCAAAAGTTGTTCACCCCAGTCTAGCTCAATCTCTGGCCTCTTATAGTCTCGCTGCTCTGCTCCCATTTGTCGCAGTTGGGCCCAGGATGAATGAGCGACACAGTAGTGCGGTCTAGTTGACACGAGCAGGCAGCAATAGCAACTGCATGCCTGCACGCATCAAAGCTAGCAGCCAAGCACTAGTAGCCGCACGCGTCGCTCCCAGCCGCGTCTTGCGTGAGTGCGTCACGTGGTCGTGGAGTCCGCATCTATTCTTCTCCCTCTTGACTCCAGCGGCTCACAATTTGCCTCGCCTCGCATTGTCAGTGGGCGGTGGTCGCAACCGTCGTCGATGGAGCTCAAAAGGAGGCCTCAGCCGTAACCCGCCAGTCGAGGCGTCCCTTGCCCAATTTCCTGTCGGAAGGATTAAGTCATGAATCGCTGAATCGACATGAAGTATGTCCCACATCTTCGGTTTTTCCAATTTCTTTCAAGCAAAGAGACTAATTTTGTGAGTTATAGTTTCAATGTGATGATTGTTTGATTTTTTGTCGAAATGTAGAGTTAATGCTTAGAGTCTCAATTTAGGTTTTCGGAATACTGGTTTAGTTCGTTGCAAATCGGAAGCAAAATTGCAAGTGATATCCATCATCGATGCGCTCATATTGGATCATGCTTTGGGTTTGATCTAGAGTTTTTTTACTAGAATGTCAAGTAAGTATTCTCTCGGTCCTAGACGTATGTTTCTAATATGTTGTTCTTTAACTGTTGAGCATACTATGATTCCAATATTTTATAGATTTTTTTTTAATAATCAGTAAATAAATTTATAGAAAATTTTATGAAAAGGAAAGCGCTAGATAGTGCTACTAAAGTTGTGGTTCGTCGCTTCGTGAACTTAAAAGATTGTAAATACTAAAAGGTAATGTATTTATTTTTTATTTTATTATTATATTATTTTTTACTTCAAAAGTTTAAGTCATTTTGTTCTCTTTTTATAGGCCATTGAGGTCGGATGATATATATTTTACCAATGTTTACCGCACGCATTACTATTTAGTATAATATTGCTTGAAAATTATATATATTATTATATGTATAGTAAAGCGGTGAAACACGTTCATGTTCAACCCCTTCTAGACCATGGGTAGCGTTGGGGACTCCATCAGGTTCGTCTCCATCAACGGCTACTTCATGTACCAATACTCCTATGACATTGATGGATCCACCAAGCCTCACGACGTGGTCATAAGGTCCTAGACCCTGACGCCGGATCTTTTGGAGAGGAAGGCTGATGATGACATGGCGCTGCCTCTGGAACTCAGAACGATTCGAAGAATGAGGGGTTGTCGTGACGGGTGCTGATTAGACCTGTTAGATGTACATTATTGCTTGTGTATTTTTCCCGTTGTATAAGGGGTTACCTACATATATGGTATACATGTACTTGTATATATATTGGTCCATTGGCCTCATGATGAATACAAGCACTATCCATAACATGGTATCAGAGCCAAGCTAGGGTTAGGGTTTTCTCACGTGACCGACGCTGGCCTCCTCAGCCGCCGGTTGCCGCCCTCCCGTCGTTGCCTCTGCTCTGCTTCTCCTTGTGCTCTCGAGCTCACCCAACGCTTCGTCTGCGGTATGGCGTCAGATTGACTCTTTGGGATCGAATGTTTGTCACACTTGTCAGTGTTGTCAGCGTCAACAATCTCACCTGGAGCTTCGTCGCATTTACGACTTCTTGACACGTCTCTGGGCTGAGTATGAGCAGACTCGTGCTCAGTTGCTGGCGTGCTACCCTCGTGCGACTCTATTGGAGGCCCTTGCATCTATTCGTGCTGAGGAGATTCGCCTTCGTGCTGCGGGTCTTCTGCCGTCACCATTGTTTCCTTCGATTCTGGCAGCTTCTACACCCGCTACGTCTCCAGCTACTCCTTCATCAATGGTGCAATCACCAGTGACAGCTGTTGTTCGTAGGGGACTCCACTGCACCTATTGCAACAAGGATGGACATGTGGAGCAGTTCTTCTACAAGAAGAAGAAGGATTTACGTCGTGGTGGCCATCCCCCAAATGGCACTGGCGGTTCCTCCTCTCAGAGGAGCTCTGGTGCTTCTGATTCTCAGGAGTTTCTCACACTGCTGCGTCGCATGGCTACTTTTTGCACCATCTGGTTCTGTTGGTTCTGCTACACAATTTTCTAGTGAGAGACCACCTTCTACTTCTTCTTTCTTAGGTATATCACCTTGGATTCTTGACCCTGGTGCTTTCTTTCATATGACATCTGATTCCACTAGTCTCACTTCCATTCGCCCTTTAGCTGCTCCTATCACTGTTCAGACAATAGATAGTACCTCTCTTTTTGTTGCAGGATGAGACACTCTTTCGAATTCTTCTTTTCATGTCCCTACTATTTCTCATGTTCCCAAACTAACCATTCAACTCCTATCTGTTGGTCAGCGCACTGATCATGGTTGTCGTGTTATTCTCGATTCTGATTCTTGTTGTGTTAGGGATCGGCCTTGCGGGACTCTGGTTGGTCTTGGCCTCATTGTCGTGACTCACAGCATCTCTGGGAGCTTCACTGGTGTCAATGTTTTAGAACCGATCTTACATAAAGATTGTTTGATTCGGTGGTCTCTAACACTCAAATCATGCAGATAGAGCGACACGGGGATTTTTATACAAGCTCGGGCCTTCTCCGGAGAGAATAACAACCATACTCCTGCGTGTATGTATTGAGTATGCTGGTTTACAAAATCAAGAGAAAGAGTTGAGTGTGATATCTTGTGCTTCTGATTCCCCTCCTCTCTTCTCCTGATGATCCCACCTTTTATACATTCCTCAGAGTGGGCTACCGTTTCTCCAATCCAAAGGGTTTCTTAATCCTTCAGATAATGGAGCCGTTACTAGAGAGTAATGTGGGAGTAGTAACGTTCCCACATCGCTAGGCAGTTATCACCATGACAGAGAGTTAAGTCGTGCCATTACTCCAGAGAATAACAGCGTAATTGAATGCACATATCATTAGATATGGTGCAGAAGATTCTCTGATCGACTAGGCCCACATGTCTGTAAGCCCTATCGACTAGAGATTGGCTGTAGAAGAGCTTACGACCAGGTGGTGGTCATAGTAAAGCTGACGACCACAGACTGATCGTAGAAAAACTTACGATCAGGGGATAGTCGTAGAAATTCTTACGATTATGGGGTGGTCGTAGAAAAACTTACGACCTCCACCTTCTCCCTTATGAATATCGAGGGGTATACTCAAGAACTATATAACGGTATTTTTATCCATAATATAATTACAGATAAATAATTAAATAATGATTATTAGATCCTCGTCATCTAGCCCCCCAGCTTCAAGTGAAAATAACTTACATGGAAAAGGAGCCGTAGATGATCTTACGACCAGTAGGTGGTCGTAGAGTGATGATCGAAGGAAAAACTCTTTGACCGGTATTTCATTTGACCAGAAATTGACTTAGTCAAGAAAGTTGTAGAAATCTTACGACTTACAAGGTGGTCGTAGAAAATGTTACGACCATCAGGTGGTCGCAGTACCATAATCAGAAGTAAAACAATTCCGACTACTGTTTCATTTGACTAGAAAAAGATTTGGTCAAGAAGGTAATTTCGCTTGAGGTGTAAAGATAGACTCGGTTTTCTCGAATAGTCAAATTTAAGAATCTCAATCGACTCTCATGGACCTGTTTGTTGGAGCGGTTCCCGAAGCGGTGGCAACCGTTGGGTTGCCACGCTTTAACTAAGACGTGCAGTTATAAATACTTACCGTGTGTGAGACATAGGTTTTTTACCTTTTTCCCCCCAAATCGCTCCCACTGTTCATCAAGCTCCCGCGCTCTCCGCCGCCGACCAAATTGAGCACCCTCCTGAAATCTTTCCAAATCCAATTCTCCGACCCTTAAGAAAGATGGCCGGAGCCGCTTCCTAGTGGGCCAAATCGGATATGGATGCGACCAAGATCAAGGATCTGGTCGCCGCTGAAAAGATCCCGAAGAGGCAGTTCGTGAAGTGGATCGAGGCTGCTGGGCAGCATTGGCCGTCGGGGGAGATTGGTCAAATCCCCGTCTTTCAGACGTTTTGTGAGTGTGGCCTTCGATTGTCTACTCACCCTTTCCTCATTCTCGTACTTGAACACTTCGGGGTGTAGTTAGTGAACCTCGTTCTCAATTTCATCACGATGTTAGGTGTGTTCGTTTACTTGTGCGAGGCCTACCTAGCGATTCTGGCCGACTTGGAGTTGTTCCATTATTTCTATGGAATGACCAGGCTAGCTGGAGTCGTCGGTAGCTATAGTCTGAAGCTCCACGACGGGAAGTCGAGAGAGTACATTCAGATGTTCACCCGGTCGTCGTGGCCGAGATGAAAGAAGAGGTGGTTCTAATGGGAGATGACCAGTGAGGAAAGCCTCTCCTTTGCTGGAAGTTTGGCCGAAAAGATTCCTTCCTGGGATTCGTCTCCCAAAGATCTCGGCCGGATCGCCCCCTACATTCAAGCCATCAAAGACTTGAAGGAATAGGGGATTATCAGATGGCATGTGGTGAAGGATTTCATTACACGCTGCATTAGCCCTCTGAAGAAAGAGGGCTCATCCCATGTGAAGGTATTCGGGGCCGCAAGACCCGACTAGAGATTACGAGGAGGGTAAGTAAACTTCCAGTCTTAGCCTTCTTTCTGTTGATTTCGAATTTGGCTTATTGAAAGTTTACTTGCTCCTACAGACCTCTCACAAGAGGAAATTGACATTCGAGTCAAGCTTATTTGTGAGAAATCTCCGCCACTGAATATGGTGGCTCATCAAATCTTAGTGATCCTGTCCGCAGAGGACAAGATAGAGTGCCTAAAGGTAATCAAGAATTGATTTCATCTTTAGGATCTTGTAGTCGTAGAAAAACTTACGACTAGGTACTGGTCGTAGAAGAGCTTACGACCAGGGGGTTGTCGTAGAAAAGCTTACGACAAGGTGATGGTCATAGAAAAACTTACGACTGCTTTGTAATATCTCTCTTTCTGATTTCTGCAGAAAGTATGCATGAAAAACCGTCGGGACGACGAAGAAGTCGTATTGATAGTTGTTGGCGCAGTGACGGAGCAAGTTGATACTCCTCCGGCCAAGAAGCGTCGGCTCGTGAAAGTTGCCGACAAGGGAGGCGCAAGTTCAAGCTCTACTGCTCCGCCCGGGCCCTTTGCAAAGTTTGCTACAGACATGGCTGCTGTAGAGGAAGCAAGGGCGATCAAAGCGAGCATCAATGCTCTCAAGTGCAAATCCCCCAAGATCAAGATACCCTTCTACTACGACAATAAGACTTTCGCAGTTTCTACCTCCTGTGGCTTAATCAAGCAACAAGAAAAGAAGAACTGGAAGAGTTTTATATCTTTTGTGAATAAAACTACTGCACCAACAGTGCCTGTGGTCGAGGGTAGTGCTGCCTTCGAGGTGGTCGAGATAGGTCTTGGCCACCCGGAGAGCCGGGAGGTTCAAGGAGCGGAAGTGCTCACTCAAGACCCATGACCAGACATGGTCGTGGTTGTTCCTATTTCTCAACACGAGTCTCGACCATACGTGATTGAGAAGAAGTCAAAGAAATCTTCCTTAGGGAAGGTTTCTTCCAAGTTCAAGATCAAATCTGGCACACGAAGGTATGTAGAAAGACAAAAGTATAAGAACATCATTTACCTTCTGGTTTTTACCATTTGACGTGTTTTCCTTTTTTGTGATCTCAGCCCGACTCCTCTATCCATCAAGGAGGTTTCTGTCGAGGAACCCACTGCTATTTCTTCGTCAACCGGAGAAATGACGGTGGCGGTGGTCAAAGGATCGTCCACCGTCCGAGTGGTGGAAGAAGTCGTTCTTTGCCAAGCAACTTCGCAATCATCGAAGCGGTCGTAGAAAATTTGAGGCGAAACGCACGTGATGCTGTGGAGGCATCGAGCCAAAGCGATGGCTCATTGGCCACCATGGCAGGGAAGGAATTCACCGCAGACATTCCTCCTGGTCCCCAAGGAGGAGCCGACGTCACTGAATCAGAAGAAGAAGAATATACCAACTTCCTTTTAGAGTTCTTCGGCCCGGCTTCCATTGTGGGGACTTCTACTTTCATGTCTCGTAACCGAGTTCCCCACCCCAAGGATATTCCAAACAGAGGGAATATTTTCAATGATGAGCATCTTGAAAAGGAGTGGTGGAATCGGGTTCAAGAGCTTGATGAGCTGAAGGATCCTACAAACATAGTCTCCATGTCGCTCGAACGAGCATCAACGTAAGTAATCGTCGCTCATATTTATATATGTGGTTTTTCTCGCTTCTCACTGTCTTTCTTTATGCAGAGAGCTCTAAAGCAAATTGTCACTGTTGTAGAGTACAACCGACAACTTGTACAGCTGCGACAGGAGAAAGTGAAACTTTGCGAGCAGGCAGAGATGTGGTAAGTAACTTCTACTCGTAATCGTTTATATTTCGACTAATTGCACAATACTTATGGGGATTGTAGTAGAAGATCTTAAAACTAGGTACTAGTCATAGAAAAACTTACGACCAGAGAATTGTCGTGGAAAAATTTACGACTGGGTACCGGTCGTAGAAAAACTTACGACCACTTATTCTATGCTCATGTCTACTCTTTTCTTCTGTAGGTTCAAGAGTGACGAGAAGACCTTAGCTGATTCTCTCAACTTTGAGAAAGCCGAGACGAAAAAGCTAAGTGGGAAGAACGAAGACCTCCTGAAGAAGCTTTAGGAGGCAAACTCTGCAATTGAAAAGTTGTAGGGGCTAATAAACGGTAAGTGTTGAACTTAAAACCGCTTGCGACCTTCTTTCCTTTTTCTAACTCTTATTCCTTTTCGAAAAAAAGGTCGAAGTGGGGAAGCTCGTAACCGAGGTCAAAGAAAAGACATTTGTTCTTCACGAGGTTTCTCGCATCGCCAAAGAAAAAGATCAAGAGGTCCAATCATGGGAGAAGCACTATATAAAGAGCACTGCCTCTCACATGATGAAGTTAAGAAGTTAGATTCTCGACTAGCAGGTAAGCAAGTCTTTACCTATGATCAGCTTTGTTTTCCTTTCGAGATCATTTTATCTTACTGGTCTTATTCTTTTCAAAGCAAGCAGTTGAAATAAAATGACTCTGTGAGGTTTCGACTCGTAATCAGGAGGAGATGAAGTCGATGAAGGTCAACCGTCAAGACAATATTTCTCTCCTGAACAATGTGCTCGGTGGGCTACATGTTGAGGGGATCATTCCTCGTGAAGACACGATGATTGCTCACTCGAGTACCATTGGTGATCAAGTCGGAACTTTGCAAGAGTTAGTGACCACTCTGAAGACGAACCAAGCTGATTCGATAAAAGAGGCGGTCAAGAGCGCAATAAGTTTCGTTTTGGCGAAACTTAAGGCTCATGACCCCAATCTTAATCTGCAACCAATCAAGGCCGACTTCGACTGCTCTAAAGCAGAAACGGAGCGGTTGATAGAGGAAATGTAGTTGATCAGCGAGGAAGTCACGGAGGAGATGCAAATAGGATCTCCCTCGTCATAGTAGTCTGTGCTTGAATCCTGTAAAGACAAGTTTTTTGTTGTTGTTGATATATATATATATATATATATATATATATATATATATATATATATATATATATATATCATTTCTTCTTCTTGCAAATCATCTTGTCGAGTAGTTAGTAACTCATACGATAATAAATGAAAGAAGAGATTAAGACAAAGAATTGAAATCATATTGATAACTTCATCCTAACCCCCAACTATTTGTTCAGTTTATTTAGATAAACTGAGTAAATAGTGTGAAATGGGTTTTCTTAAAAAGAGAGGTTTATCTAACTTGTGGTTTTCCGATCATAATTTTCTCGCACTGGTCGAAAGTGTAGGAACGAGTCGACACTAAGAAGTTCTTTCTAATGGGCAGGACCACGTGTAGAAAGGAAAGGCTTCGACTAGGTGATGTTACCTTTTCCGGCCAGAATAATCAAATCAAGAACGGTCAACTTGAATTAGACAAACGTCTGGAGTACCTTAAAAATTCATTCAACTTATTCCAGTGCACTCGGTAGGTTCGCTCTGGTAGCAAGAGTTAGAAACAAGACGACGCTATGAAGTTCCTTATAGTGTGCAGAACCACGTGTAGAAAGGAAAGACTTCGACTAGGTGTTGTGTCTTCCTCCGACCAGTTGAAACGAAACAAGTTTACCAAAGACAGTCGAGCAAATTGTAAAAGTGTACTCTGCTTAGTTTATTTTTCAAAAATGAATAAAGAAATAATCTAAGATACTAAGAGTTGGCTTGAAAATATTTCGATCATGTAAGTTGAACCCGAGTTCTTTGTGTTGGTAGAAAAAGGGAGGAACGAGTCGACACTAGGAAGTTCCTTCTAGTGGGCAGGACCACATGCAGAAAAGAAAGGTTTCGACTAGGTGATGTTGCCATCCTTTCGACCAGTGTAAAGAAAGTTTGGGTACTGGTCGTAGAAGGACTTACAACCAGGTAATGATTCAAAAAATTATCATGAGCTACTCAAAGTAGGACAATAAAGATAGAAAGAACCAGATACTTTATTATAGGGTTGGTTGGTTACACATAAAATTTACGTAACTGGTCGATGTTCCAAGAATTGGAGAGAATTCGGCCATCTTCCATTGCTAGTCGTACCGAACCTGGTTGCATAATTTTGACCACTGTGTAAGGACCTTCCCACTTGGGAGAAAGCTTATTCCGATTAGACTGGGATTGGATTTTCTTCAATACCAATTCACCTCAAAGACAAGTCATGAGGTTGGACCTTCGATCGTAGTATTTGCCTGAGCTTCTTTGGTGGGCCGAACGAGCATTAAGACTTGGTTTCTCTTCTCTTGAAAGGTGTTGATGTCATCCACTCGAAGTTGTTCCTGAATTGACTCATTGAAAGTTTCGATCCTTGCTGACTTGATATTTAGTTCTGGTGGAAGCATGGCCTCGGCACCGAAAACTAGAAAAGAAAGATGTTTCACCAGAGTCTGACTAGCGATCGTCTTAACCGCCCCATATCTTGAGGGTAATTCTTGGACCCAAGCCTCCGAGCGGTTGACAAGCTGGTCGAAGACTTGAGTTTTGATTCCCTACATTATTTGGCCATTCGCTCTTTTGACTGCCCCATTGCTTTAGGGATGGGCAACAGAGGCGTAACACATCTTGGTATCCAACTCGTCGCAAAATTCTTGGAATTTGGCGCTCAAAAATTGCTTACCATTATCTGTGATTATTCAAATTGGGACCTCAAACCGAGTAATCACGCTTCTCATCATGAACCTTTTTGATGTTTCCATTGTTATCCCAGTCACAGGTTCGGTTTCGATCCATTTTGTGAACGTATCAATAGCCACAAAGAGGAACTCAAAGCCATCTAGAGCTTTTGGGAACGGTCCTAGGATATCGAGCCCCAGGTCGCAAAAGGCCAAGATAGAGGAATTATTTGCAATGCCTGAGCTGGTCGGTGTATTTCCCTCTATGAAACTGGCATTGTACACATTTCTTAACCAGCTCTTTGGCATCGTAGAGAGTTGTTGGTCAGTAAAATCCTTGCCGAAAGGTTTTTTTGACCAGCGTTCTGTAGGAAGCATGAGTTCCACAGATGCCCCCGTGTATGTCGTGAAGGATGTTTAGTCCTTCTCTGTGCGATATGCATCGCATGAGTACCCCTTGAGTACCTCGTTTATAGAGGACTCCTTCGACCGAAGTATACATTTTGGCCTTTTGGAATAAGCGATCCGCCTCGAGATCATCGTCGGGTATGGTACCCATCTGAAGATACTCATAGATGGGATTCATCCAGGTATCCTCGTATTCTAGAGAGGCTGTGGATATCATGGGGATATGCCTGAGATCTTAGGATGATGTTACAATTGGCAATGTCGTTGACGGTTTGTCGAATCATGTGTTTTCGGCAAAGTTTCAGTTCTGTCAGGCTTCTGGCGGTCTGACCAGCCATGGTGGCGGTCAGACCGGCCATGCTTTGACTTGGTTTCTCTGAAATGGTCACTGGCGGTCAGACCGGCCAAAGTGGCGGTCAGACCGGCCATTGTAATCACTGTGGATTTTGAAGCTGGGCCAAAAATAGAAGGTGTAGGCAAGTGAGAAGGTGCTCCTGCACTTGGTCTCATAATTTTTGGAGCTTCCAGGCAAAAGTTCTATTGGTTTGAAAATTCCAGAGGTTTTGGTTTTCGGGATGGATTTTGGTTAAGTCATGGGTGGCGGTCGAGGCCGGCCTTTGGTGGCGATCAAGGCCGTGAAGGCGATCGAGACCGCCAAGGTGGCGGTCGGCCGGTTTTGATGTGTTTAAATGCGTCGCGTGGCGGCGATGGTTGCTTGTTAGGTCAAGTTCATGGGTTTCATGGCATATGTGTTGCATGATGCATGTTTTGACTAACGTGGGTCAAGTTGTGAAGAACTTGTTCCGGATTCGCTTGCTTGTCTATTCTTTGTCGGGTTGCTTGGTGGTCAACGACGGTCAACGGCGAGGATAATCGGGACTAGGCTTGGAGAGCCGAGGTCGAGCGATCGGCGATCTTTGGGTGAGGTCAATGAACTCAAGTGTGGTGCGAGAATGGACAAGGGTAACCGAACAGGCGATTCGGTCTGATCGGTTTGATCAAGCGGCGCGAGGGTCGGTGCAAGTGCCATGGTGGTTTCGGTGGGAGCCGGATGGGAGACTTGCCGACATAAAGAGAGCATTGGATGAACCTACGTGTGAAGCATGGGAGGTGCTTCACGAAGATAGGACTCGGTCTTTGCAAAAAGATCGAGAAGGGGTATTTTGGTAATTTTACCAAATACCGCCTTGGTGACCTTTTGCAAAACCACGGCGCAAGATGGCGCAAGGTGTAGTGGATTAGGTCAAGAGATGAAGACGACGCTTTAAAATGCGTGCGTGTGTGACCCGTTTGTTTTGGGCCTTAACGGGAGCCTATTAGGGTTACTCTTCTAGAAGGTCTAAGCCTCCACTATAAATAGAGGAGGGAGGTGGCTGCACCCCCTTCAACCCTTTCATTGTTTTTGAAACCCTAGTTTGCTTAGGGAGAGGATTAGTGGAGGTTAGGGTTCTAGAGAGTTGGATTGGATTTCGTGCTCATGTATTGAGTCTTTGTCCTCCTTTGGTGGAGTGGCTGTAAACCAATACTCAATCAAATCAATCCAAAGAGATTTCTCTTAAGATGAATCTATTCTCTTTTTTTCTCTCTATTTGGTGATTTGGGGTCTTTCTTTGATCCGCGAGTTTTTGCTTGGTTTCTTGCCGTGATCTAACTTGCTGTGACATGTGGGAACCCATCTAGGATCATCTTGATCATCAATCACCCACGAGCAAGTCTCTAGATCATATTTTGCATTTGGCTCGGTTTTTGAACCTCCTTCGCTCAAACTGAAAAAGATAGGAACTTTGGCATAGATCTCTGAAATCTTTGATTGGAATAGGTTCCTAATATCTTTAGGAAGGTGTGGTTCAAATTTCATGAAGTTTGGCCTTACGGATCAAAAGTTAGGTCGTTTTTCGTTTCGGACTGTCGGGCTGATTTTGCTGATTTTCCTGTTCACCGTCAGGAGCGGTCAGACCGCCCATTCCAGAGGTCAGACCGCTAGGCAAACCGGTCAGACCGCCCCTGTGAGAGGTCAGACCGCCCAACACTTTGAGATTTGAGTTTTTGGTTGTTTTTGGGTGTTTTGCTTTGGGGTTTGATTGGATTCAATACTAGTCTTCCGCTGTACTGGTATATTGATCTTCATAGCTTCCATAGCTATTGGAGTGACATTTGTGTTGAATCCATCTTTTGTGAAAAAAGTGAGCGTGCTCCTATTCACCCCCCCTCTAGTCGCCTTTTCGGTTCAACAAGTGGTATCAGAGCCCGGTTAGTTCAATCTTGATCTTAACCGGTCACTGAACTTGGCGATGGATAAGTACTCGACCAAGCCGCATGTCTTTGATGGGCTCGACTATGCCTATTGGAAGAATCGCATGCGAGTTTTCCTTGAGAGCGAAGGACAAGCTATATGGGAGGTTGTTTGAGCCCTTTCGTTTTTTGTTCGTTGCTCTGGCTTCAAAGCCCGGCTTTTGGCTAACAACAACAAGGCAAAGAACCTTCTATATCTTTGGGCTTGGTAGGCAAGAGTGCGATAGGATTTGCAATCTTGCGACAAGACATGAGATTTGGCACACCCTCGAAACTTACCATGAGGATCGTCCCGGATCAAGCAAGTCGTCGAGAATGTCTACAAGCGAGTACAACAAATTCGAGATCGTCTGGTGAGAGCATCGATGGCGTTTTACTCGTTTTAACAAGGTGATCAATCGGATGAAAATTTGTTGACATTGAGTACTCTCAATCGAGAATGCCACCCACCTCTTGGCGCAATCAACACCAAGGAGTGGGAGATGAAGGCAAGCGCCATAGAGGAGAATGTCGATCTCTCTAATCTCACTTTGGAGCTGCTTTATAGCAAGCTAAAACTCATGAGATCAAGAGAGCGGTAATCCTAAGAAGGATAACATGGCTTTGGTGGTTGATCCTCTCAAAGGGACTCGATGGTTCTTCTAAGTCTTCTTCGGTTTTTCTCTTGCGTGTTTATCTGCTATTCAAGAAGAAGAGTTTGAGAGTCTTCTGAGGTGATTTAGCTCTTTTAGCCAAGAAAGTCACGGGCATATAACAATGTCAAAAACAGAAAGAGAGGTGGCCTGTGACATGCTATGAGTGTGGAGAGCTATATCACATCCGACCAACCGCCCAAAGCCGAAAGGTAAGGGCAACCATAAGAATGAGAAGCTTGCTGGAAGAAGCCTAAAGGGGCAAGCCCAAGTATGATCTTTGCCAAGCTCATGAAGGTCGCTCACCGAGTCCTTGCCGCATTTGGAGATCAATCCATGAGCGATGTGGACTCAGAGAGCGAGGAGGACAAGGAAGAGGAGATTCCTCAAGACAAGAAGGGAAGGCCAAGGACTTCACCATGTGCTTCATGGCCGACTCCATCGGCGCCGATGACAACGATGAGGTACTTCCATCCTATGATGTCCTTTACGCTAGATGTGATAACATGTATGAGCAATTGCTTAGTCAAGATAAGGCTTTAAAGTTCACCATGGCTAGGAACAAGGATCTAGAATCACAAGTCGAGAATTTGACATTAGAGATTGTGAATGCTAAGAGTCTAGATGTTGATGAATGTTCATCCTGCCATGCTTTGCACTCCGAACTGTCTAAACTGCAATCTGCTCATGATATTGCTTTGCATCAACTTGAAAATGCTAGAACTGAGCTAATTGATGTTAAATCTGCTCCATGTGAAAAATTCTTAGAGTCTAGCAAGTTGGATGCTTCTGATAATGTGAAATCTAGCTTTTGCTCTTTCTGCTTAGAACGCGAACATGAAGTTAAGGATATTCTAGAAGCGATTAGAGCTAAATTTGCTGCTTAAGGACACAATTGATTCTACATCTTGTGCCTCTTGTCTGCCTATAAGCTTGAAGTTGCTCATCTTAAGGAGAAACATGCTAGAGCCATTAAGGGCAAGACTTGTGAATTATGTGCTAATATTGAGAAAGAGAATGCATATCTCAAGGATACTTTAGAAAGATTCTCTAATGGTGAAAAACAGTTAAACATGATTCTAGATAAATCTAAAACTCCTTTTAAGAAGCAAGGTTTAAGATACAACTCGCCCGAGACATGTCCAAGCCTAATGTCATTCAGGTCTTGGAAAATGGCTTAGTTGAATTTAAAACCCAACCTGCAAAAACTGTTTTTAAATCTGCAGGGTTTGTCCAACCTTCTTTTAAGGCAAAAGGTGCTTCTCCCAGTGGTACAAAATACCATTGCACCTATTGCAAGAAGAGTGGACATTTGGTTGAGTTCTGTTGGCGTAGGTTGAAGAAAGCTAAGAAAAATATTGCTAGAATGTCATCTAATCAACCTAGAGCTTTTATGAGACATGGTCACATACAAAAGAAGAACCCCAGTCTAGAATTTGTTGCACATGCTCATCACCATGTTCCTAGACAAGATACATCTCATGTTCGTGTTACCATTGCTCATAATAGAACTGCGAATAATGTCAAGGATAGCACATCTGCTTTGCATACTACTTTCATGAGCGTGTGTCTCGATCTTGGGTTCCCAAGTCGCTTTTAACTAACTTGATGTTGAGACACATCGCTCTTTTGTTCCTTGATTTTCGAGGATTGGCGCGAAGGGGAAGAACACATGGTTAAATCGACTCGGGTGTTCACGCCACATGACCGGAGATTCAAGATGGTTCATCTCCTTCACGCGGTCAGCGGTGATGACTTCATCACCTTTGGAGATGATACACAAGGGCGCATTGAAGGAACTGGAATGATTAGGGTGAGCGACAAGTTCATTCTCAAGGACGTCGCGCTTGTGTCTAAGTTAAGGTACAATCTCCTTTACGTCTCCTGACTTCTTGATGATGGTTATGAGACTCGTTTTAAGAAGAATGCTTGTCGTGTGCTTGATTCTTTTGGTGAGCTCGTTTTGGGATTTCTAGAGTTGGTAGAATTTTTGGAGTTGATTTTTACAATCTCTTCTTTGGATCTCTTAAGTGTTTGATTGCATCTTCTTCGATATCGGCTTTGGCACCGGCGGTTAGGGCACATTGGTTTTGATCATCGACACGAGTTAGCGGCCTTGATCTCATGAGAGGTTTGCCTAAACTCAAAGTCGTCAAGGATGCTATATATGTATACAGTAGGCATGGCAAGCAAGTTGCCGCCTCACACCGTCATTGACTATGGTTATGATTGACGGACGGGACAATTGCTTCATATGGATCTTGTTGGTCTGCTAGGGTTGATCGGTCGGTGGCAATTGGTACATTCTTGTCATAGTCGATGATTTTTCGAGATATTCTTGGGTGTTCTTTCTTGCTTGAAGGATGAGGCTTTTGATCATTTTCATGACCTTGTTCTTCGTTTGGCTTCGAACTTCTGGTGCCTTGAAAGCGATCCGCATGACAATGGCACGGAGTTCAAGAATGCTTCTTTGCCTCTTTTGTCTTTGGCGGTATTGAGCATTAGTTCTCTTCTCCACACGTCCCTCAACAAAATGGCGTTGTGGAAAGGAAGAACAGGACTCTAGTCGAGATGGCTAGAACGATCTTTGGATGAGTATAGCACACCGAGGAGGTTTTGGGCGAAGCTATTGCTCTGACTTGCCATATTTCAAACCGTGTCTTTTTGAGACCGTCTTTGGGCAAGACTTCATATGAGCTTGCGTTTTGGTAGAAAACCCTCGCTCTCACTTTCGAGTCTTTGGATCAAGTGCTTTATTCTTAAGACAGGAATCTAGATAAATTTGAATCAAGAACTTGTGATGGATTATTTACGGGTTATCCCGCTCATTCGAGGGTTTTCGGTTTTTAATGTTGAAACTAACATTGTCCAGAGACATGCAATGTCACTTTTGATGAGACTAGCCAGAGCTAGATCCGATGTTTCGTGACTTACATGTGACAGAGGGCATTTTTGTTGAAGAAGATGAGGATGAACTTGATACTACTCCTCCACTTGTTGCCGATGTTCTGTCCAAAGCCCAAGCTCCCGAACCCAAGAACGATCGCTTCACCTCCAATTGAGGCTCTGCTTTTCTTTCTTCGTCGTCAAGATACATGCTTGGTCGAGGAGACACTATCTCCCCAGCGCTCCTTTGCACATTCGAAGCAACACCCTCCGGATCGATGATTGGTAATCTCTATGAGCGAGTCACTCGCTCCGGTATCATGATCCGAGTCTTTTCTCTCACTCTGCATTTGTAGCTTCTTTTGAACCCAAAGATATATCACATGCTTTATCGATGCTAGTTGGGTCAATGCCATGCATGAGGAGTTAGAGAATTTTGAAAGAAATAAAGTTTGGAACCTTGTAGAACCTCCTAGTGGACATAATGTTATAGGAACCGTTGGGTGTTCAAAATAAACAAAATGAGGATGGTTACGTGGTTAGAAACAAGGCTAGATTGGTAGCTCGGGGCTTTAGTCGAGTTGAGGGTTAGATTTTGATGAGACTTTCGCTCATGTTGCTAGATTAGAAGCCATTCAGCATCTTGCTTGCATTTGCTTTGCATCTAAAGGTTTTAGGTTGCATCAAATGGATGTTAAGAGTGCCTTTCTGAATGGTTTTATAGAGGAGGAAGTGTATGTTAGGCAACCCCGGCTTTGAGAATCCCAAGCACCACGATCATATTTTAAGCTATCCAAAGCCTTGTATGGTCTTAAACAAGCCCCTAGAGCACGGTATGATAGACTTAAGACCTTCTTGCTTAAGAATGATTTTGAAATGGGAAAAGTTGATAAGACTCTTTTCATTCTTAGGCATGGCAATGACTTCTGCTTGTTCAGATATATGTTGATGATATTATCTTTGGTGGTTCCTCTAATGCTCTTGTTTCAGGTTTTTACGAGACCATGTCCGAGAATTTGAGATGAGCATGATGGGAGAACTAAATTACTTTACGGGGCTACAAATCAAGCAATGCAAGGAAGAGATCTTCATCGATCAAACGGTACACCAAGGATTTGCTCAAGCGTTTTGATATGGGTGATCGCAAGCCGATCGCCACTCCCATGGCGACTTCGATTGCTGGATCCAGATGAGGAAGGAGAAGCCGTGGATCAACGCGAAATACTGCAAAGACATGATTGGCTCCTTCATGCTGACGGCCTCAAGGCCGGACATCCACTTCATGATGCGCCTCTGCTGAGGTTTCGAGCATCACCGAGGACTTCACATCGCCAAGTCATTAAGCGCATTTTCGTATTACACTCTACCCTTGATATGGCATTTGGTATTCTTGTTCTTCTTATTTGTCCATTCGGGGTTTTGATTCGATTTTATGCGGTCAGAGGCTAGATAGAAAAAGCACATCCGCACATGTCATTTCTTAGGCACTTCTCTTGTCTCTTGGTCATCTAGGAAGCGGTCTTACATTGCACAATCCATCTTTGAAGTTGAATATGTAGTCTATTGCTAGTTCTTTGTAGTCGATTTTGTGGATGGTCTCCACTCTTAAGGATTTTGGGTTAACCTTTGCTAGTGTTCCTCTTTTCTGTTACAACACTTCTGCTATTAACATTGCTAAGAACCCAGTGCAACATTCTAGGACCAAGCACATAGACATTCGCTATCACTTTCTTAGAGACCACGTTGAGAAGGGTGATATTGTGCTGCGTTTTGTGGAGTCCGAGGCTCAGTTAGCCGATATCCTCACCAAGCCTTTGGACCCAACAAGGTTTGCCACCTTGAGGAGTGAGTTAGGGGTAATTTATCCCTATGGGTTGGTTTGAGGGGGAGTTGGATCTTTTTTTATCTTTCCTTGTTCATTTGATCTTTTCTTAATTTTCTTTTTGAACTTGTTGATCTTTTTGATCTTTTTAGGCTTTTTAGGCTTTATGAGCTTTTCTTGCATCTCATTGTATCATATTGCATTTCATATGAAAAATCCAAAAAGATGCATTGTAATATAAGCTTTTCACTTATTTTTTAAAATTGATGAAGCTTTGCTTATTACCCTTTGGAGCTTTAGTGTTTCAATTCTTGCTCAATGCCATGTCTAGTTCTTTGACTTGCTAGAATTATCATGCTTTCACATATGTAGCTAAGTCTTTGTTGTATGAGCTAGAACTTGAAAAACAACTTGAACTAAGAAATTTGCAATTTGTGAATTGTTTAGCGATTCTTAATTAGTGCTCCTTTTGTGACATTGGCCCTGTCAAAATTGCTTTGTTAGCTCTTGAATCTAGCTTTGATCATTCCTTGAGCTTCTTGTGTTCTTGAGAATCTAAAAACTGCTCTTGTGAAAAATGAAAAATCAAACTTCAAGATTGTCTTATGCTTAAATTGTGCCAAACTACTCTTACGAGACTGCATGTCAAAGACATGAACTTGGAGATAGTTTGATGATCCAGACGATCTCATGGGGACCGCTTGTCTGGTGACATGAACCTCAAGATTTGTCGCCTGGTAGAAGTTTAGGAAGAGTTTGTGGATGGCTCCTAGTCCAGGATCTTCTTCACTAAGATATACCTTTAATCAATTTTTGGTCGAAGCTTAGGATGAGTTTGTGGATGGCTCCTAGTCCAGATCTTGTCACTAAGTTAGACCATTAGTCAACTTCAATATTCATTGCAAATGAAAAGCAGGTTGAAAAATGGGCATTTGAGAAAATTGAGCAAAATGATTCAATTCAGGACCTTTTGTCTCTTAATATGGTCATTGTTAGCTTTTGGATCTCACATTGACATTTTGACATGGCGATATCATTTTAGGATCCTGTTGATGAACTTGCTAGATTTGAAACTTTGCTTAAAATGCTAAAATTCATTGCTTTATATTGAGCCTTCTTGCTTAGCTTTGTTATATATGTCCTACCATGATCTTGCTAGCTACTGTTAGAAGCGATATGTTGTTTGTGCAACTTTAGGAATGCTAACTTGTTCTTTTGGGTAATCTCCAAAGCTTCTTGTTTTTAAAAATTGAAAAATACAAAAATTGAATCCACTCCATTGCATTTCATGCATGCTCTTTCTTATGCTTTTTCCTCATTCTGCATTTGTCATCTCTGGATGAGAGGAAGATGTGATTCCTTGATAACTCCATTGTCAAAGGGGGAGAAGATGGTTGAAAAAGGGGAGTTTTGAAAAAGGGGGAGTTACTTGGAGAAAAATGGAAATTTTGAAATTTTCTGAAATTTGAGGATCATAGTGAGGGGGAGTTTCTTATTTGCATTCTTATGTTTTCTGAACTTGAATTGCAATTCTTGATCCTCACAATGATCAAAGGTCATATCGAACAATTGTTCTTTCATATGGACCTTAAGTGAGTTTTTGACTTCTTTCTGGAATTTGAAGCTTTCGTGCCTTCTTTTGCCGTATCTCACTTGCTGATACTATTATGGAGCCAGCTTGGTCATTTCCTTTGCTTTTTCTTGCATTTGGACCAAGTTGTGCCTTTGAGCGAAAACGACGTGTTTTTACTTTTCAAACCTCTAAATTTACATTTGTGAAAAATTGCCAATGTGTTCATCAAGGGGGAGATTGTGGATATCATGGGGATATGCCTGAGATCTTAGGATGATGTTACAATTGGCAATGTCGTTGACGGTTTGTCGAATCACGTGTTTTCGGCAAAGTTTCAGTTCTGTCAGGCTTCTGGCGGTCAGACCGGCCATGGTGGCGGTCAGACCGGCCATGCTTTGACTTGGTTTCTCTGAAATGGTCACTGGCGGTCGAGGCCACCCAAAGTGGAGCGGGCAAGCAAGACCGGCTTTGCTTGAGCGGTCGACCGCCATTGTAATCATTGTGGATTTTGAAGTCGGGCCAAAATAGAAGGTGTAGGCAAGTGAGAAGGTGCTTCAGACTTGGTCTCATAATTTTGGAGCTTCGAGCAAAAGTTCTATTGGTTTGAAAATTCCAAGAGGTTTTGGTTTTCCAGATGGATTTTTGGTTAAGTCATGGATGGCGGTCGACCGCCTTTGGTGTGATCGGCCGACCGAGAGCGGTCGAGCCGCCAAGGTGGCGGTCGACCGGTTTGATGTGTTTCGTCGTCCTTCGTGGCGGCGATGGTTGCTGTTAGGTCAAGTTCATGGGTTTCATGGCATATGTGTTGCATGATGCATGTTTTGACTAACGTGGGTCAAGTTGTGAAGAACTTGTTCCGGATTCGCTTGCTTGTCTATTGTCATGCGGTGTTGCTTGGTGGTCAACGACGGTCAACGGCGAGATAATCGGGACTAGGCTTGGAGAGTGAGGTCCGTAACGATCGGCGATCTTTGGGTGAGGTCAATGAACTCAAGTGTGGTGCGAGAATGGATAAGGGTAACCGAACAGGCGATTGGTCGATTGGTTTGATCAAGCGGCGGGGTCGGTGCAAGTGCCATGGTGGTTTCGGGAAGCCGGATGGGAGACTTGCCGACATGAAGAGAGCCGCCGGATGAACCTACACGTGGCGAAGCATGGGAGGTGCTTCACGAAGATGGGACTCGGTCTTTGCAAAAGATCGAGAAGGGTATTTTGGTAATTTTACCAAATACCGCCTTTGGTGACCTTTTTGCCAAACCACGGCGCAAGATGGCGCAAGGTGTAGTGGATTAGGTCAAGAGATGAAGACGACGCTTTAAAATACGTGCGTGTGTGACCCGCTTGTTCGGGCCTTAACGGAGCCCATTAGGGTTACTCTTCTAGAAGGTCTAAGCCTCCACTATAAATAGAGGAGGAGGTGGTCGCACCCCTTCAACCCTTTCATTGTTTTTGAAACCCTAGTTTGCTTAGGGAGAGGATTAGTGGAGGTTAGGGTTCTAGAGAGTTGGATTGATTTCGTGCTCATGTATTGAGTCTTTGTCCTCCTTTGGTGGAGTGGTCAGTAAACCAATACTCAATCAAATCAATCCAAAGAGATTTCTCTCAAGATGAATCTATTCTCTTTTTTCTCTCTATTTGGTGATTTGGGGTCTTTCTTTGATCCATGAAGTTTTTGCTTGGTTTCTTGCCGTGATCTAACTTGCTGTGACATGTGGGAACCCATCTAGGATCATCTTGATCATCAATCACCCACGAGCAAGTCTCTAGATCATATTTTGCATTTGGCTCGGTTTTGAACCTCCTTCGCTCAAACTGAAAAAGATAGGAACTTTGGCATGGATCTCTGAAATCTTTGATTGGAATAGGTTCCTAATATCTTTAGGAAGGTGTGGTTCAAATTTCGTGAAGTTTGGCCTTACGGATCAAAAGTTAGGTCGTTTTTCGTTTGATTTGTCGGGCTGATTTTGCTGATTTTCCTGTTCACCGTCAGAGCGGTCGACCGCCCATTCCAGAGGTCGATCCGCTAGGCAAACCGGTCGACCGCCTTGTGAGAGGTCGACCGCCCAACACTTTGAGATTTGAGTTTTGGTTGTTTTTGGGTGTTTTGCTTTGGGGTTTGATTGGATTCAATACTAGTCTTCATTGATTGGTATATTGATCTTCATAGCTTCCATAGCTATTGGAGTGATATTTGTGTTGAATCCATCTTTTGTGAAAAAGTGAGCGTGCTCCTATTCACCCCCCTCTAGTCTCCTTTTCGGTCCAACAGAGGCTGTCTCAATAGGAGTAGTCTCTGGTGTTTCAACTAGAGACGGCTTTTGGAGCTGTTCCAATAAGACACATTTTGGTACTTGCGATCGGGAAGAAGCTATACGAGCAAGCTGGTCTGCGAGGAAATTATCCTTTCGATGAATAAATTGTACCTCGAAACCGAAAAAATGATTTTCAAGCTTACGCACCTCCGATAAGTACCAAGGCATGGTCGGATTAGAGCACTGGTACTCTTTTCCGACCTGATTCACGACTAGTTGAGAGTCTCCCCACACGAGTAGTCGTCAAATTGCGAGCACTTTTGTAGCTCATATGCCAGCCAGCAAACCTTTGTATTCTGCCACGTTGTTAATGGCCTGAAGTTTAATTAAATGGCATGCTTTAAGGTCTCTCCGTTAGGAGATTTCAGGACCACCCCAGCCCTTGAGCCACTTAAAGTAAGTGACCCGTCAAAGTACATCGTCCACTAGTCGTGGGTATCGTACTAGGTATCCTGAACAAGTTTAGGATTTGTCCATTCGGCGACAAAGTCTGCCAAGATCTGGGATTTAATGGCCGTTTGGGTCACGAAATGAAGGTCGAGCTCCCCAGGTTCTACTGACTATTTTGCCATACATCTCACTGCTTCCCTATTCTAGGGGACCACTCCTAAGGGAAAATCAGACAGCACAATTATCTTGTGCACCTGAAAATAACGTCGTAGTTTCCTCGAAGACATGAGGAGAGCATATAAAAGTTTTTGGACCTGAGGTAAACACTCCTTAGGCCCATGCAAAACTTCACTTACATAGTATAGTGGTCATTAGACGTTTTCATGCTCTACGACCAGTACTGCGCTCACTGCCTGTGGTATGACAGCTGGATAAATTAAGAGCGTCTCTTCTGGTTTCAGAGAAACCAAAACATGAGCACACATAAGATATCTCTTGACATCCTCAAAGGCAGCGTTTGCCTCTTCTGACCACTCGAAACCCTCGTGCTTTCTTAGAAGTTTGAAGAAAGGTAGTCCTTTTTCTCTCAGTCGTGCGATGAAATAACTTAAAGTCAACATACATCCTGTGAGTTTCTGGACTTCTTTCTTCATGGTTGGAGGGCGCATTTTCATGATGGCCTTTATCTTTTTGGGATTTTTTTCGATCCTTCGTACAGAGACTAGGAATCCAAATAATTTTCCTAAAGCGACTACAAACACACACTTCTCAAGATTGAGTTTCAGGCGGTGTTTTCTGAGATTGTCGAATGTCTCCTACAAGTCGGAAACATGATTAAGCCGCTTGATGCTTTTTACGACTAGATCGTCAACATAGGCTACCATATTTCGACCTAGTTGAGATGAAAAAGTTGATTGCACCATGTGTTGAAAAGAAGCATCAGCATTTTTAGACCAAATGGTATTTTGACATAACAAAATATTCCAAACGGAGTAATAAACGCGGTCTTTTCTTCATCTTTTAGACACATATTAATCTGATGGTAGCCAGAATATGCGTCTAAAAACTTAATGTTTCGCAATCAGCAGTAGAATCAACCAACTAATCGATACGAGGTAAAGGGAAATCATCTTTTGGACAAACTTTATTAAGATCAGTGAAGTCTACACACATTCGCCACTTGGCATTAGACTTCCTAACCATTATAGGATTAGCCAACCACTCTGGGTGGTCGACTTCTCTCATAAAGCCTGCTTTAAGTAGCTTGTCTAATTCTGATCTTATAGCATCTCTTCGATTAGGGGCAAATCTCCGTAATTTTTGTTTTACGGGTATTTTGTCAGGCCATAGAGCTAGCCTGTGCTCGATCACTTTCTTGGGGACTTTGGGCATGTCGGATGCTTGCCACGCGAAGACATCTGCATTTGCCCAGAGGAAAGCAATGAGGGCGTCTTTCTATTTGGGGTCGGAAGTATCCCTGATGTGAACAGTCTTCGAGGGCTCCTCTTGATCCAAAGGAACCTCCTTGACCTGGTCGTTTGGCTTAGGTGCAGCTTTAGGCTTCGACTGCTTGGTCAAAGGCTGCCATTTGTTTTCTTCTCGAGCTGGTATCTAGCCAACCATCTCGGGGGACTGACAGTCACACGTGTGTGCTATCTTTTTATCACAATGAATTGTGATTACTCCTTTGGGACCTGGCATCTTAAGACATTGATACCCATAATAAGTAGCGATTAAGAATTTTGCCAAAGTTGGTTGTCCGAATATGGCGTTATATGCCGTATCGAAATCGACCACATCAAAGGAGATCTTCTCTGTCCTGAAATTACTTGGAGAAACAATTGTTAAAGGAAGAGAAACTTGGCCAATAGGTTTGGCCGAAGACCCTAGTACAATACCATGAAAAGAGTATCGTACCGGTCTTACCTTGGTCCTAGGTACTTGCATCTCATCCAAGGTACTCATAAACAAAATGTTTAACTAGCTACCACCATCAACCAACACTCGATTTACTCGACAATTGTTGATGGTGGGCTCGACCACGATCCGAAAGCGACCTGGTCGAGTGGAACGGATCGGGCACTCACCCTTCTCGAAGGAGATTGTGACTTTCGGCCACTTCGGTAATTTATTGACAAGAGGAGGGTAAATGGAGTTTACCTCGCGTTCGACAATCTTAAGCTATCGTTTTGACTCGTATGCCGATGATCCCCCATAGATATGCTCAATGGTCTGCTCGGGATCTTGAAATGGCATCTCCTCGTTGTTGTCTGGCTACATACAACCACTGGCTTGCCCTACCTCTTCGAGGGTAGGAAGCGGTCCTTTGTCGTTGTAGTAGTCCTCGAGTTTTTATTGGAAAACTCAGCAGTTGCGAAGGTCATGGCCTTCCTTCTTATGGAAAGGATACCACCTAGGCTTGTCATTCTTCCGCTCAGGGCGCTTACCTTTGCCTCGATCAGAGTATGGCTTTGAGCCTTGAGGATTTTTATCGCTCACGGCCAAGACCTCCTTGGAACTGTTGGCTTGAAGCTTTTTGCCCTTTACCTTATTCTTGGATTTCTTGGCCTTCTTATCCCTCCTCTTGCCACTTTCGCCGACCTCTTGAGGAACTTTATCATCTCGATCAATAGTGTTGTTCCATTCGACCGTTTCAGCAGCGGTACCATATCGATCGGCCATCTCGAAGAGTTCGGCGACAGTGGTAGGAGGATTTAAGGCGATATCCTCCATGATCCTTCTACTACGGACTCCTTGCTTGAAAGCTCTGATGACAGAAGAATAAAAATCTCAGGAATTGAATTTCGAACCTGACTGAAGCGTCGAATGAACTAGCGCAGAGTCTCGTGATCGTTTTGTCTCATCCTGTGCAGGTCGTCCTCCTTTCTAGGGTGATGGTAGGCGCCCTAGAAATTGGCCAGTAGGAGGTCGCAGAGGTGCTGCCATGAATAAAATCGACTCGAGTGGCTGATTTAACAACCACGATCGAGCGGATCCCTCGAGCACAGTAGGAAGGTAATTTGCCATTACATGCTCTCCTCCTCCTGCTGCTCGGACAACCGTTATGTAGATCTGGAGGAATTCAATGAAGTTTTGAGATCCATCAAATTTCTCCATGTTCACTGGTCAAAACTGAGGTAGCCAGCGGATTGCTCGGTGGTCGGGTGAGAAAACCCGACACCCGGTAATGACTTCTTGACGCCTTCTTTACAGAAAAGAAGGATTGACGTCATCAGGTGATCGTACGCATCGATACGTGGTCATAGGTGGACCCGACTTGTGGTAGATCTCAACCTTACGAGGAAAATACTCTTCGTATTCCATCTGCGGTCGTAGATTTCTGGGTTGGAGTGGTGAACGATCACCTCTCCTATGAGCTTGTTGGTCATCAGGTGTTCGAGGAACTCTTCTTTGATTGGAGCAAAGATCAGGAGAGCGTCGTGATTGGTTTTCACGGCGATCTTTGGGGTTGATGTCGACGAGGGTGCTCAAGTTTGGCCATCGTGCTTTGAAGCTTTTGTGTGATTTCTTCAGCAAAGAGGTCATAGCCGGGCGTTCGAGCAAGTTTTCGAGATGGGTTCTAGAGAAGGTCATTGATGCGCTAGAGTTCTTGAGCTTCCTCCGACTGATAGTGAATGTGCCCAGACAGATTTCTCTGAGCCGCGATTCTTCTCTATCGGGTTGTCTTAGGAACATCCATACCTGAGCATCGAGCTTGCCTCAGTGGAGTGCAAGTATTTCGAGAATCTCCTTCATGCTCATCAAAGTGTTGACTCTATTCATTGCCGGAGTTTTCCTCGTCTTTGCCACGAGGGGTCGTAGCATGTGATCGTTGGGGAGCATCATTAGTCCTGTCTCTAGGAGAGTGATCGTCACCTGAGGGGAGGATGAAGACCTCCCGTTGATGATCTCCACCTACGCTTGAGGCCTCCTCGCTTGAGGAGTAGTTGAAAGACACCGTCTGATGACTTGGAGCAAACCCCTCCAAGAAGGAGAATTCTGGGTTATAACCGTCTCTGTCCGCAGGTGAGCCCTGCGATGGGATGGTTGAACCCGCAGGAAAAGCATATTCGACCCCATCCTTTGTGTGGCTAACCTGAGAGAGACGACCACCAGGTGCTGATGAAGCTCCAGAATGATTGCCTCTAGGACTTGTCGTGCTAGGTCGGACTGTCTTAGATGGACTTGAACACTTGGAGGGGGAATCTTCGCCATGCTCTGAGCCTGTCTTGGTGCAGCCTGGTTGTGATCGGATTGACCCTTGCTCTTTGAGGAAGTTGATCCCTCATTTGGACGCAATGTTGTGGGGGATAAGGATTCCTTCTCAACTCCATTAGTGGTATGGTCTCCTAGAGAAGAATCTCCGGAGGTGACATCACCATCGGATGATGCAATACTCGGCTCGTAGTCGAAATCGGCATCCATGTCGATATCCACGTAATCGGCCAAGTCAAATCAGTTCTCCTCGTTCCACTCTCCTGCCATGAAAGCATTAGAGTTGGAAAAAAGTGAGGGAAAGCTGGTGAATCGAAGATCCCCATGGTCGGCGCCAACTGTCGGTGTTTTAGAACCGATCTTACGTAAAGATTGTTTGATTCGGAGGGTCTCCAAGACTCAAATCACGCAGAGAGAGCGACACGGAGATTTTTATGCAGGTTCGGGTCTTCTTCGAAGAGAATAACAACCCTACTCATGCGTGTATGTATTAAGCATGCTAGTTTACAAAATCAAGAGAAAGACTTGAGTGTGATCTCTCGTGCTCCCGATTCCCCTCCTCTCTTCTCCTGATGATCCCGCCTTTTATACAGTCCTCGGAGTGGGTTACCGTTTCTCTAGTCCAAAGGACATCTTAATGCTTCAGATGATGGAGTTGTTACTGGAGATTATTGTGGGAGTAGCAACGTTCCCACGTCGCTAGGCAGTTATCACCATGGCAGAGTTAAGTCGTGCCATTATTCCAGAGAATAACAGCGTAATTAACTGTATATATCCTTAGATATGGTGTAGAAGATTCCCTGATCGACTAGGCCCACATATCTATAAGCCCTATCGACTAGAGACTGGTCGTAGAAGAGCTTACGACCAGGTGGTGGTCGTAGTGAAGCTTACGACCACAAACTGATTATAGAAAGACTTATGATCAGGGGATAGTCGTAGAAAGTCTTACGACTATGGGGTGGTCGTAGAATAACTTACGACCTCCACCTTCTCCCTTGTGAATTTCGAGGGGTATACTCAAGAACCATATGACGGTATTTTTATCCATAATATGAATTATAGATAAATAATTAAATGAGGATTATTAGATCCTCGCCAACTGACTTCATCTTCCTTCCGTTGCCCCTACTAGTCTTGTCGCCTCCACCACCGCCTCCGCTTCTGTTGCATCGTTCACTGCGTCTTTTGCTCAGTTATATCATTGTTTGGGACATCTTTGCGGTTCACATCTGTCTTCTTTACTTCATCGTGGTCTTTTAGGGTCTATGTCTGGTGATGCTTCTCTAAATTGTCAGGGTTGTAAGCTTGGTAAACAGCTTCAACTTCCATATCCTTCCAATGAGTCAGTGTCACATTGTCCTTTTGATCTTGTTCATTCTGATGTATGGGGTCCGGCTCCTTTCGTTTCGAAAGGAGGTCATCGATATTATATAATTTTTATTGATGATTTTTCTGGACACACATGGATATACTTTATGTCATCTCGTAATGAGATTCTATCCATCTACAAGAATTTTGCCACCATGATCCGTACTCAGTTTGACTCTCCTATTCATGTTTTTCATGTTGATTCTGCTGGGGAATACTTGTTAGGAGTTCTTTGTGGTTTTCTTGTTGAGCAGGGCACTCTCTCTTAGTTTTTTTTGCCCTGGTGCTCATGCCTAGAACGATGTGGCTGAACGGAAGCATCGTCATCTTCTTGAGATAACCCGTGCTCTTATGCTATCCCACCACACTTCTAGGCAGGGGCTATTTCTACTGCCACTTTCCTGATTAATATTCAGCCTTCTCCTGCTCTTCAAGGAGGGATCCCAGTTGAGCGTCTCTATGACAAGACTCCTGATTATTCTAGTCTTCGCCTCTTTGGGTGTGTGTGCTAGGTTCTTCTTGCATCTCATGAGCTCACCAAGCTGAACGCCCAGTCTGTGGAGTGTGTTTTTCTGGGCTATAGTGCTGAGCATAAGGGATATCGTTGTTGTGATCCTGTTGGGTGACGGATGCTTTTGATGAGTCTCGTCCTTTCTACCTTTGTCCTTCTCCTTCCACCACTCCAGCAACTCTTGTCGAGCCACTTTCTTTCCTGACTTTTCCCGCCACCCCCATAGTCGCCACACCTCCATCACAGCCTTTGGCCTCTTTGGTGTCTCCTTCACCGTCTCCTTCGCCACCGACACCATCTCCAGCGGCTCCTCCTAGCCTTGTTCCTTCTTATCCTCTCTAATATACTTGTCATTCGCGAGTTGAGGATTCTTCGAATGCGCCATCTTCTTCTAATGAGTCATCTTCTTTGGCCTCACCTCATCAATATGCTCTTCGTGATCGCTAGTCTATTCGGCTTCCTGCGCGCTTTTGTTTAGCAGTTCTTGCCGAACCGACTTCTTATCGTGATACTGTTGTTCATCAGGAGTGACAACATGTGATGGTAGAGAAGATCGCTGCTCTTGAGTGTACTAGCACGTGGGATATTGTCCTTCTTCCTGCGCGTGTTACTCCTATCACGTATAAGTGGGTCTACAAGGTTAAGACTCGCTCTCATGGGTCTCTTGAGTGCTGCAAGGCTAGTCTCGTTGCACGTGGTTTTCAATAGGAGCATAGTCGTGGTTATGATGAGACGTTTGCTCCTGTGGCTCACATGACCACCGTTCACACTCTTCTTGCTGTGGTGTCTGTTCAGGCATGGTCAATCTCTCAGCTTGATATCAAGAATGCATTTCTCAACGGTGAGCTACGTGAGGAGATTTATATGCAGCCACCACCGGAGTATTCTATTCTTGAGGGTATGGTTTGTCGCCTTCGCTGATCTCTTTATGGCCTCAAGTAAGGTCCTCATGCGTGGTTTGATCGTTTCTCTTCTATTGTCACTACAACTGGTTTCACTAACAGTGCTCATGATTTTGCTCTTTTTATTCACACTTCGCCTCGTGGTCGGACATTTCTCCTTATATATGTTGATGATATGATCATTACCGGAGATGATTCTTAGTATATCACTTTTGTCAAGGAGCGTCTTAATGAGCAGTTTCTCATGTCTGATCTGGGTCCTCCTCGCTACTTTCTTGGGGTTAAAGTTATTTCTACGCCTGAAGGCTTCTATCTGTCCCAAGAAAAGTATATCCATGATCTTCTTGATCGTGCGTCTCTTACCGATCAGCACACTGTTGAGACTCCCATGGAGCTTAATGTTCATCTTCGCCCCACTGATGGTGAGCCTCTTACTGATCCTACTCGCTATCGTTACGTTGTTAGGAGTCTTGTTTATCTGGGTGTCACTCGTCCTGATATTTCGTACCCTATGCATATCTTGAGTCAGTTTGTTTCTGCTCCCACTCAGCTCTACTATAGTCATCTTCTTCGTGTTCTACGTTATCTTCGTGGAACCATCACTCGTTGTCTGTTTTTCCCTTGCTCCAGCTCTCTACAGCTCCAGGCATATTCTGATGTCACCTAGGCTAGTGATCACTCTGATCGTTGGTCTCTTTCTGTCTATTGTGTTTTTTTGGTGGTTCTCTCATTGCTTGGAAGACTAAGAAGCTAACAGCAGCTTCTCGTTCGAGTGTTGAGGCTGAGTTGCGAGCTATGACTTTGTTGACTGTGGAGGTTACTTGACTGCGGTGGTTACTTGAGGATTTTGATGTTTCTGTTTTAGCACCCACTCTTTTTTTGTCTGACAGTACATGGGCTATTAGTATTGCTAAAGATTCGGTAAAGCATGCGCTTACAAAACATATTGGTGTTGATGCTTCCTACATACGAACACGGGTGCAGGATCAGGTTGTTGCTCTTCAGTATGTACCTTTAGAACTTTAGTTGATAGACTTCTTCACAAATGCACAAACCAGAATCCAACACAGGTTCTATCTCTCCAAACTTCATGTTTTGATCTACTATAAGTTTAGGGGGGTGTTAGATGTACATTATTGTTTGTGTATTTTCTCTGTTGTATAAGGGATTACCTGCATATATGTCATATCTGTACTTGTATACATATTGGCTCATTGACCTCATAATGAATATAAGCACTATTCATAACAAGGCCCAATAAGAGCAAGCAAGAAGACGGTGTCATTTACCTCTTACTCTGTGATAACTACTTGGACGAGGGCTTACTGCTAACCAAAGGGGAGTACGACATGTTTGGTTCGCAGCTCTAACTTGTCAAATCAAAATTTTAGTAATAGCCTAATAATTTGGTTGCCGTTAAGTTTCCTACCGATATTTGGCTTTGCCCGCAAAATTTTGGCGTCGCCAAATTTTTTATACGTGCGAGCTTGGCATCATCCGGGCGGCAAAAACGCTCGCCCAAGAATTGGTGTGGCAGTAGCCAGAGCCTGGGACAGGTGGCAAGGGCGGATTGACTGTGTCTTAGTGTATTAAATGCATCAATAGTTTGATTAACGAGCTTCAAATGACCATATTTCATAAACCGAGTATCCAATTTGTGATCCGTTTGAACCGTTGTGTTCTTTATCATTTTATCAACGAAACAAGACCACTGTTGGCATATTTTAGTGCAAAAATATATATATCATACGGGCTTCACGTGTCGCACTCACAATTTTAACAAATTTTGGTATAGTTACAATTCAAACACATTAATTTCGACATTACTTGTGAATTAGTATGTCTACAATCCAAAAAATAATTTTTTGCTCAAGTTTTGGTATAACTATGTAGGGTGCAAATCAAACAAGCCCTACATTCTCCGTGTCGACATGCGCACAAAGACCCTACTGTCCAGCAGCCGTCTCCCTTCCAACGAACACTACCTAATGCCCAGATTTGCTTGTGACCACTTTCGTCCTTGGGACGATTACTACGCTGAAGTTCTGAACTGTCTGATTTTTTAGTGCCGAGTTCTCCGCATACCATAGTGAGGGGAAGACAGTGTCCACCGTCGAGGTTCCCAAAAACTGACTGCAAGTGCCCACCATTGTGAGGTAACTCTGCTCTACTGCTGCCACTGCTGCACTGTTACTAATTAATACCTGAATGCTATACTAAAAAGAAAACCTGATTGTTGCATGCGCATGCTCCTTCTCAAAAGAAAAATGTTTGGATAGTTTCGGTCCATGAAGAGAGTAGCATGCCGTATTCTTGATCATTGGTAGCAAATCTAATATGTCATAATATATTATAGGCTTGCTTGAATAGTAACAACCAACTCACTCTTTGTTAGTTTTATTGCTTGTGGGGTAAGTGCAATGCATCAAGAAACAAGAGTGCATTAGCACGGAGTATATTGCATCGTAGCACTCTAAACTTAAATGATTGTGTCACTTATCTCCCTCAATTTGCAAATTACTTTCTCACCCCTGAACTTGCATCCGTTTGCATGATTGGTCCATTTCGCTGTTAGCTAACAGAAGCTGCAGATGTCGCATCTGTTGAGGTTGAGGTGGACAAGATCTGTTGTTGTGTAGAGATTAACTAAAAGTGAGAGATAAGATGGGTCCCACCTATCATGAATTGGATTACCGGAGGTGGCTTTCCGGTATGATGGTCGTGACGAAGCTCCGTGGCAATGGCACTCTGTGGCATCTGTTGGACTTGCACATGCGATGGCATGGCGTGGTGTGCGTCGGAGTGGGGATCGTATGCCGCGGTCCTCCGGCAGCGGTGGCCGTGGAGGTGAATCATGAGCCACCGAAGCCGACGGCGCCAGCGCAATGCAGCGCCCACCGCGCTGAGCCACTCGCGTGAGGCCTACTACAATCGAATGCTCGCCAAGACTGACTCAAGCACGTCGCGCGCGCACTGCTTCTCGCCCCCGCCGCTCGCACTCGTGCTCTCGGCGGTACGTCACAGCTCCTGGGGTAGTGCTAGGAAGGTGCACCTAGGGTGCTAATAGGTGAGAACCCAATCCAAATCATACAAAAATAAATAAAAAAACCAAATCCCACCTAATCCAAATAGTAACTCTCACAAATCAACCTAATCCAACCTATATAATACTTCCACCCAAACCCACCCAACCTAAATCACAGAAGTGGGTTGAACCCATATGCCAACCTATTTCGAAACCATTTCTAGGATATGGATCTTAGGTAAATCCACAAAAATTCTGAAAAATATATAGATAAATCCAGAAAATGGAAAAACAATGAAAATTATAAAATTCCAGAAAACTCTTTTTTTAGGGGGGGGGAGGGGTGAATAAAATATTTTTAAAATAGGGATTAATGATAAAAATGAACATCCTTCTCAACAATAAAAAACGTAAGCATGGCATACAAAATTACAAATATTGTCCAACTAGTTTTTGCCACCTATTTAGCATTTACTCAAAGACAATTAACAATTTGTTTAAGATGCCATACACATACATGCATCACATTGACATCACAAAAATAATTTTGTAATAAACAATACATCATTAGCTTCAACTGTCATGAATTAAGCTTGTAGGCCTAGCCACACTATTGATCACAAAGAACACTAGGAGCAGCAAGGATAAAAGTCGACTGCTTGGCAAATTGGCAATCAGATGGAGTAACCCAGTAATAGCCCCATTGTTGACAGCAAGTATACCTGTAAACATCAAGTGATATGATGATTGGTCAAAACCAACTAAAGTAATGCCTAATAACTTAGCTAGTTCATGAGCAACAGGTTTACATGCACTCATTAAATTAGTAAATGTGATGTTCATGAGAAACAGGTTTACATGCACTCATTACAGGTACAAGAAGTGGGTTCAGGGGAATGGCTGGTGGTGTGATGCTGAAGAATCTGAACTCAAGAAACATAACTCAATGAACTAGAGCAGTAGATGCCATTAGATGTTACTAAACCTACATGCATTAGCAGAATATCCATCCTCCTCGAATAATTTGAGAAGGGACTGCACCAATTTTACAAGCATATGCTGCAAAATAATTATGTACACCTTTGTAGCTATCTAATGTTGTCTACTGATGTGTTGACAGAAAAATGCTTGTAAAGTGAGAATCAATAGTACCTTTTCACCTTGTTCAGCTCCATAGCCACGGTAGCCATCAACTGTGGATAAAGCATGTGCTCTCTGTGTATATAAGTAGACCCATCAAAGAATAATATTGAATTACAAAATAGAAATTATGCAACAAACTGGACAAATGGATTTTCTTAGTGTATTGGAATATCTGAGTGACCATCCTTTGCAAGGAAAAACGTAAAATTTGAGTGTCATGAAGTACATCTACAAAACATATTTTGACTAAATAAACTTTAGCTATTTTCTTGTGATGTCTATGATAACTAGGGGTGCTAGTGGTCTAGAACCCACTCCAAAACCGGCCCAGCCCACTTCCTTAATCACACACCCACCAAACCAACTCAGTCCACTTCTCATTTTCTAAAAACCAAACAAGCCCAACCCATATGCAAAATCAGCCCAAACCAGCGATTTAGTTCATAAAATGAGTAGGATGGGGGCCTACAGCAAGTCATCACTACTGAGTACACAACAATATAGGTCTCATTCTCTGTAATAAAATTGCAAGAATCATTCAAAGAGCTCAATGAGTTACAGCTCACCTAAAGGCAGTGCGTTACAGCTCACCTAAAGGCAGTGCCGCCTGCAGCGTATCAATGGTGTCAAAGGGTTCTTTGTACGATCTCTGCACCTTGTGATCGTGCTGCCATTAGCATTGACATGAAACATAAACCACTTCACCCATCCTAATAATTTGCACTGTCTTTGTTTTATATGCTAAATACATACATCTATTTAAGTGGCATCGGACAATATTAGCATACACCCCAAAAGGCACATAACCAACATATGCCTAACAGAAGTAGAAACAAGCACTTTCAATCTATCCTTAATTATCTGACAAATCATAACTAAGCTGACAATGCACAAATAAGCTACACTAAACAACTAAAACCTCCAAGAAGAAGTATCTAACACACAACGAATGTCCAATCCAGATCAGGTATTTGAGAAACTAATAGGTCCCAATTAACCGAATTATACATAGCTCTAATACATTAATTTAATATAGCACGGCACAGAAGAACCAAATAAATAGCGCGAATTGGCCAATTCTCCTATCTAGATAAGTGCACATACCTTGCCATCGACTTCCCAGAGCATGCCATTCTCGATCTCCCTGTACGGGAATGAATCAGACAGGAGCTCATCGCCTGCAACGCATCAAACACAAATAGATTCAATCAAATCCATCACAAATACACACACACACACACACACACACACACACACACACACACACCATCAGAGATAATCTTCTATGCTACAAATCAAGTTCAAACCCAAACCCATGAGCTGATCTGACGATTTCAGCTCAATCAGGTGAACCTCGAGAATTTTGAGCCTTAGATGTTGGGTGCATGCAAGAAAGAATTTGAAGAGAGGTGCACCTGGCTATGGAGGCAAAGGAGATCCGGGAGAGGGTCACGCACACCCGTGTGATGAAGATCGAGGAGGAGGAGGAGTCGACGTCGGTAGAAGAATCGGTGTGCGGTGCTTTGCTCGGAGAGCTAGAGTTCTTGGCGATAGAGATGCAGGGAAGAGATCCAGGGCAGAGGAACACGGCGGCGGCGGAGAGCGGGGAAGGAGGGGGTCAACGGCGCGGCGGCTGTGAGGGAACCCTAGCCCCTCACCTGGTCACCCCTCACTCCCTTAGTCACGTCCTCACGCAGTCACGCGGCAGCCGGCTCGGCCTCACCCTCTCAGGTCTCGGCCTCTCGACGGCACCACGGGGGAGAAGGAGGGACTCAACGACACGACGGCAGAGAGCGGGGAAGGAGGAGGGACCCGACGGCGCAATGGCGACGAGGGAACCCTGGTCATGCCCCTCACCCGGTCACCCCTCAACTCCCTCAGGTCTCACCTCCCCCACGCTCGGGAGTGTCATAGCGTGTCACACGAGGTAGCGAGGGTTAAGAATCTACACCTGGATGGTGGCCAAGGACGACAGCATGAGGAAGAGAGGGCAGGGAGCCGGCGAGGTGACGCGCGGATGGGGCCGGTGGCGGCGATGTCACACGAGGCAGCGAGGGTTCTGGAGGCCAGGCCACGGTTTGGATGGGTTCAACCCGTGGGTTCTGCCCATTTTGGGTGCTACACTCAGCAACCAAACCGCACCAATCCAACCCCTTATACAAATCAACCCGCCCCAGTCCAACCCAAATCAAAATAGAAACCGTTTCAACCAATCCATTGAGAACCCAAATCAGAATCCAAACCGTTTCAACCTGCACCGTGCACGATAGTAGGGTGCAGAGACCAGATGGGAGCGGCGGCAACGCCGGACTTTGGAGGGTAACGACAGCACGTGATGTGAAAAAGGTGACGTGGGTACCAACTATGCTATCCAAAGATGAGTCAACGCCACATAATAATCCACATTAGCGAGTTCTGTTAGTTAACCGCCGGAAGGAGCCACGGTGCAAACCTATACAAGTTTAGGAGTTGAGAAAGTAATTTGCAAGTTGATAGAGCTAAGTACATGATACAACCGCTCGAGTTTAGGGAGCTACAATGCAATTTACTCAAGCACAAAATTGCACCTGAACATGATTGTCGGAGATAACAAAAGCATGTTATAAAAGGCTTTATTGAAACTATACTATATGCAGATATTTTCTCAAAAGGGTGATGCATGTTTTGTTTATTGCATCCTTTAGGGAGAGCAGAAAAAAAAAGCCTGAAGTACCCAATGAAAAAAAATCTGCTTAGGGTTGTTAGGTTTCGCATGCAAATTTTTAGCCGGCATCCAAGCTACTGAGAGTCCAATAAACTGACTGAACTAACCGTTATTTGTTTGGCCTATTAGGTTTCACATGTAAATTTTAAGTTGGTTAATTCGGAAGCATAATTGACTAATACCATTTGAACTATACTATTTGTCAACAATCGAGTTGCCGATCTTACAAAATAAATAGAGAAAAATAACAAGGAGTTCTTGGGAGAGATTGAGATTGCTCTTTATTGCTCTAAACTGGATTCTTTACAGGGGGTGCCCTTGACAAGGCAGTGGACTAGCCCTAATTACACCTGGTGTGCTAATTACTATGCTAATGCTTTAGATGAAATCCAATCGTCTGTTGATCTTCCCAGTTGGATTGGATTCTGCCGTTTGTGTCCTCCTTTAAGTAATTGACGAAGTGGTGGTAGTTACTCCTGAAAGAAGCGCCTGTTGGAAGCGCCGCAACTGGTCAGAGGGAAGCAACAGTTGGTGAAGTATCAACCATTCGACAGTTGATATCAGAAGGAGATCAACCATATGGTGGTTGTTGTCAGTGTCTTAGGACTGTAAACGTCGCGTGGCTTAGAGTAAATAAGACATATGCTCTATTCATCACATGAGAGGAATATGCACTATTACATAAAGGGTCGTCACAAACGGTTCTAAACCGTCATCACAGACGGTTTCTGAACCGTCTGATTTTATGTGTCTGTGAGGATATGCGGTCATCACAGACGATTTTTGAACCGTTAGTGAAAAAGCTATCACAGACGGTTCTAAACAATAACTGTCTGTGAAAAAAGATACCACAGACGGTTCTAAACAAGAATCGTCTGTGGTAATTGATTATCACAGACGGCTCTTGTTGAGAATCGTCTGTGATAGTTTTTTCTATTGAAAAAAAAATCAAATTTTGAGCCAAACCATGTAGTCGAACCTCCTTCGACCAGATAGTTGGAACTTCCGACCAGGTCGATGAACAGTACTCGATGAAAGAAACATGGGAGGCCGGCAACGACGAGGCTAGGGCGAGGTGGAGGTGTTGGAAATATGCCCTAGAGGCAATCATAGAGATGATTATATTTTATTATATTTATGACATTAGATAATATGTTATCTTGTTCCCAGAATAATATCGATAATATTTATTATCAAGTATGTGACTTGATTGTGAAACTCTATATTTATGTGATGATTACTCTTAAACGTTCCCTGGTCGTAAAAATATGAGGACACATATGAATAGACTAGCATATGTATTGGTTGATGACTATGTTTCACGAGTTATAGATATGGAGATATCAAACCAATAGTATGGACACATGTTAGAGAACATGGTGTTGGAAAAGACCCACCTTGAGACACTGTTGAGATTGTTATGATTTCATGTGTCATCAGTTGGTCTCAAGCAATGATGATGTATAATCATTAGACCTATGATCAGCATGGTTTCCTGCATGTGTAATAGCACTCTTAGGGGCTGCCAAACGCTACACCTTAATAGGGTAGTTATAAAGGTAGCTTTCGGGCATGCTATGAAACATGGTGAGGAATATGATTGGTCGGATATGGTATTTGCCCCTCCTAACATAACAGGAGAGATGTCTCTGGGCCCCTCTTTGTGGCTGAATAAAGAAAGTGCATGGCCATGCCACAGGTGGTCGAAGTGTCGACCACATGAAGTTATTCGACACTTGATCGCGAAAGTATTGAACAGTCCATGGATGACTTAATCTCACCTGGAGTTCAACCAGATGTCGTGAGGCAAAGGGATAATACATAAACAGGTCGTACGACTGATATATGTTCTCCCCTCCTAGAAGACCTCCCGGGTGGTCCTGGAAGACCTCCTGGGTGGTCTTGGAGGACCTCTTAGAAGACCTCCTGGGTGGTCCTGGAGGACCTCCTAGAAGACCACCCGAGTGGTCCTGGAAGCCTCCGGGGTGGTCGTGGAAGAGACCTCCTGGGTGGTCGTGGAGAAAACAAAATCACCAACTGGTTGTAAGGAGTTACGAGCTGTTCGAAAGTAATAAAAACTTGGTCATATATCATATTGCATTAAGGTTCGTCCGATATATTCTTTGTGTGTTTGGGAATTGTTATGTGCTGCTAGGTACCGCTAACGACTCGTGGTCGAAAAGGGTTTCCGAATCACAACCGATCGCACATGAACCTATAGGGTCACACACTTAAAGGGTTGTGATTTGATTTGGATGGTGATCCGAATTCTGGTAGGCTACGAGTCCCATCTTGGATGCATATAAATAGAGGGGCGGTGGCATGGGGTGATAATCAAAGTTTTGGAAGAACTCCCGATACCCTAAGAGCCACGCCTTCCTCAACCACGTCGCCGGCGCTAGCACTCCAGCGCGTGGTGTCCCTGCCCCGTACGTGTGGATACCTTGGAGGTGTTGTTGCGAAGCATCAGCACTAAGACGATCTGCATCTCGTGACGACCACTCGGAGGAGAAGACGCGCGGCAAGAACGACCATGACCGCATCAAATCGCTACATCGACTCTACTTCTGCTACAAGTCGGTGCGTCTAGTGGTAATCTCGTGATTTATTTCTAGCGGAGGTTCCTTGGTAGCACGGTAATTTTTGTCTTGTGCTCTCGTAGCCTTCCTGCGATCTCTTCAGGAGGAGGTTGGGGGCGACGATGTCAGGGGAGCCCATGGGCTATGAGGTCGGTTGAGGCCAGCGACGACGAGGCTGGGGTGACGAAGTGGAGGAAGCCGGGGGCGATGAGGTCGTGGGAGGCCAGGGGCGACGAAGTGGAGGAGGTCGGGGGCGACGATGTCGGGGGAGCCCATGGGCTATGAGGTTGGGGGAGACCGGGTTAATGTGGAGGAGGCCGCGGGCGACGAGCTTAGGGGAGGTCGGGGCGCAAGGTCAAGGCGAGGCGGCAGCACTCGGTTAGAGGAGGAGGAGATGGAGGGTGTGAGGTGTGAGGAGATTCGGTTAATACAAAGCGAGTTTTGACAGCCCGCCCATTAAGTCCAAATTTTCGTTTCCCCACCCAACAAAACAAAAGTATCAGAGACGGTTTTGCAAACAAAACCGTCTCTGATGAGGTATCCAGTATAGCCTGTTTTGTAGTAGTGATGCTTAGAATCGGATCCAAGCACCAGTTTATTGCTTCTACAAACAGTCATCTGGTTGGGAATTGGATACAAGATCTCATCCGACTAGAGTACCCATTATGTAACCTTTGGAATTCTTAGGAGCACATCGGTCGTTAGTCTTAGGGGGTTACGACCACGAAGATATATGGTCTTTTAATTATGTATTAAAGCAATACATAGAGATTTTAATCATCGTCACTATTATATATGTATTTTTATAGTTTTTTTTCTAAGAGAGCAATGTCAGTTTTTGTCTATTACATCCAAGCAACTTGGAGAGTATATTTGTTTACACTTACCCAAATTTGTGTAATTTTGAATATGCATGGTACTATAACTTAGGTGCATGCCTGCAAAGTTTAGTCGGTGTGGCACATTCTATTCGTTTTGCTAATAAAGTTTTGTTTTGGTATGTTATTTCACTACACTTTACGTGCTATTTCACTACACTTTGCACAACAACATTACAGAATCATTACATAGTTACTTCACTTTACAGCTTTAGATATAGAGTTATTATCATCTTCGCTATGTTTGTTTGCCAGCTATCACCTCTGGCTGTTACTGAAGGGAGCAAGCTGAAGGAGGATGCCGATTGACGAAGACATGTATGCATGATTTCTTCAGCACATCTAGTGCTTTTCTGGTGGTGGAGACTTTTGCTAAGCTTACTCGTTATCATGTTCTGTCACCGCGTTTTGTAAGCTTATCGATATGTTCTAGTCTCTCGGACTTGTTCTACTGACATGAAAGGCGGGGTAAAAAAGTATGGATATCTATGCTACCTGATGTTAAAACTGAATAGCATGTCGCGCTCATGACCACTGGTGGTTAAACTATCATAATACTCTCTTCGTTTTTTAATACATGATGTTTGACCAAGCGTGTAGTTAAACTTATATAACTTTGACAACTACTTTTTATATGATTTTGTTAGTAAAAAAATTACAAAATTATTATATTATGAAAATATTTATCATGACAAATCTAATGATACTATTCACTCATGATCAATCTAAATAATTTTTCATATATTATTAGTCAAAGTTAGATAAGTTTGACTACACGCTTGGTCAAACATCATGTATTTAAAAACAGAGAGAGTAATATATTAATTTATGCTTGCCTGCGCTAGCTGAGATAGTTCTGCTCATGTTGAGTGTGTACAACCACTCTAGTTTCATGGTTTTTCGTTGAAGACCACCTCACATTGAATTGGAAGACCGCATGGTGAGTTATTTGTAATCTCGATTGCTATTCAACATGCATAAACTCTGATATAAAAAGTCAAGTTCAAAGGTTACTTGCGATGTACTTTTCACAACACATTAAACTATTAAAGAGAAAAGGAAAGCCTCACATGAAACTCGAAAGTCGATTGAAATGATTCGATGGGTTAGAAATTACTTGCCACGTCATCTTTGCACTAGACACCAACAATTATCACACTATCACAGCATCACAATGGCAAAAGCAAGAAAAAGAAGAAGTCAGAAACCTCTCAAAACATGTGACGGTGAATTTGGGCCAGACGCCCCCAGAAAAACCACATTTCAGCCCAAGCAAACCAAACCAAGCGAAGTAGCGAACCCCTCCATCCCACCCCACCCGTGCGCCACGACCACGCTCCCCCAGAGGCGAGACCCAAACCGACCGGGCGGCGATGGCGTCGGACTCGGAGCTGGTAGAGCGGCTGCAGGAGGTGCTGCGGGCGTCGGACCTCACCACCACGACCACGGCCGCCCTGCGCCGCCGCCTCGAGGAGGACTTCGGCGTCGACCTCTCCCACAAGAAGGTCTTCATCCGCGAGCAGGTCGACCTCTTCCTCTCCGAGGTCGCCGCCAAGGCCGAGCCGGAGGAAGCGGCCGTGCCCAAGGAGGAGGAGCCGGAGGAGACGGAGGAGGAGGCGGAGGCGGGGGGAGGAGAGGGTAGTGGCGGGGAGGAGGGCGAGGGGGGAGAGGAGGAGGGCGAGGAGGAGGAGGAAGATGAAGACGAGGACGGGGAGGATGGGGATAGTAGCAACGGCCGGAAGAAGCGGCGGTGAGGGGCTTTTGCTCTCTGTCTCTCTCGCTGCATTTGCTGCTTCCTCTAGGGTTCTTTGTATGCGTTGCTTCGTCGATTGCCAGAAAATGTAGCGACTCTGTGCATTTGGCGTGTTTATTTTTATGAAAATAGTAGCGGGGATTTGAGGATTTCGCTCCGCGTTCCTCTTTCTTGGAGGGTTCTGGCCTTCTGGGGTTGCATCCCTTTCCGTGTTTAGGTTATTACTGTGAAGCTGCTCTGTCATGGGGAAAATGGCGGCTGGTTCATTCTGGTGGTGTGATTTTGGACCAATTAGTGAGGTATTGGTAAGGTTTTGCTTGCATTTGGTGTTGCTTGTTTACATCTGCACGGAGTTGGTTCGTTTGTGATGTTTTTAGCGTAATTTGCTCAAGTATCTTTTGGTGATATTGCGCTGATTCTGCTGTGGTTACTGTTTACTTTTTTTTTGGTGCTTGTTACTGTTATAGTTTGGGAAGGATGCTAGTTTTTGTGCTTTAGGTGGCTTAGTTTTGTCCAATTGTTGTGAGCATGGAACATTCGGTGGATGCATTTGTTGTATTTTGGTGGTTTTGAGGTTGCATGATGTAGTTAGGATGGTCTAATGCTTAGATTTGTGGAAGGTTGATGTATCCGTGCGTCTTGTAGGGCGATTAGGTGCAACTTTTAGTGATGATCATACAATAGTATGCTGTAATTATCATTGCGCTTCTCACCTTTCATGAGGTTTTGATGTTTCATGCACCGGAGGTTATGATGCTTGCTTGTGCTAAAATTTAGTGAATATTCTAGGCTTGTTAGTTGCTAATTGATAGCATAATATCCCCAATCAGTGGAGATGCTGCGGTGATTTTACTTCTCAGCATTGCACCCTCTGAAGAAGTCAGGGACATCCCTATAAAAGTTGCATTCTTGGTGCACTTGGTAGTGTATTCTCTCCTAGAAGGTCTTGACAATGCAGGCTCTTTTATTTGCATTTAAATGGTTTGGTGATTTTGTGGCTGCATGTTCTTTTGGGGCTCTGATTAAGATATGAACCATATGGTACCAGTCTAACATCTAAACACGTGGAAAGGCAACTATTTGTGTACTCGATAGTGTAGCTTGTTCAGCAACCCAAATACCCAATTATTAGTGATTCTGTTATCATGCGTCTGCATGTTCTATATTTGGTACCCCGTTGATCAAGCGCGGTGGTGGATAGGCCACTTACATTTGTATATGTAGAGGGAAATTCCTGGATGGATTTAGTGCCGTTGTACATTTGGGTGTTGTTGTGACTACAAACTAAACAGTAGAAAATGGAGGGCCACGGGGCCACTACCTGCTGCGAGGGGGTAGGGGTCTCGAGGTCCTTGAAGTGTGGGAAACGGTACAAAGAGACGAATGATATCTTTATTTGTGTTAAATTCACCAAAAGTCCTCCTCTGCTCGATATGCAAGAGGGCCTATTTATAACATTACAAGTTAGGAGGTAGGGGATTACAACAGTGCCTCTATAAAGGCCCTATGACTATAGGGGCCTCATGGTCTTTTCCTCCTTCGCTGGTAGCTTCGGTGCAGAGTGGACCTCCATGGGTTGTGTCCACCACATCACCTTCCTTGGTCCATTGCAAGGTCTTGACCTCCCCCGTCATCCTTCGCCCAAAGACCCCCTTCGGGCCGGGGGACCCCTTCAGGCAGAGGTCGAGGTGGTGGACCAATTGGCCAAGGCATCGAGGTGGTGGACCGATTGGCCAAGGCATCGAGGTGGCGTCCTTCCCCCTTTGCGTATGTCGTAGGGGCTAATTCCTTTGGCTCTTTGCCGGGCCGTTGGGGGCGGCCCCTACAACATGTTTTTTAATGTAGTTTTCTTTTTCCTGATTGTTGTTTATATATTGTCTTAGAATAGTCAGGGTGTGTTACTGCTCAAGTTTTGGGTTAGTAAGTTGGGTATTTCTATGTCCTATTTCAGTGCTTCGATAATAATTCCAGAAGTGAAAATTAGTTTCTTGGATTGCGTTGTTGCTCACTTGCTTGGCTGTCTGGAAAGATGTTAAAGAGTTATGGACCATTCACGTTGGTTCCTGTGAGAACATAGTTTTACTACGATGAATTAAAGGCTACACTCACGTTCGGCAGTTCTGTTATTCCAATTAGAATGAAATTTCGTGGACAACTCGAGACAATAATGGAATACTGGTGCAGCGGTGCTTATATACTCCCTCCAGTTCACAAAAACAAGTCGTTTTGGATATCAACACAGTTCCCAAAATACAACTTTGACCACTAATTACCATTGTAATATATTTATAAAACTCAAATAAAATTATAATATTATGAAACTATTTTTCGAGACGAATCTACACATATGATTTTCATGTATCTAATTTAAATATTTTAAAAGATATCGATAGCCAAAATTTTCAAAGTTTGATTGCATGCGTTCCAAAACGACTTGTTTTTGTGAACTGGAGGGAGTATGTGGGAAGATGATAGCTGTATTCACTTGGTATTAATACTCCCTGGCGGATTTGTGTAGTTCTAATACTATTGGGTTTATTATAGAGGAACTGTTCTTGGGCCTTTTTTTTCTTCAGAAAGTGTTGCTGACAATTAGCTCATGCTATTATCCTTTCTGTTGTGCTTGTAGTTACTAATTACTTTGAAACTGTAGCCCTGCGTGACTCATGAGATTGAGCAGCAAACGACTTGTCACCATTGCATACATATTTATGCAATTTTTGTTTAGGCATGTTTGAGCTATTGAACAGGTTTAATAGCTCTGTTACTATGTGCACAACTTCTCTTATTGATAGTGCTTATTCTTTCTGAATTGTCACATCATACTCAACAGGCTTATTATTTTATCAATTTTGGTAGATCTGATAAAGCTAATAACGATAAGAAGAGAAGGGGTGGCGGCTTTACCAAATTATGCAGCCTTTCCCCAACACTTCAAGAGTTTGTTGGTGCCTCTGAGTTAGCCAGGACAGAGGTAACACCACTTCCTAATTATGGTCATTTCTAAATCTTTCATCAGATGAATGATAGGCTAGTTGATCACAAAAAGGATGTTTCTTGAAGTTTGTCTTGTCTTCTTTCATGTTGTGCTTATGTACTTTCAGGTTGTCAAAAAGCTTTGGGCATATATCCGAGAAAATAATTTGCAAGATCCAAACAATAAGAGGAAGATTTTATGTGATGAGAGATTGAAGAAGATCTTCAATGTCAATTCCATCGACATGTTCCAAATGAATAAAGCTTTGACCAAGCATATTTGGCCATTGAATTCTGAGGGTCTCTCTCTCTCTCTCTCACACACACACACACACACACACACACACACACACACACACACGAAATGTGCACACACAATGTGGTTGGAATCCTTGTAACTGCATAATGTTCAGTATATTTTTCTTCGTGTGGTACTATACTCTCCTTGTCTGCTACAAAAAAGATATGCATGCTAACTCAAACTGAAAAAAAAACATAGTGTTTAACTCTCTGTTAGGTTGATTCCTATTTTGAAGTTCTTTTATATGTTGTACCCGCAAAAATGTTTTGATCACTAGAGCATAAAATTGCAAGTCAGTGCTGTAGCAAGACTGTTGCCCTCCGAGCATGGAGGTGAAAGACAGTGAACAAAGAAAAATTGCAGTAAGAAAAAACCATCAGGCAAGGAATGGAATATTAACACTGAATATGAAGGTTCACATTTAAAAGCAAGATGCAATGAAAGCTGAATTTTATTAATTGAAGTTGAGTTTTGGGCTTGACCTAGCTTATGCTTCTCCAATAAGCCACTCTGTCGGACTTCTTGCTTGGGAGTCCAACAAGTACCTGTGATAAGATAGAAAACATTTATCAAAATATATGTTACAACCTTCAAAAACTCGGTTTCTTTAAGAGGCATTACATATCAGCCAGGAAAATGTCCTTTGGGCGCTTCTGGCTTATGCCAATAGGTCAGTTTAACTTTTTATTTATGCGCTGCCCATAATTTTTTTGCTTAGTCTTGTGGGAAGATTACGTTTATGGTAGTGTTCAGAAATTGTAGTTGTAGTAAGACGGAAGGCCAGGTATCTTTTGCATCTTTCTTATAAGACCAATTCCTGTTGTCGCTGTGATTTGTAAGAGCATTACAGCTGCTGGCATGCCTTTTCATCTCAGTTCAGAGTAACAAAAAAAATGATAAGACTCTGAGTTCCAGTGCATACTGCTCTCCAAGTGGGTAGGTGCCCTAGAGAAAGGAACTGTTTTACATGTCCGGCAATAAATAATCATATTCACTGTAATGCTCACTGCGACCTTAGTGTTTCTCCTAGGCATCTTTTGCTGACTTACTTTGTGTTGAACGTTTTGTGATGGAAGTTTGGAACCACATGGGGGGAGTTCTGTACAGCTTGTTTATTGTGTGCATATGATCACATCTTTGCTGCTTTTGTATCCATGTGATTTTTTTGTCCTTAGCTATGGCACTTAGCTACTAGCTTGGCCAAACATACTAAGTTAAGAAAGACCGAATGACTAGTCCTGTTCACTTGTTTTAGGTTCTGTTATTTGGCTTATGTTGTCACTTATTGGTAATTTGGTATAAGGTACCAGCTATTCATCTGGCGTATAAGAATGAATCCATCGATAGTCACATACTCATGCCCTAACTAGTATATTTTGGCATGTATGACTGTCTGTTCATTGGAAACTTGTTATACAAAGTTAACTGTTGGATCATTTCTTAACCAGCTTGTGCTTATTACCTAGGTTAAGCCCTCTGCCATTTAACATGTTTGACCAAGAGTAAATGATGGAGCTTGTTCCACGCCTCATAATTAGACTCCTTTGCCGATTGTTATGGCTAACCTATCTCTAGTTAATCACTCTCCACCAAATCTAGCTCCAAAGTACTTATTTATGTATGATTTGTTAGGTCCTGTCTCCCGTGAGGAATCAACACCCAAAGAGAAGCCTCAAAAGAGAGACAGAAATGAAGGTTTGAAATATTTACTTATCTTCCTACAACCATGAGTTACTGTTCTTATATGGCTGTTGCTGAAATGTCCTTTTCAGTAAAGAAGCAAAAAGGTGGCTCTTCTGGGTCTGGATCTGGTTTTCTTGTGCCTCTTCAACTTTCGGATGATTTAGTAAAATTCATCGGCACTGGTGAGAGTTTGTTATCACGATCTGATGTTGTGAAGAGGATGTGGGACTATATAAAAGAGAATAACTTGCAGGTAAATATTCCTTCCATGGATATTGCATTAATGTTTGTTATAATATTAATTTGAAATGCTTAGTGTCTTTGCTACTGATTGATAGAATGGCACCTATAGTTGTGCATGCAGGAAATTTTGTTGCGCGTCTTAAGGCTTATTTCCATGTTTGAATGTGCATACGATCTGATCTATTGTGTCTGTATTGTACCCATGCCTTATGTAGTTATAATTGTCTTGGGATTTTTATTTGGAATAACTGCTATATGAAGGTCATCTAGCTTTTAACGTTTGGACCCATCATGGTCATACGATAGTCAGTAGCATATGAGCTGAAGAAATTTTGTTATGTAATGAATGACATTGACCCTGGTCTGGATCGCTAGCGAGTACCATATAGATTCTACTGAATTCTTATTCACATGGCAATGCTTACAAGCTACCTCAGTCGATGTCCAAGTTTACCTGACAGTCTGAGATATATGGTTATATACCATTATATGTGTTGTAGGTGTAAAAACCAAACACGAGTGAGGCGTGGACGTCGGTCGTCTGACGGGCCATCGTTCACGAGGGTAAAAAATGACATGAGGATTTATACAGGTTCGGGGGTCCGAGAGAACCGTCCTACTCCTGTCGGTGAGCCAACGGGGGGTTACCTTCGGAGAGGGAGCCCCCGAGGGCAATGGCGGAGGAAAGCCCGGGCAATCTCGTGATGGTCGACGAACATGATCCCTTTGAAATTCTTGTAGAAAGCATTTCTAATGCCTCATGCAAGTTCGTTTTAATTCGCTCTATGATTCTGTCTCAAAGCCCATGTAGTCTGGTTATTTTGCTCAGGCAAAGTACATCGTTTCCAGGTGTCTTCATCAATTAATTTGCCTTGGGGGCAGCGGTGGAGCCAAAGCCCGGGCAAGTGCCCGGCCTGGAGGGCCCTTGGCTCCGTCGCTGCCCGAGGGCTCACCAGTTTGAACATACTTCTTTATTGCTTAAGAGAGCTCCATTTGAAATGAGAGGTACATGAGGTATTTATAGGCTCCCAAGCCTGTACAAATGACCAAAATACCCCTTGGGGGGTAGCTACACTATGAGTACATGTGAGGGGTATTACAGTCTTTTATGAGCACAATAGCATTTCTTGGGTCTGTACGCGTGTCTTCTTAAAAGCGGGCCCTGCCAGTGTGATTGAATTGTTCTTACAACAATATGGTTAACTGCAATGCTATCCTACTCATACAGTCTGAGGCCTAATAACACATCCTATGAAGTAGTGTACAAACTCGGATAACTGTGATGTATGGTTGGTCTAGACTACATAAATGTTGCCCTTTTTAGATCTGCCATGCGCTTTTACTTGTCTTTTCAAATAGCCAAATAATTAGGGTGCTGTAGTACTCTGTCACTATTTCACAGTTACTAGTTGCCTGAATTAACCTGCCTCAAGAATATAGACTTTCAATCAATAGCTTTTCTAGCCAAATAATTATTACGGTTATGTAGTTTCATACATATTTTCATCACCTCTTTCAATCAATTACCAAAGACCTAGAATACACACACCTGTCGGGGAACTATTTTGAGAAAATGAAGGCATTGATGGAGATGGACCAATCTGGGCTTCTTATTTTCCATTAAGAAAACTCAGGCGTTAATTTCATGTATTCGCATGCACCCGTTAACTCTTTGGAGTGTACAAATGTTGAAATTGATCATATGGAATAGAAAGGAAGAGCAGAACTAATGTTTAGTACTACCCTTTCCTATCTTGTACCGATCCCCTCTAATTATAGCAAATCTGCTACATCAAACTTAATTGCTTTCCTCTTTTATCATTGTGGTGGAAGGATCCTTCTGACCGGAGGAAAATAATCTGTGATGAGAAGCTGAAGGATCTATTCCAAGTTGAATCATTCACTGGCTTCACTGTTTCTAAGCTGCTTGCTCCCCATTTTACCAAGGCAAAATAGTGACCTGCACCATCCAGATCTGCTGAACCCAAAAGGATGGGTGATTTTGTTTTGCAGAATGTGTAATCATGTAACAGTTTAGGAGCTATGTGAGAAATGTGGAATTTTAACTTGTGGGAATTGTGTGGCACTTTCTCCCGTTATCAATAGTAGGTTCCTCAATGTCTAACGAAGTTTGCACTGTTGATTAACAATTCGCCCTAAAAAAAATGTAGGGACATAAAACTATGCGTTATGACCTTGTGTGCATTCTTGCTGAGCTATGGTCCATATTATGCAGTGGGGTGAGGATAAGATTGCTTGTCTCCCCAGATGACTTTAGTGCTTATGGCGCCGGAAAGATCGCAGGGGTTGTGAATTGGGGTTTCCACTTTGCCGTGAATCTTCCACTTTTTTAGCTCGTGATATGGATCAAGTTTGGGGCAGTAACGCAGCCGCTTTTGCTATCTCTTTGCACTGTTCTTGTACTATAGGCTGTTCCTCCATTCGTGTGGGGAAAGGCCACAGGTGCGTGGGTCACCTTCACTATATCTTGTGGCATATCAGATTGCATGAGAAATGCAACAGCAAGTGATTCGTTGTGGATTTGTGGTTGGGCATCATTGCTTCATCCATGCGAGTGTAATCAGAATCTCTGAATCTGGGAATTTCCGGTCAAGGAATGGACTGAGCACAATATGCGAATCTGATCAGGTCCGAGTCGATTCTGATTTACCTGTTGGATTGTGGCATTGTGCATTGTCGCCGTCAGGTGGTGGTTGCAGGGATCCGTCCATGTGAAATGGGGTCCCTGGATGGAACTGAAGCATCTTCGTGCCCTTTGTGCAAGCGTATAGCCATGCACCTTGATATCTCCCTATTTTTCTAATCATTCAGATCTATCTATCAATCGGTGCTACGATTTCTTGAGGGAAAAAAAGAGATTGAGATATCGTAAAACTGAATATAGTGTTAGTGTTCACCTGTCAAATCGCAGCAATCCCAGCATGTTTGCTAGTGTGCAGTGACAGGTTTCTTATGTGTAGATCCTACTTTGAGAACGCGAGGAGCAGAGGCAGTGAAGCATCGCGACGTATCAGTCGAGTCGCTGTTACGAGCGCACGGATTCGAGTTGGCGTCCATATCGCTATTGGGGGCAGATTCCAACAAACTGAGGCGAGCTGAGCGTGAATCATATTTGCAGGGGAAAAAGAAAGATCTGGTGAAGAGATCGCCAAAGATTGGTGCCGAGTGCCGTGTGACCCGTGCACCTATCCCTGTCGCGCAGATGGCCTCCGATTTGCTCGATCGCCGCCTTTTCCCGGGAAAATTAAGTTAATCACGGCCTCAAATATTTTCAGATTCTCAAAGTTTCTGCTCCGCTAATAATCTTGCCGCGGGAATGCGGGATCGTTTCTTTTCGTTCAGAACGAAGACGTAGATTGGAATATTATGTTGATCTTTTGTGTGTGTGTGTGGAACCTCAAATATCTACGTGCCTCTCAAGTCTAACCGGACCTAACTAAAGCCCTCTTTGGGGAGGTTTTAAGCCGGTTTCAAAAAAGCTAGAAGCCCTCCCCCCTTCTAAACGGGCTAGCTTCTCACCAGCTTGTCGAGTAAGCCAAAGCCGAAGCACAGCTAAAAGTCGAATCATCTCCCTGCTAGCTTTTCGGGCTTATTCGGAAGGTCGGAAGGGATATACTTGTTTGCCACTCAAACTTCAAGAAAATTACCCACCAAATATCATTGCTTAAATATCCAACCGGTTCCATCCCCTCCCCAACCCGTACCCCCACTCCTTCCCAGCCCCTGCCATTCTGAGCCCCTGGTCGCGCAGACACCGCCGCCCCCAAGCCGGACCACGTCGCCGTCTCCTACCTCAAGCCCGGTGCGCCGCCGTCCTTAGTCCGAACCGCCGTCGTCACCCCAAGCTTGGATCCACGCCACCGCTTCCTCCCCGAGCCACACGACGTCGCCTCCTCCTCCTCCACGCTGCACGGCGCCGCCTTGAAGCCGCCTTCGGTCGGACCTGCGTCGCCACCTCCTACCCTAAGCCGCACCGCTTAGTCTCCTCCACGCGTGAGCCGGGCTATTGCCGTCCTATTGGTGTTTGTGTTCGTGTTTGGGGTTAAGTGTTTGTGTTCGTGTTTGGTTAATCACTCTTTTTTTTGGTTGGAGCCGAAATATTACAATTTGTGTGTTAGCGTGCTACAAATATGAAAAAAGAACATGAACATGATCTCAACATGAACTACAAGAATACAAGCAAATACATAGCCTAGCCCATGTAGGGTACGAATCTCTAGGCGAAGCCTAGCCCATGTAGGGTACGAATCTCTAGGCGAAACGAATGGAGGATAGAGTAGTTCAATATCCTCCTAGGTGGAGAAAAGTGCATTTACCTTCTACATGTGATTTTTTATGTTGCAAAATGTTCCTCAATTGTTCACAACTTAGTTAAATCAAGCTGTTTAATCAATATTTTCGCAAAAGAATAAAAACAATGATATTTACGCTAAATCAGTATACAAATATGTATTCAGAACCCTCAAGTGTAAACATTTCATGATTCTTCCACATCTGAAGCGGACAGACAGTTTAATAAAAAGCTAGACTTCCAAACGACATTTTAGAAAAAAAAATATAGCCATCAGCTACCGCTACTTTTCAGGTCTGAAAAGTCAGAAAGCCAAAAACATATTTACAGGAAACCTTATGGCTCCCAAACGAATTTTTTATATTAATTAACTCTTTTTTTAATTTTATTTTAAAGTTAACCCCGACGTACTTTATTTTCAATTCTAACCCTTTGGTCACGCCACCACCCGTGGCGTGACAAAACAACGCTGTCATGCCAGCCCATATCTGGAGTAAGCTCTTGTCACGCCACCACTCGTGGCGTGACAGTGTTGTTTGGTTACGCCAAAAGTGCTATTTAGCGGATTTATCCTCAGGCGTGACAGCATTATTTTGTCACGCCACGGATGGTAGCATGATCAAAGAGGTCATAATTGGAAATAAAGTGTGTCGGGGGTTAACTTTAAAATAAAAATTGAAAAAGGGTTAAATAATAAAAAAATTTCCTCCCAAACAGAGCATACTTTGACAACAGTGTTACGAGAGAGAGTGAGTGTGTCAAACTATCAATGACTCAATGGGCTCGATTCACGTCAGTGCCTTTTTCTGGGTGAGTTTGCGCCAACTAGTGCAAAAGACTAAAAGAGGAGAAAAAAAATCTGGGACCAGACAGGAAGGAGGAAGGTTAAAGCAAACATCTTTAGGCAGATAGATAAGGATAACGTGCAGCTCGATCCAAGTGTTGGTGTGGTGTGCGCCGTGGAGATTTGATGGCGGTTGCCGGCTTGCTCAACTCGTGCATAAGTCAAAAGCAAGACCTTTATCCCACTTTTATCAACAGGCTTCAAACTGGCAACTGGCCAAGCAAGAATTTTATCCCACTTTTATCGGCCCTCATCGCATTTGAAGTTCTAGTGTAGCTGTGTACTTGGTTGGTCTCGGTTCTCCATTGATGAAAAATTCAGGTCAAACATTTTGTTTAATGTTCAAGTGACGTGCTAGTAGATCTCATGAAAAGAAGCATATAATGTGATCTCATGAAAAGAAGCATATAATGTACTAGAAAGAAATGTGAAAATATCTTCTACGAACCAGTAGTAGTAATTGTAGAAGTAAACTTTGTTATAACAGTAGCTATTGTTTTCAACTACTATGCTCTTAGCCTCTTACTCCTATTTGTATAAGAACAATGTGTTACTGTGTATATCTTTTAGATCAAGAACAATGTGTACACGTTCTTTGTATATGTTATCAAGTCCTGCTTATCTTCCATCATTTGCTGGAGAATCTCGTGGATATATTCTCAAGATTCTGGATGTTTGTGATAATATAGTGCCATTGCCGAGAAGAACCTTACGTTGAAACCAGCTACTCCATCCATTGACAACGCAGGTCAGAGGTTTTCTGCATCTGAGCAAATCACGCAGGCCCAAGCAAATACCAATACGAGTACTAAAAATGGTCAGAGAAATGCATTGGTTTCTCTCTTGGATACCGGGATATGTGCGTGGACGCTAGGATCAAACTGTCATAGAACACGCAGAGAAGATTAGGAAAGGGCCATGTTGGCATGTTGTTCTAGTGGATTCCTTTGCCTTCTCGAGGCGACGATGAGACGTAAGCCCTCGTTTTAGGTGGTATTAAGAACGCAACTTCTTTGCAACCTACACTCCAGGGGGTTCTTGGATCCCTTCTGAATCGTGATGAATCATGAAACAGTTCCAGGGTCTCACTCAACTATGAGTGAAAATGTAAAAATTGAGAGAGGCCTTGTGTGAGAAGCCTTTGCATAGTTAGCAAAGGAAGGGACCAAGCTAGCCTGCCAGGTAGCAATCACACAAAAGGCATCAAATGCTATTCATGCAATTGGGGATAGAAGTAAAGGGCACTTGGCCAATCAAGGAATCCCATTCAGCACTAATAATGCATACTTTTGGGCAGAGTCCATATTCTGTAGTTCTGGGACCGACCTTGTCCTATCATCTGCCTTTCTTCTTTGAGAGGTGGCATGAAAATAGTAAGAGAATCCTCAGCGTATCAAAAACGGAGTTTGAGATGAAAAATTTGGGTGAAATCAATTACTGTCTTGGGTTTTAGATTAAAAATTTATCTGAAGGTATATTTCTGTATCAAAACACTTACACCAAGAAAGTGTTGGAGAAATTTTATCTTGATAAATCTTATTTACTGGGTACACTCATGATCGTTAGGTCGTTGGAAGTAGAGAAAGATTCATATAGACCTAGACGAGAGAATAATGATACATTAGGGCTCGGAACCCCTTATTTAAGTGCTATTAGAGCATTGCAATACCTTGCCAATTATACTAGGCTTAATATTGCATTTGCAGTAAATTGTTTGGCAAAATATAGTTCCGATCATACGAAAGAGGCATTGGAACAAAATTAAAAGAATCATCGGGTACCTTAGATTATGAGAAGACACAAATAATTGTTGTCTTCAGGTGGAGATATATGATCTTCATATATGTTCATTATTAGATGAATAGATGTTGTGATCCTTTTCCCTTGTTTGAGTTTGTCTCAATGGGTTTTCTCATTCAAAGGTTTTTAATCACGCAACATGTGAAATGGCAAGAACGCGAGCTATGTACTCTTTTCTTCTTATCTTTTTTTTCCCACTAGATTTTTGAAAGAAGTTTTTAATGAGACACGAGCATAGCGTTGGCAAAGTGTCCAAGGAGTAGTATTGTATATCGACCCGTCTCCGAGACCCGATTTTGCCTAAACAAAGAGTCATTACAGGGTTGTTGGCCCACAAAGTCACAAAGTCTATTAGTTAGTTTAGTCCTATATTGTCTATACATACATAAAAGAAGACCCCTCCGCTTATATGAAGGGGGCATCATTTGGCTCTTATTGTACAGAGAAGCTTATAACAAAGAAAATAATAAAGAGATAAGCTTGTGTTCTTGGATATTATTTATTATTTGTGAATTAAAAGTTTCGTTCGTCGCAACACTACCTTAGTTATAAAACAGCGATAAATATTTTTCTTCAAGCATTATTGAATCGAGGGCGCAGCAGGACGTGAGTATATTAAGATTAGGAGCGCAAAAGTACAGTTGCATTAATGAACGACCAAAGACGTCAGAAAAGCGCCCGAAAGTCAAAAAAAAAAAAAACTCTCTTTGCTACAAAACAGGGCAGCAATAGATGCACCTAAACTATAGGAATTTTTTATTAATTAATCTTTTTTAAAATTTTATTTTAAAGTTAACTCCCGACGAAGTTTATTCCCAATTCTGACTTGCGTGACTAAATAATATTTATTCTGCCAGTGATAAATCCGCTAAATAAGATTTTTATCACGCCATCGATCGCGGCGTGACACTAAACAACATCGCTACACCACCGGTCGCGGCGTGACAAGAGTTTGTTCGATATCACGGTGGTGTGTGATGTTGTTTTTCACACCGGATGGTGACGTGTTAAAAGCAAGTTAGAATAGAAATAAAGTTACGATGTTAACTTTAAAATAAATTAAAAAAAGGTTTAATTAATAAAAAAATTGAAACTATAGCTGCCTGCGTGCCATCCATTTTTACACGCTATCTGGAGATTTTAAGTAATCCACATTCTATCTGGATAAAGTGGGCATGGTATGACGAGTTCCCGTGTCTATCCCCATCCTCTCTTGAGGCCACAATGAGTGACGTCGACCTTTATGCTTGGCCAGCCAACAACACACACTGCTTGGTGAAGTACTAGGAGATTAGCTACACAGTGGAGATGGGATCTGGTTGTCCGGTCTTGCACCAATCGTGCCGAACTTATCCACCAGATAAAAGCGTCCCAGTTGGTGTACGGTCGATTCCCCATCTGGAACAGTGCAGGTCAGTGCAAAAACAAGGGTTTACTTGGTGAAAGAGGTTGTCCGGCCGTACTAGGTCAAGGAATGGGAAAATGCTGCGAAGATACCATGGGCAGATCGGGTGGAAAAGTACACGTCTCTTTCTCCACGGGAATGATGGATTGAAAATTAACCAACGAACGACCGTGTACTTTACTAGCGAAAAAGCGAGAGGAAAGATTAAGTAAGATTCATGGGAACATGAGGATCGTGTTAGCGGTATGTTTTAAAAGACAATTTGTCACGATCCTTCACAGGCTCCAGCAGATACATCAGATTGGATCAAGAGATAGAAGATGAATCAGAAAATTTGGGGAGGAAGAACACAGGAGGAGGTGAAAGGAGAGATAGGTTCATAATATTTTCTTTCTTTGATACCCTTTCCTCTGTTGTTGCTACTGCTTTGTAGCACCGAATACCTTCCTCCATGAGCCAAGCTCAAGTCCAGCCCACATACAGCACAAGTCCACGGCCCAGTCCGTGACATTCTTCTCTCCTTGAATCACGGCTTGTCCCCAAGACGATGTCGCAGAAGTATTGAGGTCATGCATAGAGCCACTAGGATCCCATGACACTTGTAAAATCTTGTTGCCGACCTTGCCTGCTGCGTCTGCTGAACGATAGTGCATATCGAGCCTCCCTAAGCATGACCAAATGTGTAGCAGCACACCTTGATATATCTTGAGGTAGAGAGCAAGTCCTGCTGAGAGTCCATCTCCATTTGTTATTGACGTAGAAGAGGCATGACGCAGCTGCTCCATGATGTCCTTTGTCAATTCTAGAAATAGATGATTGCGTTCACAAGGAACTTGATCATCACAACAACTCAGCCCTTCAATGAATTGCTCAACCTTCCACACTCTTGCACAGTCCATAGTCCATGTAGGCCAAGCCCAAGGCTCTTCAAGGAGGGATATATGACATTCCCCTCCCGTTGAAATGCGGCTTGACCCCAAGCAGCTGCAGTGCAAGCCATCGGAATCCCATAGAACTTGCAATGTGAAATTGCCAGGCAAGAGTCTGCCATCATCAGGATCCCATGGTATGCACAAATTCTTGATGTTGACCAACTGAGAGAAGGAAAGTATGCATTCCAATCTGCTGCTCCTGAGCCATGTGCACTCCTTCAGCCGTCCAAATGTTTTGATTTTCTTCTCCATGGTGCTGCATCTCACAGTCTTGTAGTTAGATTCCTCCGTGAGAAAATTATACCTCGAATGAGCCCTTGTGTAAGATAGCTTCAATGCTTCCACCACAAAACATTCCTTGCCTTCAAAATGAAATAGCACTAAAGTAGGAAAACTTGTAAACTCGTAGCATTTGATATCTCCTGCTAGCCGCAGCTCTCTTGCATGAGATATTCCAAGTAACTTAGTCATGTCCCCAGCAAGTAACTCATTATATTATGATTTCAGGACAGAGAATTGTACTCCTCCTACCTCAACTGAAATTATTGCCGCAAAATACAAATAAGCACAAATTCGAGCCCAACACTGATCGTGACCAAAGCAACCATGTTCAGGGCATGCTCCAAGCATCAACAGCAAGTGAGGGTGCCGGATTTTACCAAGGACCTCAAGCTCCTACTGTAATTGCTGAGTTCCACAATCTTCAAAGGAGTTCAAACTTTTACTGCTGCAACTGTATGATGAAACTTAGCCTTGTAGACTGTGCCATATGATCCCCGACCAATCATAAGATCAACATGAGAATATTTTAGATTTGTTGCAATTTCTGAAACTGACGCCTGATCAGAGTGATCAGGTAAACTATCTCTTCGGAAGCTCTTATAGATAGAATTTCCACTGCTACTACTGCTGAACTGCGCTTCTGAAGTGATTGAGTATGAACTTGTCAAGGCTGTGTCATCATGGTAAGAGCTTTCGCTCCCATGGTTTGACTCTCTACAGGAAGCATTGCAATCGTTGATCACCATGACCAGATACACTAGCAATAGCTGAGGTGACCTCCACTCATGCTGATTTGAGGAATTTTGCACAACAAGCGAATTACCCAATTGGTGTTTGAGAACTGCACCAAACTCATCTTGAGTGCCTATAACTGAATTGAACAACAGACAACTTCCTCGTCTAGGTGGTGGCCATGGCTCCATCTCAATGTCGGGACCCAAAATATGCAATTCCGGACCCTCTGTGTATAATACACTAGTCCAGGATCACGATAGTGCACACAGTGTCAACATAGGTGAATATCGATCCACACAAGCGATTAATAACATAAACGAGTAATTTGATAACAAATACGGGTTTTGACCTTATGGTCGAGTTTACATTTATTAAGCCACGCAAGGCTAGCAAGAAATAAAATAGCAGCGGAACGAAGAAACTTCAGCGGAATCCCATCAATTCACCACGTAACCGATCGATCAAGACCCTACGATCAAGCACCTCGATGAACTCCTCCTCGAAAGTAGGCGAAAACTCCTCCTCTTCTGTTGCATGTTTTACAACAAGCATGAGTACACACTGTACTCGCAAGTCATACCACAGAAATGTAGTTATAGATGCAGGCTTATTCCAAAGGAATGGCTTCTGTGGTTCTTTTGCAGAAATGCAGCATTTGCAATTTAAATACAAGTAATAGATTGAAAGCATGAGTAAAACAAATAGACAGTAATAATTTGACAGTTTTAGTTCACAAACACACATAGCCTAAACAAGTTATTCACATAGCCATATGACTTAGGTCACACAACTCCCTTCCCAAGGTTTTTATGAAAATCTACCCCTCGTGTGAAATCCCCGAGCATGTCCATGATCATGACGCCTGCTATTCAATAGATGGTTTAACACTCTGCAGAGTTTGTACACTTTACCCATAAGATACAACTAGTGTAGCTAGCACTAGCCGTAACAAACAGTTCAGAAACTTCATCTTAACATTGACACTCCCAATGTGCTTACAAACCGTCAGACAACCCCACATAGGAAGTCAGTTCGACACACACCGTTGGACAGGGACACGGCGAACCGCCCCGTGATGTGACTACCTGGTAGCACACCTCCACCCATACACACAGCCTAACCTACTACTTGAGTAATCAATGTCAAGACTCCATAACTTACTAAGTTAGGCCCGTCTCATATCAGGCATGTGGTTGTACGAGAGGCTCAGTTCAATGGCGCATAAAGTTAAGTCCTTAATTGACCAAGGCAAGACTTCCCATTAAACTACAAATCCCTATGCACACAAAGTTATTAAGCCCACGCACATAGCTCGACAAAAAATATCACACATCCACTTGCCTCGCTCTAAATCCTTTCCCACCTGTTGGTTAAGTGCAACATATGCCATCAACGAGTAATAGCACATAGAGCACACAGTTTCTATCACATAGTTCCATAGTCACTTAGTCAAGTTTATATTTGCAACTTACATGAGATGATGACTCGTAGCATGGCTAAGCAAACTAATCGCATCTAACCAACCCATGTTGGTAATACACTAGCACCAACTAAATTAACCAAACTAGGGTGATAAAAGATTATGGCATACAATTAGACAAGGAGGTCATAACAAACTGGACATTAACTAATCCCAAAAGCATTGAAATAAATAATTAAAGTAAATGCAATACTTTGAATCAATATAACTTTTGAAAACTGGGTTCAATATGATCAAAAGTATAACTTGCCTTGGAAAAGGTCTTGGTATTGATCTTGGTCTTGAGATGCTCCTTGCTCTTCAAAACCTCCCGAGGTATCAACGTCTACTCGCAAACAAAACAAACAACCAAAACAAAATAAATAAATACAGAGGCAAAACAAACTCCAAAAATTAAATAAAAATCTCAGATAGGTAGATCTTGAATTTAGATGAATTTAGAAATTTGAATGGGCTCAATCGAGTTCGGATGCAAAAGATATGAGCTTGGGAAGATTGAAAATCTAAAGAAAACCCTAAAAACTGATTATTCCGAATTTCTGAATTATTTCTTAAAAGAAAAATCGGATTATTGCGCAACGATGACGTCAGCGCTCGGAATTAAAGAATTAAAAAGAAAATTTGACATGTGGGGCCCACACGTCAGTGAGATGGCTCACGGTGAACCAAGTTCACCGAGCCAGGCTGTTGGGGTTAGATCTGGATCGCCACGCACACGCTGACAAGGCAGAAACGTGGGCGACACGCGGGCAACCAGGGTGACACGACGCTGGCGTGAATCCGACGTGGACGCCGGTGAGGCTGGTGGCGCTCGGCTCCGACGGAAACCGGCGAATGGCGGCGGGTGCTACGGGGAGGTAGAGGGCACGATGGTGATCACGTTAAGGTGTGCACGGGTGCTTGGAGACCTACGCAGCGACCGGCGGCGAGGATTAGGCGACGGCAAGATCTCGGGCTCGACGGATCTGGGGCTTCGGTGAGCTTTCGACGAAACCAAGGTCACCGGGAGGTAGCCCTAGTCGTTGCGAACTCGAAGGAGGCGGCAGCGAGGCTTGATCGGCTCCGGTGGTGAAGAGCGAGCTCGCCGAAGTTGAAGGCGGTGGAAAGCTTCGAAGGCCGGATTCGTCGAAACGACGGTGCGGAACAAGGGGCGGCCTAGGGTTTTGGAGGAGGTGAGGTGGTGCGGATGTTTTGACGCAGTCGCGGCCTTAAGTAGACACGGAGAAGGAGTTCATGATCGACTACGAGGCAACAAGCCTTGGCCGACACGAACTCAAGAGTCCGGGTTGAAGACAAAGATGACATGGCCGAGGGGCCCACATCGTGAGACCTCGAGTCTTGGCGCGTGCGACCTGGCCAGCGTGATCGGCCAAAGTGGGGCCTGACCACATCTACAAGAGGGGAGAAGGAAGCGAGGCTGTGTCACAAGAAGTTGGGGCTGAAGCGGGTGATTTGGGCCGCCGACAGGTTGGGCCAGCCGAACAGAGTGGTTTTACCAAGAGAAATTGAGATTTTTAATAGTTTTTCTTTTTAGAAAATAGCTGAAAATCCAAATAAGCAAAAGAAAATAGCAAATGGACTTGGAAAAATTCCAGAAAAATCTGGAAAATATATCCAAGCCCAAAGAACCCAAATAAAATAGTTTTGACCATTGTTCATGTTGACTTTAATCCTATTAAATTATTTTGATGTACAAAGTCCATATTAAGCTTTTGAATTAAAATCAAATAAAACCCAAATGGTGAAATTTATCCTACTAACTCTTTAAAAGATTTTTTTTAAAGCTCAGAAAATTGGGATGTTACACTCAACCACCATACATTTCACACCAATTGCTTGATCAGATGGCCAAGGTGGTAGCAGCCTCGCTCCACCGTCATTTTTCAGGAAGCATGGTTGAGATTGCAAAACGCTCACCTCAGTTCTGCTGCTCCTATCTTCTCGAACAGGTGGTAGCCATGGATTTAGTTCCCATAGCACAAATTCTTGTCGGGTTCCAACACAATGGTTTGACAGTGATAATATAGTCGAGAAATATTGAGATGGTGGTGGCCAGGGGTGTTGCAGATCAGTAGTACACTTGAACTCAACTTTTCCCCTCGATCATGAGGCATTTCGTTGACAATTTGAATTGTAACACCCACATCCTCAATTGGTGCTCTGTCAGGAGGCCATTCATGGAACACTTGATATGATACTTTGTTGTCCACATTCAAAGATTGCTTCCTGTTGTCGACGTGCAAATCGGGGCTATGTGGTGTCTTCTCATGCAAGGATGGCCATGGAGGTGGAGGTGGTTCTGGGTTGGCCCTGCCGGGTGGCAGACATGATGTTGTAGGCGTTTGTCCTAGCGGTCGTGGAGGGGATCGGGTGGCTTGATCCCAGAGACAATACACTGAGCAGTGGCGGCTGTTGGTCACATGCGTCGTCATGGCGAGGTCCCCGAAAACGGCGCCAAGCATGCCATTGGTGGATAGCTTTGGCTTGACAGCCCGAGGGAGCCATACTTGGATAGGAGTGAGCACCGAAATTGTTGCTGGCAGCAGCATCTTGACGTCATACTCATTGTGGCATTCCATCAAACACTTGGCATGCACCACAGTGTCTAGCTTGATAGGTGCTGATGCCCTTCGTGCGGAGACCATCGGGAGGCCTGCAGGCACGGAGATGATCATGGACGCAGCCCTCGTCGCAAGGGATGTGGCCGCGTCATGGCCGTCACTGGTGTTGGGTTCGAGGCCTGGTGTCGAAAACTTGGTGGGCATGGAAGTGCAGCTGATGGCGGTGGAGAGGACGATGTTGAGGGTCGCATCGACGACGCAGGCTGATGATGAGGCCGCGTGAGGTGCTGCCGACTTGGGGACGAGCGCAGATGTGCCCTCCGGCAGTGGCGACGAGGACATGGCTCCGGAGACTGCGGTAAGCACATCAACGTCATCATAGATGGTTTCATGAGCCGTCCGAGTTTATGGGTCAGTAATGACATGAGGTCATCACAGACGGTTTTTAAACCGTCTGTGATGTATACTATCACAGACGGTTTGTAGATGAAACCGTCTATGATAGTTTACTAGTACAGACGTGTCGACGCTTGAGACTCTCGTCTCAGAACGGACAAACAGAAATATAAAAGAAAAATGAAGATTACTATCTATTCGCCAAAGGACTCGAAATGGTGATGTATATTGCAAAAAGTATACTATGATTACAGGGAAAGTGGCTGTGAATACACGTGGATTAGGGCTTGTATGAGAATCTCTGTTACAAAGGCACATAGGCCGGACTATTTATAGTTCTACAAGCGTTGGCAGTTTGTTGCAGTGGTGCCTCTTCGCGCCAATGGTTGCGTCTCTTCGAGCCAATAGTTGCGTCTCTTCGTGGTGACCGTTATAGCCAATATCTCCACGTGTAGCTATAATTAACCACACATGAGTGACTGCTTTCTAGGACCTTCTCTACGCGGGAGAGGTCCTAGAGTGGTTCTGGAGTGGTCCAAAGGAACCTATAGAGGAGATTCAATCGAACCTCCGGAAGAGGTTTTGAGAATGATCAAAGAAAATACTTTTTGGCCCATGTTCTGATTGCTTAATTGTTCCTGGGTCTAGAAAGCTAATTTGGGCCCAAAAAACACCTAACTCATCATAAATAAGCAAATAAAGATATACTTGGATAATTGACTAATCAACAATCCTCGTCAACTAGCCTCTCAACTTCAAGTGAAAATAACTTACTTGAAAATGTTTTTTTTAACCAGAACTAGAATTGGTAAAGAAGATAGTTTTACTTGAGTTGTAAATAACTATTTTCCTTAAGAAGCGTGAGCGTCAGCCGTATATATTTATAAAAATAATTCCCAAAGAGACAAATATGTTTCAGTCTTCAACGATTTATTAGGAACAAATTCTAATAAAACCTTATCCGTTAGACTTCCGTCGGGTTTATTCAATTCTATCATAAGTTACTGGTCTTATAAAGAATCACCAGAAGGGCAAGAATAGGAAACATTCCTTTAGAGACTTCCATCAGATCTCTGTCCTCAAAGTTTCTCATGAGTACGGACTATATTGCTTTGGCATTTCTCTTCCTACGGTTGGGAGCATACAACAGACAATATCCACAGACAAAATTGACTTTTTGATCACCTTTATTTTAAGGTGGTCGGACAGTCAGTTTGCTCTATGGATTAAAGTCTTCAAGAGATTAATGGAAGGAAATTCCGATAATCAGGCGAACTTCTCTCAAAACATATATTGAGGTAACTTTTATGTTAAGCGGTTTTGTACCTCTCAACCCACGATGATTGTGGGATGAAGATAACTTTGAAAAAAGATAAAAAACTTTTCAACTACTTTTTCTTATACATTTCTAACGCGCGGAACAACTTCCTTGACTGGACATGAGTTGTCATGTCACTGCTAATCGAGGCGTAGTTATTGTGCTATAGAAGTAGTGGGTTTTAAATGCACCAAGGGTATATATGTATGGATCTTTTACCTCTCCATTGGCACATTTTTACCTCAGTCGTTTTCACTTTTCCCTTTCATCGAGGGTCTTTCATCCTCCACGAACCTTCGAAAAGAAGGATCCCTCAGTCCGCCATTGAACTGAAACAACAGCGGGATAGAAATCGTTAATACTGTCCGCGGAGGAGCTCAAAGGACTAGAGCAGGACAGGTATCTACCGGAGAAGGCTCTCATCGAGTAGTGTGCATCAGGGTGGGAAATTGAACCAAACCCTCCGGCCTCCTTATATAGTGCCCGTAACGGATCCTATCCGAACATGTTTGACGAATTGTATCCATACCGGTTTGTTTCAACCCGTTAAGTGTGTGACCCGTTAGGTTCATGCGTAATCGGTTGTGACTCAAAAACTCCTTTCCGATCACGAGTTGTCAACGGCTCCTAGCAGAACATAACGATTCCCGAATACACACAAATTATATCGTGCGGACCTTAATGCAATATGATCTCGACTAGGTCCATATCATCGACGACCAGCTTCATATCTCTATCGACAGCTCATATTTAGTCTCGACCAGTTCGTAACTCCTTACGACTAGATTTCGACCACTTAGTGATCATGTTCGACCAGCCTACGACTAGCTCGTATCTCCATACGACTAGTTCGTATCTGATTGAACTAAAAGACCTTCTCATGTATTCTCCCTTTGCCTCACGATATCTGGTTGAACTCCAAGTGAGATCACTACTACAGAAAAGGTCTTCACAGACGGTTCTAAAACGACATCACAGACGATTTCATGAGCCGTCTGAGTTAATGGGTCAGTGATGACATGAGGTCATCACAGACGGTTATTAACTTAGAACCGTCTGTGATGTATACTATCACAGATGGTTATTAACTCAGAACCGTCTGTGATAGTCGAATATCACAGACGGTTTATAGATGGAACCGTCCGTGATATCTTATGCATCATAGATGGTTTATAGATGGAACCGTCCGTGATATCTTATGCATCACAGACGGTTTGTCCTAAGGAACCGTCTGTGATCTTCTTTTTGTATTTGTAAATTTATTTCCGTTTATTGACTAGCCTCAAGAAATACTAGCCATGCCCTCTGAAACAAGCAGAAACACAACAAGTACATATCCAATTCACATTCATTTCAAAAACAAGCACATCCAATTCACATTCATTTCAGAAACAAGCACATCCATTTCATAAATCAATTAACCCAAGTGAACTAAAATTAACCATTTATGAACAAATATACACACATGTTCCATAAAGTTCAGTCTTGTCGGTGTTTTAGAACCGAACTTACGTAAAGATTGTTTGATTCGGGGGTTCCTCTAGGCTCAAATCACACAGAGATGGAGACATGGAGATTTTTATATAGGTTCAGGCCTTCTCCTGGGAGAATAACAACCCTACTCCTGTGCGTATGTATTGAGTATGTTGGATTACAAGATGGAGCCAAAGGCTAGAGTATTGTGCTTCTAATTGGCCTCTCCTTCTTTCTCTTGTCCTGATGATCCCACCTTTTATATAGTCCTCGAAGTGTATCGTTGTATCTCCAGTCTAAAGTCCGCCTTAATGTTCAGATCGTGGAGCCGTTACTAGAGGTTATTATGGGAGTAGTAACATTCCAATGTTACCAGGCAGTGATCACCATAACAAGGAGTTTAAATCGTGCTATTATTCCAGAGAATAATAGCGTATTTTACTACCCCATATCGGAAAATTCCTTGGTCGACTGGGCCTACATGTGTGTAAGCCCTATCGACTAGGAACTGGTCGTAGAAGAGCTTACGACCAGGTGGTGCTCATAGAAGAGCTTACGACCACAGACTGATTGTAGTAGAACTTACGATCGTGGTATAGTCGTAGAAGTACTTACGACCATGTGGTAGTCGTAGGAAGACTTACGAGTGTGGGGTAGTCGTAGAATACCTTACGACCTCCAGCTTCT